>CM019692.1:23003983-23520152 GCA_009760885.1 Achatina immaculata | reverse complement strand
TATAACAACTGATTGGAAATGTCATAACGAAATAAAAAGCAGGTGTGCTCAGGCCAAATCAGTATTCCAGACAATGAGACACATCTTGTGCAACAGATCCATATCAATGGAAACAAGATTCCTAGTACTTAAATGAAGGTCATAACAAATACCTTTTGCGTGAATGTGAATTTCACAGAGAGATGGTTCTGGAAGGATGGCAGAGAAAATGCTAGATATATAAAAGAACTCAGAGCTGAGTTGAATTATGATTATTGTGATTGATTATGAGGAAAGTTAGAGAGTCATGTAGAAGTTGTATTTGAGTTGTTTTTTGTTTTCTAGAAGTCGGTGTTGTGTAGAAGATTTCCAGTTATGCCTTAGATTCATTGCTATAGTAATTGTGATGTAGGACAAAGTTTTTGTTAGCAAGAATGTAATCAGTGTAGTAATATTGTTATTAACTAGACTGAAAGTGTTACAGTGGTACTGTGGATGATTTTTGGGTTTCATAGAATTGTAAGTTGTGTCTTCATTTGTAACTACTCTGATGTTGGTTATTATTTCCTTCCCCATTGTATCTATACTGGCAGCACGAATCAGCAATTCGAGTTGAAAATAGAATTGGAAAATATCAACCTATAAAACAAGAGGTGCGACAAGGATGTGTACTATCTCCAGACCTTTTTTCTCTGTACAGCGAGAATATTCTGAGAACAATCACAGAAGCAGGCATAAAAATTGGAGGATACAATATTAACAAACTTCGGTATGCTGACGACACAGTACTAATAGCTGAGAACCAACAAGACCTGCAAAATCTCTTGGATAAAATCGCTAAAGGAAGTGAACGAAAGGCCTCTTACTTTAAACATAAAAAAGACAGAGACTATGGTTATATCTAAGAAACAGAATCTACCAGCATGCAGTATAAAATTAAACGGAACTATTCTAAAGCAAGTGCAGAAATTCAAATACTTTGAAGCAGTAATAACTTCAGATGGGAAATGCAGAACAGAAATTAGGAACAGAATAGGCCAAGCAAAGACTGCATTTCAGAGAATGAGAAACATATTAGCTAACACATCCTTATCAATGAATGTTAGAAAACGAGTCCTAAAATGCTATACGAACCTATCTTGTTATATGGAAGTGAATCATGGACAATAGGCAAGTCTGCACAAAAATCATTGGAAGCAGCAGAAATGTAGTTTATTAGAAGAATGTTGCGAATCCCCTGGACAGCAAAAACAACTAATTAAGAATGTATGAGAAGAGCTGGAGAGACAAAAAAATCTTATTTTAAAAAAATAATAATAATAAGAAAGAGACAATGTACTTTCATAGTACATGCAATGAGAAGAAGGGGCATTGAAAATATTATAACAACAGGAAAAATAGAAGGAAGAAGATCAAGAAGAAGACCAAGAGAAATACTGGACAGTCTGACGGGATGGTGTGAGAGGAGGTCGCCAACTGAGCTGATGGTTTGCATGAAGGATCGTGTACTCTGGAGAAACATAATAGCCAACACCAGTCGGCACGGCACCTGATGATGATGTCTTCATTTGTAGCTGCTCTGATGTTGGTAATTATTTCCTTCCCCATGGCATTGCTCTCATGCCCGGGAAGTACAGTGTACTTTTTGTGATCACTCTGCCATGTCGGCAGCTGTTTGTTTTGCCTCATCCACGTAGTTCATCCAACATTCTATTCATTCACTAAATGTTGACTTTGTATTGTAACTCTCTTGCTTACTTCATGGGTTCAAATGTGAATCTAGTCGTGTGTGTGGAAAGTATTGTGACACTCTGTGGTTATCGTAAAGTTGGTGAACCTGGTTTTGTTGTTGAGCCACGTAGTGTATAATAATGTGACAATCTGCCACTTGGTTTAACAAGTACTAAGCTTCGGCAACAACAACAACAACAACATGTAAGAATTCAGTACAGTAGTTTTCAAATCTTTAACAGCAACAGACCACTCTATACAAGTGCCATCTTTTCACACTCTTATTCTCCTAGAAGCTGCGCTCTAGGTCTTTCCGTGCGTATGGTCGAATATTCGACACTTCCGGTGGTTCCCAGCGTGCGTATGGTCGAAAATTCGACATTGTTTGTTCCATTAACACAAGTGGTGTAACATTTACATTGTACATATTTCGTCCACGATTCCGGTGACACTTTCAAAATGGAGAATGCGTGCCTAGTTACGAGCGATGCCGAGCGAGAACAAGGACGCGAAGCATGGAAATTTTTCAATTTTTGACGATGTAGATAGGGGCATGGACATAGCCTATGGCCACGCCGCTGCGCTTGAATGTTTTCTAAGTAGATTTAGACATATTTAGACGACTGGAGAAGTAGGAGTAGTTAGGAGGTTATTTCAGACATTCATTCAGCGGAAATGCAATACGGAGTCACAATACGAGATCGACAAGTAGATCTAGACATCTTAGATGGTAAATAGGGGTAAGAAGCGCGAATCTAGACCTAGCCGATGGTGAGCTGGCCACAATCAGTGTCTAAAAACATCACATTACTTCTTTTTTCCTAAAAAACTCTGCATTTATGAAATTTTCATTCATTTAGCTACACTTTGACACATATTACGTATACGGAAGTACATGGAAATACTGTTTTCTATTCCATTTTACAACTAGACCCCCTTACAGTCAAGATCCGCGTTTTACTCCCGCACGCCACGACACGTCCGTGTTTCTTTCTCCCGCACGGGAAGAGCTAGAGAGAGACAGTAATACTATTTGCAGCTGATGATAAAACATTCCACCAGATAACTGAAGAGAAACAAATACTGGTTTAAATGTCAGACCTTCTGAAAATAAATATTGTTCTTTTCCTCCTCCGCACTTCCAACTCCCCGTTTAGCTACTGATAAATCCACTGTGGCTTCAGAATTCTCATATCCGAAATATCCCTCTTCTTCCCCCCCCCCCCCTCCTCTTTTACAGTGTGTTCCAAGTTTTGACTGCGAGAGATTGACTGCCTTTACAGCACCTTCTTGTCAACGTTAACATACTGGACTAGAGCAGTCTAGTCTACTGGCTGAGAACTTGCGCCTGGTACGATGTCAGGGAACAGACAGTAACTTTTTCTGACCTTGTGGACCTGATCCAATAAGATTTCCCTAGCAGAGACCCCAGCACTATGGAAACGCGTCTGTGCGTTTCAGAATTAACTAGTCTCTAGTAACAATAATAAAATGACGGATTTATCATGAGCTTCTCCGGAAAGTGTTTTTGATTGTGCAAATTCATAAATAAAATCTGTAAAACAATGAACAGTTTTCTTTCACGGCCATGGATATATATTTATAGAAATTCATTATTATCATGGAGCTATGGCCCCGTATGAGGCAGACCGCGTGAAACTTTGAAGAGGACATTGTTAAGAGAGGCCAAATTAATAGGCATAAAATCCCTTGATGAGGTTGAAAGACAGGAAAAATTGGCAAACTACCTTGCGAACCCTATGTGACGTTTAACGGCACAGGAAGGATATAAGATAAGATGGCCCTGCATGGTACTAAATCAGTCAGTCAGTCATTTGCATGTCCCTTGCCGAAGTTGGCTTCCCTAACAGCTCTCATGTAGGCCTCTCGGTTGTAAGCAAGATGCCCTGCTGCTGATGCATCTATTTGCAGATCATCAACGATGTCTTGCAGCCATCTTCGCCTTGGCCTTCCTCCCTTTCTTTTTCCCATTATGTACCCTTCCAATATGGTCTTCTCTAAATTATCCTAATGTTTAATGTGTCCAAAATATTTAAGTTTTCTATATTTAATCCTCTTTACTAGCCAACTTTCTTCAATATTAAGTTCTTGTAGTATGGATATATTTGTTCCTTTTTGTGTCCATGATATTTGAAGAACTCTTCTGTAGCATTTACATTCAAAGGCATTTATGTGTTTCTCACCTGTTTTGTTAGTGTCCAGGCATATGTTGCAAAGGGAAAGATGCATGCCCTTAAAAATCTTATTTTTGTAGTTGTCTGCTCCTCTCCACAGATTCTTTAGTTGTTTTATTTTCTGAAGAGCGATAGATGTCCTCCCTTTAATTTCCATCATTGTATCTCCATTATTAGTTAGTAGTAATCCAAGATATTCAAAACTCTCCACTTCTTCCAGTTTTTCATCACTGATATATATTTCATCTGCTTTATTCGATTTGTCAGTTGTCATCAATTTAGTTTTCTTTACATTATGATAAAGGTTTTTCTCTTCACTATTCTTACAGACTGAAATAATTAGTTTTTCCATTCCTTTTTTGTTGTAGACAGTAATACTGTGTCATCAGCATATCTAATCTCTGGTATTTCATAACCTCCAATTGTTATGGCATCAAAATATTCTTTGTCTACATCTTCTCTAACATTCCTCATTATATTTTCAGTATACAAGTTAAATAAGTAAGGCAACAATATGCACCCCTGACGGACCCCTTGTGTTATGTCAAACCAAGTTGTTGTTTCACCATTTATTCTCACTGCTGCCTGTTGGTCTAGATACAGCAGTAATATTAATTGTATCAAATGTGTTGGAAATCCCATTTTTTCCATTCTTTTCCAAAGTTTCTGGTGTTGTACACAATAAAATGCCTTTGAATAGTATATAAAAGATAAATATAGATTCACATTAAATTCTCTGCATTTCTCTTTTATTAATCTTATATTGAATATATGATCTCTTAATCCTCTTCCTTGTATAAAACCAGCTTGAACTATATTTTCTTCTTCTTCTATTTTCTTATGAAGTCTACCCATTATGATTTTTAATAGAATTGTACTAGCATGACTAATCAGGGCAACGGTTCTGTAGTTTGTGAATAATTTCAAGTTACCCTTTCTGACAGTGGTATGAATACAGTTCTTTTCCACTATTTTGGCCAAATACCTGAACGCCATATCTTTTTAGTAAGTCCATGATAGATTGTTGCACATTCCTTTCCTCCTGCTTTAATAAGTTCAGCTGTTATCTCATCACATTGATACCAACTATTAAGCTAAATATACACACATTGTTATCATAGACTCCCCAATTTCTCCGTATTCTGGAATTAATCATGATCTTAATGCTTTTTTCCTCGATAATTACCATGTTATCCAAAATTTGTACTCAACTGTCGCAAACATGATAAGAAAAATATTCCCTGAACCGGTTATGCAAAATGTATTAATCTTTAAGAGGATTAAATGGAGAAAACTTAAATATTTTGGATACATTAAACGTCATGATAATCTAGAGAAGACCATCTTGGAAGGGTACATAATGGGAAAAAGAAAGAGAGGAAGACCAAGGCAAAGACGGCTGCAAGACATCATTGATAATCTGAAAATGGATGCATCAGCAGCAGAGCATCTTGCTTACAACCAAGAGGCCTACAGGAGAGCTGTTAGGGAAGCAAGGTTCCACAAGAAAGGCACAGTTCCGTAAGGGAGGCAAAGTTCCACATGGGACAGTAAATGACTGACTGAGTCAATAAAAGAGGGGGAAGAGAAAAATAAAAATGTGAATGAAAATACTGTTACTTTCATTCATTCATTTGCATGCCCCTTGCGGAACTTTGCCTCCCTAACAGCACTCCTATACAGCTCTCGGTTATAAGCAAGATGACCTGCTGCTGATGCATCCAATATTGTTATTACATTGTTATTTTTCGATCGAAATTACTCATTCTTAAACCTGGAAAATCCCATGAATTGAAATAATTTTCACGCAGGCAGGTTAGTGCACTGGTCTCTCATGGCGAAGGTCGGGGGTTCGAATCCGGCCTGTGGCACCCTAGTCACCCAGCTGTAGAAATGGGTACCTGACTTCTTCTGGAGTTGGGGAAGGAAAGGCAGCCAGGCATGATACTGACCATATCACCCTCTAGTGTGCTGACAGGTCAAGGAAAATATGGGCACTAACACCATATCCCTATGTGCCTCTAAGGCATGACAGGATTACCTTTACCTTTACTTTTTTTTTACACACTAACCACCCCAAATTGTCATGCTGTAAGGTGATCGAGGTGTAGTTGAAAGCTCTGATGTGACGGTACCATAAAACAAAGGACACTGTGTCGTCAGAAGCATGTGGCCCGCTATGAGGGTTATGTAAAGAAGTAAAATGTGTGAAAGTGAAGAATATATTTTCATGATAGTAATTTGTTTAAGCTTTACTTCAATATCTCCATCCATTTCCACGTTTTAAAAAAAAAAATACACTAAGAGATTTCTTGAGTCTACTGGACTGGATTAAAGTAGACAGAGATGTATGTTTGAATTTTACAAAAAGATATACAGAGTGAGGAAAATGAGCCGGAACGAAAGTGCTAAAAAAATAAAATTATCCTATAAGTGAAGAATATACACAACAATCTAGTATTTCAGAAAATGTCTTTTTTCAAGACCACATACAAAACCAACATAACATGTAAAAAAAAAAAAATAAGAAAAATAGACAAAAAATTAAACACTTAGCTCTTTAGCATACTCTTCATAAGAAAGATAGGCACAAAATGCACCCAGGTAGATATGGTTAACTGCAAAGTAGGAGCAGGCAATTGGCTGAGAAATAGGATAAAGAAATCATGAGAAAGGGTACCAGCTGGCAAAAACAACATGACACCATGCCTCAGACAGCTCCAGCTTGCATCTTTCGGATAACCATGGTCCAAATAAAAGCAGGCCAAATGGCGCAAGTGATAAAAGTGAGAAAACAGTATGAAGTTGGCTTTATGAAGGTAGGGCCACAGTGAATAGAGATCACTAAAAGGACAAGACAGTTCACTAGAATACAAGGAAGCTATTAAAAAAATCCTCTGGCGATTAGATAACAAGGATAGAAAAGGCTTGAAAATTAACCTTCACTCGCCCACTTTTCTCATTCTCACCGCAGGCTAGTTAAGGATTGCCATATGTTCTTCATTTATGTATAACCATACACCTCTGTCTACCTTTATTACTGGAAACAGTCTTACCGCAGCCATCATTTCTCTTATCTCTCCAGTTGGATTATAATCAAACACCCGATAAAGTAGCTGAAATGTATTGCCTGATATGGTTTCTGTATTTCAGAAAAGATAACAACTTTCTATCTGGGCTGCGTTTTTTGTTTGTTTTGTTTTTAATGGAATCGATCTAGAAATGTCTTTCAACATTATTTTTTCCACTACACTTTGTGGGTTATCAGTTCTTTCCCTTTTACAAACTATATTTGTATAATGATACAGCCAAAGTTACATATGTGTTTTGAATACATATTTATTAGTAATATATAAATATCTAAAGTCAGTCAAGAATACAAAAGTCAAGATACTACTACTGTAGCCTGTCATTATCAATATATTATGCAGGTACTGAGACATAAGCATATAGACAAATGGAAGCGTTCATAACATCTTAACATATAAAATAGTAACAAAACATCACATCACATAATGCAGTCAGTAAACATCACGTTATATAATGCAGCTATCAAATATAATCACATAATGTGGCCATGAAATATCACGTCACATCAAGTGGTCAGATTTATCATGTCATATACTGCAATCATTAAATAATACATCACAAAAAACAGTAATTAAATATCATATATATTACGTCGCATAAAGTGATCATTAAATATCATGTCACATAAAGTGGTCCCAGCTATCATGCCACATGTTGCAGTCATTAAATAACAAGTCACATAAAGTGTTCACAGATATCATGATGCAGTCATTAAATATCATGTCACATAAAGTGGTTACAGCTATCATGTCACATGATGCAGCCATTAAATATCACGTCACATAAAGCAGTCAGTAAATATCATGTCACAGTGGTCATTAAATAGCATGTCACATAAAGCGGTCACAGCTATCATGTCACATAAATTCAGTCATGCAGCTTTCCGAGCCATTGCGCCTCACTGCTGCAGACAAGACTTGTCTCCATTCCACTTTGTTCTTAGTCTTATCCTGCAAATTGTCCACACCGAGGGCTCATAGGTCTTTTTCGATTATAATCTTGGTCTGTCTTTGTTTATCTCTTCTGTATGAGCCCTTTTTGTTTGGTCTGTCTATTCTTGTCTATAAGCTCCATGTGTCGGAGCCATCTCAATCTGCTGTCTTTCATAATGGTAGTTATAAGTGGGAATGGAATATCGCATAAAGCAGCCATTAAATATCACGTCACATAAATTGGTCATTAACAATATCATATCACATAAATAAGTAACAAATTTCACATAATACAAGACAGCCATATACCACGTCACATACTGCAGGCATAAGATAAAATGGTTATAAAATTTCACATCAAAGAAACTGTCAACAAATATCACATCACATAAATCAGTCATAAAACAGAATGCCACATAGAGTAATCAGGAAAAAAAAAATCAGGTTACATAAAGAATAATAAAAAAATACTACATCACATAAAGCAATCTTCCAATATCACATTCTAATAGTGCTATCATAACATTTCTGCTTCATATTTTTTTTTTTGGTCTAAAACATTTTTGAAGTACAGCATTTAAAATACATTTGTGGGTTATTAATGATTTGAAAAGAAGACTGACAGAGTTGTGGAGTAAGCCATTAGGTTAATGAACAAAAGACTATAAATTCAGAGCCAAGCATAGTGATCTATTAAATATATGTCTTCATTACGTTCATCAGAAGATGTGTGTTCAGAACACTTCAGAGTGCCATGCTGGTCAAACTCCCCAAAACTAATCAAGTTGTACATCGTCACACAGCTAAAGAAAACAAAACACTACCATGAACAACAGAATGCTTTCACTCAGCGATGGAGTACCACAACACTGACAAGCAGGGTTTTCACACGCAAGGAGCAGACAAAGCGAAGGTAAAAATGAGCACCTGACTCTTTTTTATTATGGAAATAGCCTCTGAAATTAAGTAAATCTGCCCGCAAGACTGCACTCAGTGCATCATGTTCATGTAAAAATTAATCCAGTTTGTATGAGATAGCACCTAAGTCACAAGTGCATGAATGTAAATACTGCCATCATTAACAGCGTATCTCCGAAAAAGTCTCATGCCTTTTTTGTGGGAAAAAAAAAAAAAACTAAATAATATAAGAGCAGCAGATTGCTCAGCACCTCAAGAAATAAATGAAATATCTTAAATCCTTCCCGTGCAGTTAAACGTCACATAGGGCCCGCATGGTAGTTCGCCAAAATGTTCTACTTTCTGTGAGTTTTTCAATCTCACCAAGGGATGTTATGCCCACTGAATTGACTTATCTTAACAATGTCCTCTTTAGAGTTTCACGTGATCTACCTCATTTTCTTCAGCCTGTTGTGTTCCACTTGAAGCTCGTTTCGAGATTCTCTGATTGTTTCTTCTCATCACATGACTGACATATGTCCATCTTCTTTTCCTGATCAACCATGAGACAGGTTGTTGTTTGCTCATCTGTCTTATCTGTGCATTGTTCTTGAATTCACTCCATTTTATACCAAGTATTTTCCTTAGGCATTTGTTTTCAAAGGAGTCTAATTTCTTGTCTATTTCTTTAGTTATTTTCCAGCTTTCACATGCATAAATGAGGGTGGATATTACATCTGAACTGACTGATCTTAACTTGGTTTTTGTGCTTATTTGATCTTAACTTGGTTTTTGTGCTCATAACTTTTGAATGCAATATGTTCTCAAGATTGTTGAAGGTCAATGCTGCTTTAGCAATTCGAATTCTAACTTCCTTTCTGGTGTCACCATTGTGGTCCATATAGCTGCCAAGATATACAAAATGGTTTACTTCTTCATCAACTGTTCTTTCCATGTATATTTATCCTTTGTCATTAACAAGAACCTTCATTATTTTTGTTTTATCCTTCTTAATTTCAAGTCCTATTTTACTAGCCATTGAGGACAGGGTATCTGTTTTTTCTAGCATCAATTTCACATTGTCATCTGCAAAATCAGGATCTTCCAGTTGGGTTTCATATACCCAATCAATGCCCGTTTTACCTTTGCAACATTTTTTCATTATGAAGTCTACGGCAATTCCAAAAAGCAAAGGAGATACATCCTTGTTTCACGCCTGTTTCAATCTGGAACCATTCACTCATTCCTTCGTCTGTATTGACTGCACAAACATATCCATTGTAGAGATCACTAATGAGGTTGACAATCTTAGATGGTATTCCATATATTATTAAAATCCTCCATAATGATTCTCTGTGTATGCTATCAAATGCCTTTTTAAAGTCTACGAAGTTCAGAATAAACGGTCTTTGCTTTTCAATATGTTCTTCAAGTGTTATTCTTAGAGTAAAGATTTGGTTGAGACAGCTTTTCCCTTTTCGAAATCTTGCCTGTTCTTCTCTCCTTGCAGCATCCACTATATCTTGAATTCTATTCAGAATAACTTTGCAAAATACTTTTGACACAACTGACAGTAAGGTTACTCCTCTCCAGTTGCTGCACTTGCTAAGGTTGCCTTTTTTTGGTATTTTAACAATGATTCCTTTTTTCCATTTAGAAGGGACCTTTTCTTCTTTCCAAACTGTATTTAACATTCTCTGTAGTTGTTTCATGTTGTCTATATTAATAGCTTTTAACATTTTGGCTGTTATTTCATCTTCACCTGCAGCTTTGTTGTTAGCCATTAGATTCACTGCTGTTTCAATTTCATGCAATTAATTTCATCTAGGTTTTTAACTAAATTAAATTCTGGAATGAAGCATACTGAAACCAAAACAAAAAAACACATAAGTCTTCTCTGCACCTAAAAAAGAAACTTTAATTGTAGAGGGTATCAAGCATGAAAAAAAAAACAAGATAGCTCAATAAAAACTTAAAGAAGTAAACAACTATCAAGGAAGAATTATGCAATGGAGCAAAAAAAAAAGATTACTGTCTATTAACTGAAAATGCTAAAACTCATGCATAAATGCACTGCAACACACAAAATGACTAAAAACATTCAACATTTTGATGATGATGATGATGGTGACAATGGTGAGAGTTATTGTGCTTTAAACTGAATCTTATCCTCCAGCACTAAGACTGAATTATGAAAAATTATCATTTCAAATGATAAATCAGGCTCCTAGCTAAATCACAAAGACAGAGACATCACAACAAGAAAGTATATTGAAGTACCTTAGACAAGTCACTAACATCATCATATGAGGTGGAAGGAGAAAAGATCATATTAGAAAGCTTGTTGGAGCAACATTTTAAACTGAATGTAAACATGAAAAACCACAATGGTTGTGTATAAGAATACAGCCTATTTTGTTCATGGCTAGTGTTCAAAAAATAAAATATTAATTTAAGGCACAATGAACAACTGAGAGAATATGTTGGGCAAAGTATAAAAATTGTGCTTTCAAAAAATCTTAAAATGATAACCAGTCATGACTAGTGCCAAATTCTTTGCGCGCCCTTAAAAAACCTAACCACCAAACTAACCAATCTGTGTAAAACTGTGTCTCTCAAAGGTCAGTACTCTGTCCCTCTGAGGTCTGCGCTCTACACTGCTGCGTAGCTGCTCAATGATGACAGCTTGTGCTATTTTTTTCTTAACCGGGAGGAGAACTTGTGAAGCTTTTCTCTGAATCTGCCATAGGAAATAAAAATACTCAACATAGGAACCCCTTAATCAACTTAACTCCCATTATAAAAAAATGTCACTGTAGATTTCAGCTGCCACGGCTGCTAAGTTTGCATCATTATGGAGATAACATAACAAATCAACAAACCAATCAAAAGTGTGGTAGGAAAACAAAATAAAAAGTTACATGCAAAGTATGCAAAATATAAAAAAAATCACCTAATTCTGCTGACCTTAATCAGTAACACAAAAATTTTAATATTAAAAATTACATAGGTAAAGAAAGTAAAGATAATCCTGTCATGCCTCAGAGGCACATAGGGATATGGTGTTAGTGCCCATATTTTCCTTGACCTGTCAGCAACTAGAGGGTGATATGGTCAGTATCACACATGACCGCCTTTCCTTCCCCAACTCCAGAAGAAGTCGGGTACCCATTTCTACAGCTGGATGTCTGGGGCGCCTCCGGCCGGATTAGAATCCCCAACCTTCGCCATGAGAGACGAGTGCACTAACAACTTCTCCACTCAGACACCCAAAAAAAAAATCATATAGCTATACTAGAAATAAATATGGCAATACTTCATAATCTGGTTTTAACACTTTCATTACAAAATAACATTGGGCAGTGTTGGTATATCTTGCCCAAATAAGTGAATCAATGCTATGTGTGATATTTAGGCAACAAAATAAAAAGTACCACTTTCTAACCCAGTCAAATGTTTAAATTAAACAAAAACTTTCTTTAGTTCATTTCTACCAAAATTTCTCATCAAAATGTATTCTGGCAGAGCATACATATTATTCAGGAAGCAAAGAGTTAAATTTATCATAATTACACTTCAGAACTGCTTGAGTTTCTGCTTCCTCTTGATCTGTCCACATCTGTAACAGAAACAACATTAAAATGTTGGTGTAACATGGCATATATTTGTATAAAAGTGCAAAAAATACACATAGAGACATGCTGTAAAACTGTGTATGCAAGAAACTCTCTACCATATAGAGCAGAACAACAACACTACTCCTTCAGATCATCAGAGGAAGTACCCCTCCTCCCCCCTCCCCCTGTGAGTTTTTGGTTTTTTTTTTGGTGCCCCATCCCAGAACTGAACTTGCGATCTTCCAAGTGGCACTGCACTACGAAGTGCATCTTAGCGATTTAGCTAAGGAGGACCGGTATTAGTTGTGACAAACAAAATTATTTAAGTTCTCAATGCTTGTTTTGCATGCTCCACAGCCAGAGGGAGGCCTTTTCTACTGTTTCTGAAAGGCTTTTCAATGCCCTTGGTCTTGCTTGTTCCTTCATGCCCAGTTGCTTACATAGGTCGTATGCTGATGTTGCTACGAATCCTCTCGCTCCCACTTCTACAGTTATCACTTTTGCCTTGACTCCTGCCCCTGCCATAGTTGCCTGACCAGATCATTCTACGTCTCACATTTGAATAAATGTTGCTCCTCTGTTCTTGTTTCGCTTGAACTGTAAGCTCAATTGTTATTAGTTCCTGTTTTGCTATGGAGTACATTACAATGTCCAGCCGCATTTCTGTGTTCTTGCCTGTGGAAGGTGTTGTGTAATATGGCATAAAGCTTTAGAAAATTTGAAAAACACACACACACTGACAATACCATGGATCTGTGAAAAAAATTTTAAAGGTTAAAAAATAACAGGGTCCAGTTTCACCTTTTTTTTTTTTTTCGCAACAAGGCAAAAGTGTGATGCTTCACTTCATAGTTTTATCAGCAGAAAAAATTAAAACAAGACCTGATATTGTATACTTTTTAAAATAATCTCTTTTTTCTGTCAAACAATAAAAATTCCAAGACCTTATAAAAAATGTGTAATAAACACATTAGTCATATCTTCTACACAGAGTGCATTCAGTGCATTGTTTTCACGTATAAATTAATCCAGTTTATACGAGACAGCACCTGAGTTAAAAGTGCGTGAATGTAAACGACTATTACCCTCATTAACAGCTTATCTCAGAAACAGTCTCATGTCTTTTTTTTTGTGGAAAAAAAAAAACAAATAAATAATATCAGAGCAACAGATTACACAGCACCTTAGCAAATGAATGATCATATGACTATATTTAACTTATTTTGTAATTTAAAAGCTAAATATCTAAAATTCTGGATTATGCCACACAGAAGTAGTTATTTTATTTGCAATTTTGTACAAAACAATCTATGTGACTCATAGTCATAAGAGAACTAAATGTACAACACCTAATAATTTAGCTCAGATATCCAACCTTGTATCCAACTGTCATCACTGCAACACTGGGTGTTTTTATGCAAATTTGAATGCTTTCCATACCATATTTTATCTTTATAATTAAATTTCTAGCTGAAATTTAACATATTTATCAATCCATTATTTTACAAATGTTATTTGGAACTTCATAGAAAATAATTTTTACCAGATTTATTACATTAGTCTAATTTTTACAATTTAAATAATCATTTATTATGAAAAAATGAAATGAAAAATGATAATACTGAAAAATAATGAAAATAATGAAAAGCTGCTGCACAGGTAAATGGGCACTGATTGAGTACATAGGACCCAATTAGAAGATCTTGATTTTGCAGATGATATAACTCTTTTCAGTGACAATGTGAATTCGATGCAAGAAAAAACAGATACCCTGTCTTCACTGGCAAGCAAATAGGATTAGAAATTAAGAAGAAAAAAACAAAAATAATGAAATTTCCCATTAATCAAGAAGGAAAAATATACATGGGAGGAAAAACTGCTGAAGAAGTACACCAATTTGCATACTTCAGCAGCTAGATAGTCCAGGATGGTGACACCAGAAAGGAAGTTAGAACTGCAAAAGCAGCACTGACCTTCAAGAATCTTAAGAACAAATGGCACTCACAAGTTATAAGCACATAAATCAAGTTATCCACTCTCATTTATGCACGCGTAAGCTGGAAAACAACTAAAGAAATAGACAATACATTAGACTATTTTGAAAACAAATGTCTATGGAAATACTTGGTATAAAGTGGAACGAATTCAAGAACACAGAGATAAGGCAAATGAGCAAAAAACAACCTGTCTCATGGGTGATCATGAAAAGGAGATGGACATATGTTGGTCAAGTGATAAGTAAAAACAGTCAGAGAATCCCAAAACCAGCTATCAAATGGAACACAACAGGCACAAAGAAAAAGAGGTTGACCGCGTGAAACTCTAAAGAGGACATTAAGAGAGGCCACTTTAGTAGGCATAAAATCCCTCGATGAGGTTGAAAAAGCTCGCCAAAACAGGAAAACTTGGCGTACTACCATGTGAGCCCTACACGATGTTTAATGGCACAGGAAGGATGTAAGATATAAGAAAGAATCCACTAGTCACATTATTCAGATTAACATTGCACGGGAAGGATGTAAGATGTAATAAAGGATCCACTAGTCACATTATTCAGATTAACATTTTTAAGCTGAAATTTTGTTTTTAATTCATTATCATAATTGTTATGTATCACCCTGTGTAATTTTATACTCACTAGTAATAATATTTCTTGCTCGAGTGCCTCCCACGAACAGTAGTGATATTGTGTATAGTTATTGTGCTTACCATATACACAGTACAAATGTGTATTTACTGAATGATCAATTGTATCCATGTATTTTCCTGTGTAATTTTATTTGTCCATGAGAACTAATGTGTTTTGCCCATACTTCATCTACACAAAATAGAATTATTTTTTCTTGCCTGTGTAGTCCACTTTATCACTCCTCTTGATAGTGCCAGAAGGGTATCTGCATGAGATGCCATCAAAAAATTCCTCTGCATTGTTATCTGAAATGGAAACACAATGTTTCTTCAGTTTTAACTGCTCTCTCACAAATATTTTCAAAATGAGGAGTTTAATATTTATATTTTATTATTTCAATTTCACTTACATCAAACTTTCATGGGAGTTGAAGTTGTGTCAAATGTGTTATTTTTATTGAGACAAATGGATAAAAAAAAAAACTTGACTGGATCATAACCTACATTTATATTGCTATAATTAAAATAAGATTTTAAAATGACCACAAGGAGTCCTCAGTTATTTGTAACTTTGCACTTGAACAATGACAGGTTGCAGAGTATATTTTATATACTATATATAAAGAAATAGACAAGAAATTAGACTCCTTTGAAAACAAATGCCTAAGGAAAATACCTGGTATAATATGGAACGAATTCAAGAACAACGCAGAGATAAGACAGATGAAAAAACAACAACCTGTCTCATGGGCGATCAGAAAAAGAAGAAGGACATGTGTAGGCCATGTGATGAGAAGAAACAATCAGAGAATACCAAAACAAGCTATCAAGTGGAACACAAAAGACCTAAGAAAAAGAGGTCGATCATGTGAAACTCTAAAGAGGACACTGTTAAGTGAAGCCAGTTTAGTGGGCATAACATCCCTTGATGAAGTTGAAAGACTCGCCGAAGACAGGAAATATTGGCGAACTACCTTGCGAGCCCCATGTGACATTTAATGGCACAGGAAGGACGTAAGATGTAAGATAGGCATTTACCTAAGTGTTCTTCCTCGGTCACATGACATGTTCAATTTTTGTTCCAAGATGCCTTATATTAGGAACCTTGAAGTGGTAGTCATGGTTCTGATATGTATTGTGGTATTAAAGGATACATCACAATCCACATAAATCTTCAAAACCGATTATTTATTACATTGTATCACATTATAAACAGTATACATTTAAACAAAGCTAATGAAACATTTACTCAAGTGGACTTATTATATAAATTACTGGAATAATACAAATTGACTCATTGGCTGTGATGGCTCTAAATTATGTTTTGAACTGTAAAAAAAAAATTATGAGACACAAGCAAGAATACCATACAGATAAATGCACTTTTGACAACCAGTAAAAACTTATCAAAGAAAGAATATAGTGAATCAGTAAAACTGAAATATTATGTATTATATCATTACAGAAGTTAATTAAACTGAAGCAGTTTGAAATCAAAGTTTTAAAAAAAAACAGAGTTTAAAAATTTATGAAATCTGTTATCATCCTCTCCTCCCTCCTATTCATATTATTACCCTTCTATATCACTTTCTTAATTTAAAGAAATATTAAGCAAATAAAAAAAAGAATGCATTATTCTCATACTGTATTAAAACATATATTTATAAAATTATTTAGTAAATATCAATGTTTCAGAGTTAATTTTTTAAACAACATTAAAACAAATAAGGGGTATTTTTTAATTCAGAATGTATCATATTTTTAAATCCCTGGATCAATCAGCCCCTGGGGATTTGTTTCTATGAATTATTTTCTTCTATTTTGATTGTCCTATTCAATGATGTAGTAGATATATGTTCTAGAAATTTTGATTATCCTGTTCAGTGCTGTGTCATTTATTCATGTCTATAACAAATAATATCTACAGTACTTCTACTGCCTTAATCCAGGATTAGAACTTTTCATTACTTGTCTTATCATCATCACCATCAGGTACCGTGCCAGCTGGCGTTGGCTATTATGCTTCTCCAGAGTACACAATCCTTCATGCAGGCAATTAGCTCAGTTGGTGATCTCTCGCATCTTCTCATCAGACTATCCAGTATCATTTCTCTTGATCTTCTCTTGTCTCTTCTTTCCTCTATTTTTCCTGTTGTTACAATATTTTCAATGCCCCCTCTTGTCATTGCATGTCCTATGAAAGTGCATTGTCTCTCTCTTAATTTTTTTACAAGGTTTTTTTTTTCTCATACATTCTCCATTAGTTAGTTTTGCTGTCCAGGGAATTTGCAACATTCTAACAAACCACACTTCTACTGCTTCCAATGATTTTTGTGCAGACCTGCCTATTGTTAACGATTCACTTCCAAATAATAAATAAGATAGGCTCAATACAGCATTTTAGGACTCGTTTTCTAACATTCATTGATAAGGATGTGTTGGATAATGTTTCTCATTCTCTGAAATGCAGTCTTTGCTTGCTTTATTCTGTTCCTAATTTCTGTTCTGCATTTTCCATCTGAAGTTATTACTGCTCCAAGGTATTTGAATTTCTGCACCTGATGTGTCTAGTCAGTTTATATATCATAAGTTTTAGAGCATTTTAAGGCAACAAAGGTTTCATTTTGACTTCCGCATTTTTCTGTCACTGGTTTCATCATAACTTCCTTGCACAGGTTTTATCAGTGGGCATATTTCTTCACATAATGACATATCAGTAGGTCTGTGTTATGCTAAATGAAGGTAACAGAAAAGCATTTTGAAATATAAAAGAATTAAGATCATATTCCAAATTATATTTAAAAGTATTTGTGCTTTTTTGAAAAAAATTAGTTATTTTTTTGTGACTGGTATAAAAATATAAATGTATTCCACCTGATGTATTTCAAAATCCTTTTAACTACTTTGATGTTTCTTCATCAAAGATCATTTTTTTTTATGAATTCATGCTTTTATCATGAATGTATGCCCTAACTTACTTTTGTTTGTCTTGATTCACTCGTTCCCAGGATGTTGGTTTTTAATTCTTTAAATTTCTCCTATTATGTTTTCCCATCTTTCCAGAGTGATATAATTCCATTTCAGAAATTTTAATTTGTTGGTTGTTTAATGAAAACAGGTTATAATTTGTGGTTCATGAGTTCTCTTCTGGACACCACAGGGGAACAGAAGTAAGGGTAGACCAAAAGAGACATGGAGAAGAACAACAGAAAGGATGTTGAGCAATAGAGGGCTCACCTGGGCAAGAGCAGAAAAAAAGGTGAAGGACAGGCATTTGTGGAAAACCCTTGTGGAAGCCCCATGTGCCCTGGGCACTTAAGGTTCAGAGAGAGAGAGAGTGAGAGTTCTCTTATCAGACAAGATAGTTTCACTAGGACATCTGTGCGTCTGCATGATCACTCTTGGATGATAAAAACCTTTTCACCGTAACCTACAACTGAACAGACAAACTTTATTGTCAAAGAGTGAAAGCTGGGCATGAAGCCATGGCTTAGAGATGTTATGCCATAGTCTATGTACCTGCTAATCACTTTGCTGTGTTGTGAGGTATTTAACAGGGGCAGTGGTAATACTCACTATACAACCTCATTCTGTTTTAATGTATGTTAAAAACAAACAAAACTAGCATATATTTTTTTTAGATATGAGAGAAAGAAAAATAACTTCAAGTCTCATGTAATTCTCTTGTCGTTTTGCTTTCTCTTACATCTCAAACTGCTTTGTTTATGATTTTTTTTCCAGGTCTAACCATACAGTACTGTTGTCCTATTTCAAAACACCATTGTTGTAAAGATTATCTTAAGAAATGACATGTCTAACACATTTACTGACTAGTTTCAAAGAGATGTATTGCATAATTATAGATCACAGAAATCTGGACAACACCAGTACAAGGACACAAACAGCAGAAGTTAAAAAGATGAAAAAGACTAAAATAAATCATATTTTTGATTGTCTCCTGAAAACAATACCAACTAACATTTGCTTATTTAGAAAACTCATAAGTGAATAAGTGACAAAGAAACTTAAATGACGCTTTGAAAATCCATTACATCATTGTTTGAAATGTTCGTGCATCTTTCAATAAAGAGAAAACAGCAAAATGGTCATTAGCAAAACTGATATTATGAATGGTAGTTGTGGAGAATCTGTGAAGTGGAAATGTGTTCAAAGAGTTCAAAAAACTATCTGTGTATAAAACAAATATCTTAAACTTATTTTCATTACATGGATGAACATTTTAACTGAAATATATGAATCTAATATATCTCGGCAGTTACATAGACCAGGATGGTGACACCAAAAAGGAAGTAAGAATTTATACTGCAAAACACCCCCCTGGGAACACCTGTGTTAAGAACACACTTATCTTAACATAGTTTCTGTGAGACAGGGAACATAGATCTGTTTGCTTAAAAACTCTGACCTACTTCTGTAGCCCAGAAACCTGTAGCAGTCAACATTAATTGTAACTGTTATTTTTGTAAAATGTAATGTCAGGTTGGTGGATGGATGGGGATGAGGAGATCGCTAGCGGGGATGAGGAAAATCTGGTGTGAAACTAATGAATTTGGAACGTGACAAGCCTATGGGTCTTTACAACAATGGCTATCAGAATGATGTAAACAAAACAGAGCCAGCAGACTATAGGTGGCAGGGAATGGATATCGTTGAAGCACTCATCAGATTCCTCATCCCAAAGTAAGAGTGTCTCTGTGGAACTGTCTCAAAGCCGTCTGGCAGGTCAGCATTGCATGCTGGATCTGACATGGAGAAGGGGCTTCAGTACAGCCACCAGAGGCTGGAAAACAAAGTTTTGGCCAGGCCAGACAACACCACTGTCTTCATGGCAGTCCGAGCAAGACCACAGTCAGCCCTAGCAAGGAAAGGTGCTGAAGTCACAGGTACCCAGCCAAAAGGCGCAGTGCAAAAATCAGGGTACCACACATCATCGCCAATGTGCGTACGAAGAAGAAGAAGATACTGCAAAAACCAGCACTGACTTTCAATAATCTTGAGAACATACAGCATTCAAAAGTTATAAGCACAAAAAATCAAGTTAAGATTATTCAATTCAAATGTAATATCTATGCTCGTTTATGCATGTGAAAGTTGGAAAACAACTAAAGAAATAGACAACAAATTAAACTCTTTTGAAAACAAATGCCTAAGGAAAATACTTGGCATAAATTTAGCAGAATAAATTCAAGAATGCAGAGATAAAGCAGATGACTGAAAAACAACCTGTCTCATGAGTGATCAGAAAAAGAAGATGGACATATGTCAGTCATGAGATGAGAAGAAGCAACCAGAGAATCCCAAAACAAGCTAACAAGTGGAACACAAAAGACCTAAGAAAAAGAGGTCGATCATGTGAAACTCTAAAGAGGACACTGTTAAGAAAGGCCGGTTTAGTAGGAATAACATCCTTTGATGAGGCTGAAAAGCTCGCTGAAAACAGGAAATCTTGGCAACCTACCATGTGAGCCCTATGTGACGTTCAGTGGCACAGAAAGGATGTAAGTAAGATATGAATCTAATAATGGACTCAGTAAAGTTTTGGCTTATAACTACTGTCTATAAAGAAGTTATTCTTAAAGCCTTCAAAATAAAAAAACACAAATTTTAGCTAAAAAAAGCTTCATAATTTTTAAATTCCAAAAATAAAACCATTTATACCGTGAAGCAGCTGTTGCATTCAAAGCAAATTATTAATTTCCAGCTTAATACAGAAAGTAATAGAAATGAACACTGTTTTAAGTCAGGTAGATAGAGGTGTATGGTGCAGTTTTACAAAGTGAGGGAGGGAGTGAGTAAAGTGAGAAAAAACGAATAGAAAGTATGAGAATGTATAAATGAAAAACATACAATATCCGATATTTCGGCATGAACCTTTTTTGAGGATTACATGCACACACGAGACAAAAATAAAAATAAAAAAATGAAGAACTTATCTGAATATGGCCTCCTCCAAAAGTAGAAAACAGAAAAATTCCATAAAAGGTGTTTTTCATTTATATTCTCATACTTTCTATTCGTTTTTTCTCACTTTACTCACCCCCTCCCTCACTTTGTAAAACTACACCATACACCTCTATCTACCTTTCTTATTTAAACCAGTTTTACTGCAGTCACCATCCCTGTTTTAAGTCAGTGAAGTATAATGGGGACATGGTTTAGTGTTTCATATGTTCCTTAAAATGTAATTAGTTGGTGGTTTTTTAATATATCACTGCAAATTTTTTTCCTTTGGCCTTCCTCTGCTTTTTTTCCCATTTATCTTTCATGTTGTTGTGATGTTTTCAAGTCCTCTCCATCTCACTATATGTCCAGTGCATAATGACTGTCATTTTCTTATGGATTTACATGTAACTAGGTTCCTTACTTCATTTGGTCTTGTTGACATTCCCTGTTTATCATCTTAGCTAACCATGGTACTCTTAACATTCTTCTAAGAAGCCACATCTATTTTGTCTCTAGTGATCTTTGCGCTTATCTGTTCATTGTCCATGATTCACTTCCATAAAACAGGATGGCTACAATCTACATTTCAAAAACACAGACCATGAAAGTTAGCAAAATGCCAGGCGCACTGAGCGTATACACTGAAGACAGCAAAATACAACAAGTAAACAAATTCAAGTATCTTGGATGCATGTTCACAGAAGATGGGAAGCTTGATAAAGAAATTGATGCTAGAACACAAAGAGCCAATGCTGGTGCATGCCAGCTATCCCCACTGCTTACACACCCCAGCATCCCACTTGAAACTAAGAGAAAACTAATTAATAGCATATTCATACCAATGCTGTGCAACCAATGCCAGACATGGGCACATACTAAGAAACAGCAGAATAAAATAACCACATGTGAAATTACATGTCTTAGATTAAGAAAACAGTCAACATCACCAGATTCGAAAAACTAGGAAATGACGCCATAAGACAGACGGCAGGAACTACATCATGCCTATGACACATAGAGAAGCAAAGAATCAAGTGGTTTGGCCACTTAATGAGTATGATACACTCCTTCATCTACAGAACTATAGGACACAGACCAAGAGGAAGACCCAGAAAAAGATGATTAGATGGCATCAGAGAGACACTTGCTAATTATGGCATGACTGTCACCAAGGTCACCACCCATTTGGCCCAAAAATGCCAAGTGCTCCTGCCCTTGACACTTCACGGTACAACAGGAAGGATAAAGTAAGCAAGTAAGTACACTGTAGCATTTTAGAATTCTTTTTCTGATATTCATTGATATATGCATTACATAAGATATTTGTTTGAAAACTGTTTTGGCTAAGCATGCTGTGTTTATTTCAGAGGTGCATTGTCCATCTGATTTTACTGGTATGCCCAGATATTTAAAAGTATGCACTTGTTCCATGTACTTTAACACTGCATTTAGATGGGTTCTTCTTCTGTGATATAACCATTGTTTTTGTTTTCTTTCAATTCAGAGTGTGTCATTTCTTCTCCTTTTACTACTATACAGAATAATTTCTGCAGACTCTTTTCATTAAGGCTCAAACATTTCATGAAATCACTGAGATCCGGGAGATAAATTTAAAAACAGTATTAACTTATTTAAATAACATTTTTAATCTCTGTTGGTGTATTAAGTCTGTTAATGACAAAATCAGATTAAATAAATAACAGTTCAAGTTTAACTTACCACAATGACCTACTGATGTTTCACTGTCAATTCCCTTTCCTTCTACTTCCAGCAGATTTTCTGCTATAGGTGGTATAGAAGAAGGCTCTTGGTTTCCTGCAAAACAAAGTTAACCAGAGTGTTCAACCAAGCAAAGTGCTTCAGTGCTTGAAAACAATTTTGCTGTTCATGAATCAATGTCACATACATAAATACACAACTTACATTTGTATCTGATTTCTGTAGCAAGTAACAGTTCTAAACTTATCTTCAACACAGAGATCATTATAATGCACATTAATATTTTTTTTAAAACATACACACTAAAAAAAAAAAGAGGATTTTGTAAATTTCTATATTATTATAATTTATCACACCTTTTTCTGTCAACTTCTGCAGCTTTGATTTTATGGGCTGTCTATTCTTCCTCTGATTTTCTTGGTCCATGTTGCATCTTTCATTCAAATCTGAAACAGAAATATCAGTTCTGATAGTTTCTCTTAAAGCTTAACATTTTCAGTTTTCTTGAAACAAGACAATAGCATAAAGACAAGAAGAACAAAAAATAAAAACTCTTCAGCACTAAAGTGTAACAACAATTGACTAATACACAAAAGTAGCATTTCTGATGAAAATAGGACAAACCATGAAACAACTAAAAATAGAATAGGAAATGCTATAATACATGAATAGTTTGGGTATAAGTATATATATAAAACCAAATATATAATATACATGAAGCCACTGCATTGAGGCTCTGATAACAAAATGTTAAAACTATTTAAAACAAAAGTAGGAACAACTTTATTATTTAACAAGCATGCAGCTGTGACATTTTGGTTTACACTTTAATCATACAAAAACATATAGGACAAAGAAATAGGGAAAGAAGAAAAAAATATAAATTCACATGAAGTTTTGACTGATAAATATTGTCTATGGAGAAATTATGTTTAAAGCCTACAAAACTCCAAATATCTAAACTTCATCAGTTTTAAATTCCAAAATCAAAACCATTTATAGCTTGGAGCAGCTGTTGCATTCAAAGCAAATTAATTTTCACACCATTAATATCCAGCTTAATACAGAAAGTGATAGAAATGAACACTGTTTTAAGTCAATGAAGTATACAGGGGACATGGTTTAGTGTTCCACGTATTTCTTTAAACATAGCCATGCCATTGTATACTGTGAGTTTTCACTATCATACCAAAATGTCTTTAACACAGAAGTTTACATTTATTAAAATTAACTTAAGAAATAAAGAAGGATCTCATTCAAGCATGCTTCATCATGTTTACACACAGTGCACAGATTCTTAGAAGACCCTATATATGCTAACCTAGGGAAATTTTGCAACTGCATATGTATTCTGCTCATAATGTTATTTCCTTCAGCCCAGTTAAAATTGTTCATCGTTGTTGGTGTATTAGATTTGCTAGTGACAGAAACAGATTACATAAATCTCGTTCTAGTTTAGCTCTGTGTCCCGGTTGATGTGCCTTTTGTGAATGGGGTCCTCATCAGTCCACTTACCCACATGTAGTGCATTGGTATGTGTTGGTCTCTAATTCTGAATTTATCATAACTATACTAAAAAAATCTTGCAAAGCCGGTAGTATTACTTCCTTCCAGTAGCAAAAACGTAGACACAAGGCGTGCACGAGTTTGAATTCAGAGCCAATTTGTGCTAAAATTTAACTGTTTTTAAGTTTTTTCTAAGCTTATAGCATGCCACCCACTTGTGTTTTCATGTTTTGAGTTTGTAA
This sequence comes from Achatina immaculata, assembly GCA_009760885.1. Lineage (NCBI taxonomy): Eukaryota > Metazoa > Mollusca > Gastropoda > Stylommatophora > Achatinidae > Lissachatina > Lissachatina immaculata. The sequence continues at coordinate 23,495,652 of CM019692.1, read as the reverse complement.
ATTAATTGTAAATAAATAAAATAAACAGTTAGTGTATACTTTCCTGTGCAGAAATGGCTTTTGTGTAAAATTTTATTCATTTTAGATATACTGGACCCAGTACAGTGGATTAACTTAAGGGGTAAGAGAGAAATTATTTCACCATACTTTTCTATTCTTTCTTATCAATTCTTAGCTCTTTTTTTCTGTTCTATACTAACAACATACTAACAATTTTATTAGAAAAACAATATATAACTTTTCCTGTTTAAACTAATGTATGTCTTACTGCAAATCAGACTATGCCTTTGTGATCCTTTTAAATGTGACAACCGTCCCGTTCCACTTTATGAAATTTATCCCCTTGGTCATTTGATGTAACATCCCCACCCCCCTGCGGCAGTACAGAGAGAGTTAACTTACCATGCTGACCTACTAATATTTCATTGTCACTTCTCTTTTTTTCTACTTCCAGTACAATTTCTTCTACAACTGGTCCTAAAGAAGGCTCTTGGTTTCCTGCAAGACAAGGTTAACCAGAGTGTTCAACCAAGCACAGTGCTTCAAATAAATTTTGCTGTTCACAAATCAACGTCATATACATAAATATCAGCCAGTCAGTCAGTCAGTCATTTGCATGTCCCTTGCGGATCTTTGCCTCCCTAACAGCTCTCCTACAGGCCTCTAGATTGTAAGCAAGATGCCCTGCTGCTGATGTATCCATTCGCAGACCATCAACGATGTCTTGCAGTTATCTTCGCCTTGGTCTTCCTCTCTTTCTTTTTCCCATTATATACCCTTCCAAAACTGTCCTCTCTAAATTGTCATGATGTTTAATATGTCCAAAATATTTCAGTTTTCTTTGTTTAATCTTCCTTACTAGCTAACCTTCTTCAATATTAAGTTCCTGTAGAATGGATATATTTGTTCTTTTTTTCTGTCCATGATATTTGAAGGACTCTTCTGCAGCACTTACATTCAAAGGCAATTATGTGTTTCTCAGCTGTTTGGTTAAGTGTCCAGGTCTCACAGGCATATGTTGTGATGGAAAAGATGCATGCGCTTAAAAATCTTATTTTTGTAGTTCTGTCTGTTCCTCTCCACAGATTCTTTAGTTGTTTTACTTTTTGAAGGGTGATAGATGTCCTCCTTTTAATATCCCTTACTGAATCTCCATTATTAGTAATGATCCAATAGATATTCAAAACTCTCCATCTCTTATAATTTTTCCTCAATGATATATATTTCAGCTGCCTCATTTGTTTTGTCAGCTGTCATCTATTTAGTTTTCTTTGCATTAAGATACAGGTTTTGGTCTTCACTGTTCTTACGGACTAACATACGAAAGGTGATTGATAAGTTTTCGGCATAAGGTACAAATACTTGAAATGCATAGTTGATATTAGGTGGATTTGTAGATCAGGTTAATGTAAGATTAAATATCACGTGTCAAGAAATTAACTGCAATCAATTTTTTTTACAGGCTACTGAAATGGTAAGGAGTGGCAGAAATTGAGAAAATGGATAAAATTTCTTATCGAGCAGTCATTCACTACCTCTGCATCAAGGGCTTATCATCGAAGGAGATCCATGAGGATAAGGCAGAGACTCTAGAGAAGAGTGCCCCTTCTTACAGCATAGTGAAGAAATGGGCAGCTCAATTCATACATGGAAGGGAGAGTCTGGAAGATAATCCCTGTCCGGGAAGACCAAGAACAGTAACCACCGATGAAACAACGGGCAGAATCCATGACATGATAATGAAAGATCAATGACTAACTGAGCGGTACACTGCTAATGAGTTGGGCATCTCCCAGGAATGTGTTTATGCCATTATTCACAATGATCTTCAAATGACAAAAGTCACTGCAGGATGGGTCCCGAAACTTCTTGGAGCTGATCACAAACAACAGCTTCTCAACATGTCAAGAGACAATCTTGGCCATTTTTCTGCAGATCTTGAAAAGTTTCTTCAGCAATTTGTGACTATGGATAAAACGTGGGTTTGTCATTTTCAAGCATAAACCAAAGAACAGTCAAAGCAATGGAAACATCATGGATCCCCACCTCCAAAGAAAACAAAAGTGGTTCTGTCTGCAGGCAAAGTGAAGGCTTCCATCTTTTAGAATTCAGAAGGTGTGCTACTGGAAGACTATCTTCAAAAGGGCAGAATGGTCACCAGGGCCTATTACGCTAATCTTGTGATGTAACTGTGGGTCAAACTGAAGGAAAAGTGTCGAGGGAAATTGACAAGAGGAGTCATCTTTCAGCAAGACAATGCTCCAGTTCACAAGTCGGCAGTTGCAATGGCTGCCATTCATGAATGCAGTTTCCAGCTTCTTGAACATCCTCCTTATTCCTCAGATTTGGCCCCTTCGTACTATTACCTGTTTATCAAACTTAAAAAGGAGATCAGTGGTCGCAAATTTGCCTCAGATGATGACATTATTCATGCGATAGACCACTTTCTACAGGCACAAGATGTTGACTTTTACAAAGAAGGGATCCGTTTGCTACAGGATTGCCTGACTAAGCGCATAAACTTGCAAGAGGAATATGTCGAGAAACAACCAAAAAAAGTTGTCCACAGATAATCCATTGTACCTTATGCTGAGAACTTGTCAATCAACCCTTGTAATTAGTTTCTCCATTCCTTTTTGTGTTGTGGACAGTAATATCATGTTACATAAATTCATAACTTACATTTGTATCTGATTTCTGTAGCAAGTAACAGTTCTAAACTTATCTTCAACACAGAGATCATTATAATGCACATTAATATTTTTTTAAAACATACACACTAAAAAAAAAAGAGGATTTTGTAAATTTCTATATTATTATAATTTATCACACCTTTTTCTGCCAACTTCTGCAGCTTTGATTTTATGGGCTGTCTATTCTTCCTCTGAATTTCTTGGTCCATGTTGCATCTTTCATTCAAATCTGAAACAGAAATATCAGTTCTGATAGTTTCTCTTAAAGCTTAACATTTCCAGTTTTCTTGAAACAAGACAATAGCATAAAGACAAGAAGAACAAAAAAAAAAAAAACTCTTCAGCACTAAAGTGTAACAACAACTGACTAATACACAAAAGTAGCATTTCTGATGAAAATAGGACAAACCATGAAACAACTAAAAATAGAATAGGAAATGCTATAATACATGAATAGTTTGGGTATAAGTATATATATAAAACCAAATATATAATATACATGAAGCCACTGCATTGAGGCTGTGATAACAAAATGTTAAAACTATTTAAAACAAAAGTAGGAACAACTTTATTATTTAACAAGCATGCAGCTGTGACATTTTGGTTTACACTTTAATCATACAAAAACATACAGGACAAAGAAATAGGGAAAGAAGAAAAAAATATAAATTCACATGAAGTTTTGACTGATAAATATTGTCTATGGAGAAATTATGTTTAAAGCCTACAAAACTCCAAATATCTAAACATTTTTAAGTTCCAAAAACAAAACCATTTATAGCTTGGAGCAGCTGTTGCATTCAAAACAAATTAATTTTCACACCATTAATATCCAGCTTAATACAGAAAGTAATAGAAATGAACACTGTTTTAAGTCAATGAAGTATACAGGGGACATGGTTTAGTGTTCCACGTATTTCTTTAAACATAGCCATGCCATTGTATACTGTGAGTTTTCACTATCATACCAAAATGTCTTTAATACAGAAGTTTACTTTTATTAAAATTAACTTAAGAAATAAAGAAGGATCTCATTCAAGCATGCTTCATCATGTTTACACACTGTACACAGATTTGTAGAAGACCCTATATATGCTAACCTAGGGAAATTTTGCAATTGCATATGTATTCTGCTCATAATGTTATTTCCTTCAGCCCAGTTAAAATGTACTAATCACATTTGCCTGCACCTGGAGTTCTGATGCAACTTACTTGGATGTTCTTTTCCTTGCTCAGAATCATCTCCTTGTGTTTTTATATTGGCACAATCTGCACCCTCTGGAAGCAGTTGATCTGTAAAGTTGAGATAATTAGTTTCTCATTTTCTCTGGCATTTAAGTCTAGCTAAGTAATCGTACCAATTTATAATATCAACTTTTTCCCCTCTTTTAATGTCTTTTAAAATGTCCTTTCTTTTAGCACAATTTACAATTACTGAAATGCATCTGTTTAATAACTTTGTCCATGAAATTACTGTGCCAGGATTCACACAGATAACACATAATCATTGAAACTAAAATTAAAGCAGAGATAGAAACATAATCTGAAACACTGTAGTTGTTGTCATCATACATTCTTTTTCATTTCCATTAACCCTATTTCTATGTACTGTATTTTTTTGTATAATTTAAATGCAAACTGAAATGTTACATCTGTGTGCTCATTTAACTAATAAAGCTGTTCTTAACATTTTTTTTTCTTGCAGGAGAAATGCATTTAACAATAAATGAGGGATTTTCCTCATTTTGTAAAACAGAAGTACTAATATGTATAATGATAGGTTACAGCTAGTATATTTAGGTTTTCTATAATTTATGTGCTTGGATTTGTAAGGTCTTATATTTTGGTAAATTTCTCATTCCTTGCCCTGTACAATTTACTTGGATAATAACTTGTGGTGAAACCAATAATACAGCATTTAATTTTCAAAATTAACTGTTTATATTATAATGATTTCTAATGAATTTTTTTTAAAACATTAATATTACTTTTAAAAGGAAAAAAAAGTATAAATTTTTATTTGTTAATAATCTTATTTTTTGTAGAGCATATACAGTGACTACTTAAAGTACTATAAGATTGTAGAAGATCACACTAAGTACTCATGTTACTAATGTTATACCTCTTTGTTATTTTCCTTTTCTTTCACTTTTTTTGTTACTAATTTTTTGATTTTCTAATGGCTTTGTGACCTAAATGGGAAAGCAATTCTTTCAGTGTGCTGTGTTCAAGACTGCTCTTAATGAAGTTGGCATTATCTATTTGATTCTCACATCTATTCATACATCCATGTCCTTTGACAATAATCATCCAATCAATCACTGTCTAGTATGCCCTGCAGCATTATGCAGGATGGCAAAAAAATCCTCTCAAATTTCATGGTCTGCAGAAAACCTTTGTATGGTTCTGCAGTTATGCTGCATTTTGTTTATCATAACTCCTACAGGTCTTTGTCACAATGTCAACCTCTCTTTCCTTCAGATGCTGTGTCTTATCATCTTCACGGCATCAGCTGGAATATACAGCTCCATGGAGACAGAAGAAGATGTAAAGATGTACTTTTGGGGATGAAATCTGTCTTAATCGCTACGTGAATTACAAACAAATCCTTTGGCTATATTTTATACAAAATGACAGAAACTGAACTTTTGGCAATTCCAAAATAAATCTCCGATTGACTAGTAAGAATAAACTGGCTGCCATATTGACATGGTGCGTCTCTCATAGCAAGCAGTAAAATCTCACTAAATGGCAGCCCACAGACCATTTTATTCAGTTGTGCATGAGCAGAGGCTGAGTAAACATGGACCCTGTAATCGCCATCCCTGCCAGCTGTGAGTTCTATAGTGTGATTTGTTTTCTCCAAGGAACAATGCCACCAAGTTTCACTGTCGATTGTGTCATGTGTAAGGTGAAAATGTTATTAGTTACAGTTCTTTGAGGGACTAGTGTAGGAAAGTCTCTAAATGTAGGATGCTATCATATGGAAAAATAATGCAGCTGTTTGTAACTTTTGTGTGTAATGACATTTTTTGCTGTTTTAACTTTTCCAGCCAAGTGGAATTTTATTATGGCACAGCCCTCATATAACAAAATAATTGTCAGAAATATGTATCTTTACATTTCTCTTCAGATTTCATTTGTTAAAAATTGCTTACTACATTTATAGGGTTGTATTTAAGATAAGGTTTACACACCATGGTCTTTGGTCCGAGTGCTTGCTACAGACTTCGACTTCCTCCTGGCACAAATTCTGCTCCTGATAGCTGGCCAGTATCGCCCACAACAAAAGTGCAGAAGACCACATATGGTGAACATGGTGATAAAATGTTTTAATCTTTGTTGGTGTATTAGGTTTGTTAGTGACAAAACAGATTACATAAATGATGGTTCTAGGCTAACTTACCACAGTCACCTACTATTTCATCATCACTTCCCTTTTCTTCTGCTTCCAGCATAATTTCTTGTGAAGAAGGCTCTTGCTTTCCTGCAAGACAAAGTAACCAGAGTGTTCAACCAAGTACAGTGCTTCAAATAAATTTTGCTGCTCATGAATCAATGTCATATACATAAATATATAGCTTACATTTATATCTGCTTTTTGTAGCAAGTAACAGTTCTAAGCTTATCTTCAAAACGAAGATCATTAAGATACACATTAATAGATTTTTTAATTCTTTCCGTGCCTCAGGAAGAAATGCGGACATTCAGTTGGATGCTGGATTAAAAGCACGGGTCTTGATATGTATAGGGGGTATAGTTGAAAAAATGGAATGAAAAACCGTATTTCTGTGTACTTACTATGTTTCAAAATATAACTAAATGTATAAAGATTTCATAAACGCGGAGTTTTTTAGGAAAAAAGAAGTAATGTTATGTTTTTAGACAATGATTGTGTCCAACTTATCATCGGATAGGTCTAGATCCAAACTACATACCATCTGAGATGTGTAGAACTACCTGTTGATGTCGTATTGCGATTCTGTGTTGCATTATTGTTAAAATAATGTCTGAAATAACCTTCTACCTAGTTTTCTAATATGTCTAGATCTACTAGGGATGCATTCAAGAACAGTGGTCTGGTCATAGGTCATGTCCATATCCCTAAGCACATCACCGAAAATTGAAATTTCTCTATCAAAAAATTTGCTTTTTGACACTCGACATCGCTCGTTACTAGGCACTCTTATGCCATGATGGAAAAGGTCACGGGGCATGCACACTAAATGTTTACAATCTAAACGTTACACAGGTGTTTTAATGAAACAAACCAAACGTCAAATTTCTGACTGGCACCACGTGAGAAACCGGAAGCATCAAAAGTCTGATGACTGGCACGGGAAGAGTTACAATCATACACACACTTAAAAAAAAAAAAAAAGGATTTTGTCAATTTCTATATTATTATAATTTATCACACCTTTTTCTGTCAACTTCTGCAGCTTTGATTTTGTGGACTGCCTATTCTTCCTCTGATTTTCTTGGTCCATGTTGCAACTTTCATACAAATCTGAAACAGAAATATCAGTTCTGATAGTTTCTCTTAAAAATTAAAATTTCCAGTTTTCTTGAAATGAGACAACAGCATAAAGACAAAAGGAAAAAAAAAATTCTTCAGCACTAAATATTTAAAAACCATTGACTAATACACAAATGTAGCATTTCTGATGAAAATAAGACAAATCATGAAACAACTAAAGATAGAACAAGCAATGCTATAACACATGAATAGTTTGGGTATATGTACATATAAAACCAAATATGTAATATACATAAAGCCACTGCATTGAGGCTATGATAATAAAATGTTAAAACTATTTAAAACAAAAGTCAGTCAGTCATTTGCATGTCCTTTGTGGAATTTTGCCTCCTGAACAGCTCTCACGTAGGCCTCTTGATTGCAAGCAAGATGCCCTGTTGCTGATGCGTCCATTTGCAGATTATCAACAATGTCTTGCAGCCATCTTCACCTTGGACTTCCTCTTTTTCTTTTTCCCATTATGTACTCTTCCAAGACAGTCTTCTCTAAATTCTCATAATGTTTAATGTATCCAAAATATTTAAGTTTTCTCTCTTTAATCCTCTTTACTAGCCAGCCTTTTTCAATATTAAGTTCTTGTAGTATTGATATATCTGTTCTTTTTGTGTCCATTATGTTTGAAGAACTCTTCTATAGCATTTTACATTCAAAGGCATTTATGTGTTTCTCACCTGTTTTGTTAAGTGTCCAAGTCTCATAGGCATATGTTGCGATAGGAAAGATGCATGCACTTAAAAATCTTATTTTTGTAGTTCTGTCTGTTCCTCTCCACAGATTCTTTAGTTGTTTTACTTTCTGAAGAGCGATAGATGTACTCCTTTAAATTTCCCTCATTATATAGCCATTATTAGTTAACAGGGATCCAAGATATTCAAAACTCTCCACTTCTTCCAATTTTTCCTCACTGATGCATATTTCAGCTGCCTTACTTGTTTTTTTCAGTTGTCATCAATTTAGTTTTCTTTGCATTAATAAGTTCAGCTATTATCTCATCACATCCTGGTGATTTACCATTTTTCAGGTTTTTTATTACCCATAAAACTTCTTCAATTGTTGGTTCTGGTTCTTTCTCCTCCAATAACATTTCACATTGTTGGTTTCTACTTTCAAAGTCAATTATTTCATACACTCCTCTGCAATATTCCTTCCATCTTTCTAGAATTTCCTCTGTCTCTGTCAAGATCTTCCCCATCTCGTCACAAATTATATTTAGCTTATATGTGACATTTCTCGTCAATGTCTTCATTTCTTTAAACATTTCACTAAACGAAGTAGGAACAACTTTATTATTTAACAAGCATGCAGCTGTGACATTTCGGTTTACACTTTAATCATACAAAAAAAAATAGTACAAAGAAATTGGGAAAGAAGAACAAATATAAATTCAAATAAAGTTTTGACTGATATATATTGCCTTCCTACATCTTACATCCTTTCCGCACCGTTAAACATCACATAGGGCTAGCATGGTAGTTTGCCAAGTTCTCCTGTTTTAGGTGAGCTTTTCAACCTCATCAAGGGATGTTACAGCCCACTAAACTGGCCAAATATTGGCTACAGAGAAATTATTTTTAAAGCCTACAAAACTCCAAATATCTAAACATTTTTAAGTTCCAAAAACAAAACCATTTATAGCTTGGGGCAGCTGTTGCATTCAAAGCAAATTAATTTTCACACCATTAATATCCAGCTTAATACAGAAAGTAATAGAAATGAACACTATTTTAAGTCAGTGAAGTATATATTGGATATGGTTTAGTGTTCCATGTATTTCTTTAAACATAGCCATGCCATTGTATACTGTGAGTTTTCACTATCATACCAAAATGTCTTTAATACAGAAGTTTACATTTATTAAAATTAACTTAAGAAATAAAGAAGGATCTCATTCAAGCATGCTTCATCATGTTTACACACAGTGCACAGATTCTTAGAAGACCCTATATATGCTAACCTAGGGAAATTTTGCAACTGCATATGTATTCTGCTCATAATGTTATTTCCTTCAGCCCAGTTAAAATGTACTAATCACATTTGCCTGCACCTGGAGTTCTGATGCAACTTACTTGGATGTTCATTTCCTTGCTCAGAATCATCTCCTTGTGTTTTTATATTGGCACAATCTGCACACCCTGGAAGCAGTTGATCTGTAAAGTTAATATAATTAGTTTATCATTTTCTCTGGCATTTAATTCTAGCTAAGTAATTGTACCAATTTGTAATATCAACTTTTTTTTCCTTTCTTTTAATGACTTTTAACATACAATTAAGTAATGAGACTGATTTTATTATGGCCAAGACAAAAATGCCATCTATGAAGCAAAGCATGGAATCCAAAGAAGAAACCATTTATGATCTGGCAACGTTTCATCTCTGTCAGATAAGCAGACGACAAACAAGCCACTATTTTGCTGACCTAGTCAGAGTTGCATTGTTGCGTAATCATCGTGGAGCAAAAAGCTAACATTAAATTCTGTTTAACACTTGGAAAAAGTGCCATTCAGACAGTTGAATTGATGCGACAAGTTATCAAGTGGGGATAATTGTTTATCTTGTCCACAGATTTTCAGGTGGTATTCATAATTCAAAAGTGTGGAAACAATTACAAATACAACTTGACATGGACATCGAATGTCTGTTCTTAATGAGGAACTCATTACAAAAGTCAGAGAACAGATACAAGAAGATCATTGTTTGAATGTGAGGATGATGGCAGATGAATTTGATGTTAACTGATAGACCATTCGTAAAATTTTAGTGGAAGATTTGGGCAAGAAAAAAGTTTCTTGCCAGTCTCTACCACATTCGTTGTCTGATGACCAAAAACATCAGCGTGTTGAGTATGCAAAAGACATCATCAAAATGTGTCGCAGAAATAAACATTTCTTAAATCTGATTGTTGCAGAGGATGAAATATGGATTTTTTGCTACGATCCCACAACTAAATGCCAAAGTGCTCAGTGGAAGTCAACATCATCACCAAAAGACAAAATTTGTCTTCAAAAATCAAAAGTGAAGACAATGTTGGTGTGCTTCTACAACAGCAAAGAAGTTGTTCACAAAGAATTTATTCCAGAGGAACAGACTGTCACTGCCAAAGTTTATTTAAGTAGTTTGAAATGCCTATTGAAAAGGATTATCCGATTCCGATCTGAGTATTCAACACCTGGCAGTTTTTTCCTTCTTCATGATAATGCACTGGCTCACCGGGCAATAGTTGTACATAAATTGTTGGTCCAAAAACAAGTGTGTGTTCTCACCCATCCACCCTATTCCCCAGATTTGTCTCCCTGCGATTATTTTCTATTCTCAAAATCAAAGTTACCATTGAAAGGTTGCTTCTCTGATGATACTGATGACATCCAAACAGCCGTAACATCAAGTTTAAGGGCCATACCAACAGAAGAACTGCAGAGGTCATTCCAATGTTTGTTAGACTGTGCCACTCGCTGTATCAATGCACAACGGGCTTACTTTGAATAAAATACAGGTTATATCTTCAACTGTTGTTCATTTTATTTTGTATGTAGTTAGTCTCAATACTTAATTGTCGAACCTTGTATGTTCTTTCTTTCAGCACAATTTACAATTATTGAAAAGCAGCTGTCTAATAACTGAATTACTGTGCCAATATTCACACATAGAACACCCCCTGGGAACAACTGTGTTAAGAGCACACTTATCTTAACACAGTGTTTGTGAGACAGGGAACATAGATCTGTTTGTTTAAAAACTCTGACCTACCTCTGTAGCCCAGAAACTTGTAGCAATCAACACTAATTGTAATTGTTATTTTTGCAAAATGTAATGTCAGGTTGGTGGACGGATGGGGACATGGAGATCTCTGGCGGGGATGAGGGAAGTCTGGTGTGAAACCAATGAATCCAGGACGTGACAAGCCTATGGGTCTTTACAACAATGGCTATCAGAATGATGTGAACAAAACAGAGCCAGTAGACTATAGGTGGCGGGGAATGGATATCGTTGAAGCACTCATCAGATTCCTCATCTCAGAGTCAGAGTGTCTTTGTGGAACTGTCTCAAACCATCTGACATGGAGAAGGGGTTTAAGTACAGCCACCAGAGGCTGGAAAACAAAGTTTTGGCCAGGCCAGCCACACTGTCTTCATGGCAGTCCGAGCAAGACCACAGTCTGCCCTAGCAAGGAAAGGTGCTGAAGTCGGAGTTACCCAGCCAAAAGGCGCATCGCAAAAATCAGGGTAACACGCATTATCGCTAATGAAATGTCTATATCTACAGTTTTCAAACATGGTGCTCGCCCTGTGAAGACTAACCAGGCAGGTGCAGTGCCGGGCCCCCTGCCTCGAAAGGGTCCACCCAATGCTACTGGAGGTCCTCTCAGTTCGTCTTGTGGAGTCAGGAGACATGAGAGTAGAGCTACTGGCCAAAAAATACAACAGAAGAAAACAGCCAAAAAGCAAGAACTTAAAATAATGCAGTGGAATGCTGAGGGTGTCAGCAGTGTTAGAGATGGCTATAGCAAAAAGGTTGAACTAGAGAACATACTTTTTGCAGAGCAGGTAAGTATATGCTGCATACAGGAGACACACCTAACCAAAGATGCCGCCTTTAAAATCAGAGGCTACCAGTGTTTTAGATCAGACCGACAGGACAGAAGAAAAGGAGGAGTACTCACACTTGTTAAGAATAACATCAGCGCATGTCAGGTGGGAGTGTACATGGAAGGAGCCGAATACCAGATGATCCATCTAAAAAGTAGTAATACAGATTTCCACCTCCTTAACTATTACTGTCCTAATGACCGCCCACTTGCTTTAGGAACAATCCCACACAAAGAGAGACTGATGGTCTGTGGTGATTTTAACAGTCATTCCCAGAGCTGGGGCTATGACCACATAGACAAGAGAGGAGAGGAAGTTGAGAGCTGGCAGGATGATAATGGACTTCTCCTGATCAACCAGCCAATGGATGCCCCAACATTTTACTCAAGGGCTTGGCATACAAAATCAACACCAGATCTGGCATTCCACTCTCCAGATCTGAAGTGGAACATTACACGTGAAGTTGGAAAACAACTTGGAGGTAGCGACCATCGACCAGTCTTCCTGACAATAGAAAATGAACTCCTTAACACCAGTAACCCTCTCCCCAGATGGAACTATAAAAAAGCAAACTGGACAATGTACAGACATCGTACAGGTATCCTGGTGGGACAGCTGTCCATAGAAGGTAAGGATATTAACAGCATAGTGAAGGAATTCAATGCTTGTATCCTTCAGGCCGCTCGTGAAACCATTCCCAGAGGAGCTCGCAGGGACTATAAACCATACTGGTCTAGTGAGCTGGGAAAACTCCATGATGACGTGGAAGCAGCTCGAAAGCAAGCAGAAAATAGACCATGCCAAGAACACCACAATAATTACCAACATTCTAAGGCCAAATTTCAGAGAGCAAAGCTGCAAGCCAGACGGGAAAGTTGGAGAGAGAAAACAGAGTCCCTAAACTTTGAAAAGGATGGAAGGAAACTGTGGAAACTAATCAAACAGTTAAATGATGAGAGTACTGGAAGAAGTACAAAGATTACACTAATAGAGGATGGGAAAACTCTTACAGGTAAGCAGGTAGCAGATCACTTTGCTCGCATGTTTGCACAGGACTGCAACATTGATATCCATCCAGAGAAGGAGCGTACAGTGCGCATCGAGCCACAGAAAGAGGAGGAACAAGTCAGAAAAGTGGAGGTCATGGATGCACCAATCACACGCAGTGAGTTAGACCTAGCAGTTAGTAAACTGAAACCAAGGAAATCACCAGGACCAGATGGAGTGTCCAATGAAATGATCAAGAACCTGGGAATGGCAGCAATGGGAAAGCTGTTGGATATTTTCAATATGTGCTGGAGCACAGGTAAGTTACCTCAAATCTGGAAGGAAGCAAGCATGGTACCACTGCTAAAACCAGGGAAAAACAGTGATACTGCCTCCAGCTACAGGCCAATCAGTCTCACTAGCTGCCTATGCAAAACGATGGAACGCATCATTGACCTGAGGCTAAAATGGTACCTAGAAAGTGAAAACCTTCTCGTTCCACAACAAGCAGGATTTAGGCAGTACTACAGTACGGAAGATCAAGTGACCTATCTCTCTCAAGAGATTGAGGATGCATTCCAAGAGAAAAACCTTGTACTAGCAGCGTGGATAGACCTGAAGAAAGCCTTTGATAAAGTATGGAAAAAAGGTCTGTTGTGGAAACTAAGAAACTGCAATGTGAATGGAAGACTGTACAACTGGATAAAGTCCTATTTACACAATAGAAGAGCTAGAGTAGTAATGGATGGACACAAAAGCCAGAAAGTACTTCTGCGACACGGTGTACCACAAGGAGGAGTCCTTTCGCCTACACTATTCCTTGTATTCATTAATGACCTGGTCAAGGAACTTCCCTATGGAATCAAAGCAGCACTGTATGCAGATGATCTGGTCATGTGGTGTACAGATGAATATGCGACAGTTGCTACACAGAGACTCCAAAGAGCAGCAGACATCTTGACATCATGGACAAACAAATGGTGTGTAAGTATCAACACAGAGAAATCAAGTACCACTCTGTTCACCCTCTCATCTAAACAGAAAGCAGGTAAGATCTTTGTAAATGAAATACCCTTAAGGATGGACAACCAACCCACTTACTTAGGAGTGACTCTTGACTCAAAACTGACTTGGAAGCAACACATCAACAGTGCAGAAGCAAAAGCCAGAAGAAAACTAGCCATATTAGAAAATTGAGTGGGACTACATGGGGAGCTAGTGAAAGAATCCTCAAGAACGTATATCAGCAAAGTATTCTACCACATTTAGAATATGGCTCAACATCTTGGTGCACAGCATCAAACACTACACTGCATAATCTAGACAAGGTTCAAAATCAGTCACTACGGATTATCACAGGTGCCATGAGGTCCACACCAATAGTAGAAATGCAGAAAATAGTTGGTGTTCAACCGCTAAAGGAACGTAGAGACACAAAGGTCATGACCATGGGAGAAAAATTCCTTAGCTCTGTAAGCCATCCCCTGAAGGAGAGATAGAAACATAATCTGAAACATTGTAGATGATGTCATCATACATTCTTTTTCATTTCCATTAAACTGCATTGCAACAGTATTTCTCAAATTCATCTGCAACTTCCATGACATAATATATGCCACTGTGTGCAAAAAGTGTGAGATAACTTGGGCAGACTGGTCTCTGATTAGGTGACTGTTTACAGAAACACCTTTATGACATCTCCCAGCATGTTTCTAAGCCACACAGAGGCACGTCTGATTTTCTTGTAACAGCTGTTAAACAATGTCACTCTGATGACAGAAGCCGCCTGTCACCTGAGAACTGGAATATGGGATGCTGGAACCTAATTCAGCTACATTTAACTTCCCTTTCTCCATGGTCATATTCCCTCTCTACTAAGTTCTACTCTTTTCCTCATGGGTCTTGATATGTATAGGGGGTACAGTTGTAAAATGGAATGGAAAACTGTATTTACATGTACTTCCGTGTACCTATTATGTTTCAAAATATAACTAACTGTTTAAAGATCTCATAAATGCAGAGTTTTTTTAGAAAAAAAAGAAGTAATGTGGTCTTTTTAGACAATGACTGTGCTCAGCTCACCATCGACTAGGTCTAGATTCACACTACTTACCATCTGAGATGTCTAGATCTACATGTCAATCTCGTATTATGATTCTATGTTGCATTCTCACTAAATTAATGTCTGAAATAACCTCCTAACTACTTCTCTAGTTGTCTAATATGTCTAGATCTACTTGGGGTACATTCAAGAGCAGTGGAGTGGTCACAGGCCATGTCCATACCCCTATCTACGTCATGTTTCTCTTCCTTTTTCTCGCTCGGCATCGCTTGTAACTAAGCACTCTTTCACCATTTTGAAAAGTATCACCAGAAATGCTGACGAAATATGTACAATCTAAATGTTACACCGGTTGTTTTAATGAAACAAACCAAACGTCGCTATACTGATGATACATACGATGTCAGAAAACCGGAAGCGACATTACAGCGACCAAAGGCACGGGAAGTTGATGCAAACTGAAATGTTACATCTGTGTGCTCATTTAACTAATAAAGCTGTTCTTTTTGCAGTCTTAAATAGTCTTAACATTTTTTTTCTTTCAGAAGAAATGCATTTAACAATAAATGAGGGATTTTCCTCATTTCCTGTTTGCAAAACAGAAGTACTAATATGTATAATGATAGGTTACAGCTAGTATATTTAGGTTTTCTATAATTTATGTGCTTGGATTTGTAAGGTCTTATATTTTGGTAAATTTCTCATTCCTTGCCTGTACAATTTACTTGGATAATAACTTCAATAACTTGTGGTGAAACCAATAATACACCATTTAATTTTCTAAAATAACTGTTATAATAAATATTGAAAATAACTGTTATAATAATTTGTAATTAATTTTTTTAAAACATTAATGTTACTTTTAAAAAAAAAGAGCATTTATTTTATTTGTTAATAATCTTATATTTTGTAGAGAATATACAGTAACCAGATCTTGGAAAAGATCTGGCAATGGCAACATACAAAGAAGTAGACAATAAAGTTAAGCCAGAAAGGATAAAAGAGAATACATGGACAATTTGGCAAAAGATGCAGAGAAGGCAGCAATAACAGGATGGCTAACAACAAACCTGTAAGTGAAGATGAAATAATAGCCAAAATGTTAAAAGCAATTAACAGTGACAACATAAGCCAACTACAAAATTTGGAAAAAAAAAGTCTCTTCTAAATTGAAAAAAGGAATCATTGTTAAAATACCAAAAAAAAAAAAAAAGGCAACCTTAGCAATTGCAATAATTGGAGAGGAGTTAGCTTACTATCAATTGTGTCAAAAGTATTTTGCAAAGTTATTCTGAATAGAATTAATGATATAGTGGTTGCTGCATTTGAGAGAACAAACAGGATTTTGAAAAGAGAGAAGCTGCCTTGACCAGATTTTTACTCTAAGAATAACTGTTGAAGAACATATTGAAAAGCAAAAACCATTGTATACAAAACATCATAGACTTTAAAAGGCATTTGATAGCATACACAGAGATTCATTGTGGCGACTTTTAAGAATATTTGGAATACCATCTAAGATTGTCAACATCATTAAGAATCTCTACAATGGATATGTTTGTACAGTCAATACAAATGAAGGAATGAGCAAATGGTTCTAGATTGAAACAGGCGTGAAACAAGGATGTACATTATCTCCCTTGCTTTTTTGGAATTGCCTTAGACTCCATAATGAAAAAATGCTGCACAGGTAAAACAAACACCAATTGGGTACGTGGGACCCAACTAGAAATCTTGATTTTGCAGATGACATAACTCTTATCAGTGACAATGTGAAATTGATGCTAGAAAAAACAGATACCCTGTCTTCACTGGCTAGTAAAATAGGACTTGAAATTAACATGGAAAAAACAAATATAATGAAACTACTCATTAATCAAGAAGGAAATATATATGTAGAAGGAACAGCTGTTGAAGAAGTAAACCAATTTGCATACCTTGGCAGCTACAAAGACCAAGATAGTGACACCAGAAAGGAAGCTGGAATTCAAATTGCAAAAGCAGCACTGACCTTCAAGAATCTTGAGAACATATAGCATTCAAAAGTTATAAGCACAAAAACCAAGTTAAAAGATCATTCAATTCAGATGTAATATCCACCCTCATTTATGCATGTGAAAGCTAGAAAACAACTAAAGAAATGGACAAGAAATTAGACTCTTTTGAAAACAAATGCCTAAGGAAAATACTTGGCATCAAGTTGAACGAATTCAAGAACAATGCAGGGATAAGACAGATGAACAAACAACAACCTGTCTCATGGCTGATCGGAAAAAAGAAGATGGACATATGTCGGTCATCTGATAAGAATGAATTCAAAACAATGCAGAGATATGAATGAATGAATGAATAATCTTTATTTTTAAAGGGTAAAGAATTGGGCACAGGCCCGTCTTACATTCTGCCCTTAAGACAGATGAGAAAACAACAACCTGTCTCATAGATGATCAGTCCCCATGGGAACAACTGTGTTAAGACCACACTTATCTTTACATAGTGTTTGTGAGACAGGGAACACAGATCTGTCTGCTTAAAAAATCTGACCTACTTCTTTAGCCCAGAAACTTGTAGCAATCAACACTAATTGTAATTGTTATTTTTGTAAAATGTAATGTCAGGTTGGTGGATGGAAGGGGACATGGAGATCGCTGGCAGGGATGAGGAAAGTCTGGTGTGAAACCAATGAAACCAGGACATGACATGCCTATGGGTCATTACAACAACGGCTATCATAATGATGTAAACAAAACAGAGCCAGCAGACCATAGGTGGCGGGGAATGGATATCATTAAAGCTCTCATCAGATTCCTCATCCCAAAGTAGGAGTGTCTTTGTGGAACTGTCTCAAAACCACCTGACATGGAGAAGGGACTTAAGTACAGCCACCAGAGGCTGGAAAACAAACTTTTGGCCAGGCCAGCCTACACCACTGTCTTCATGGCAGTTCGAGCAAGACCATAGTCTGCCCTAGCAAGGAAAGGTGCTGAAGTCGGAGGTACCCAGCCAAAAGGCGCATCGCAAAAATCAGGGTAACATGTATTATCGCTAATGAAACGTCTCTATCTGCAGTTTTCAAACATGGTGCTCACCCTGTGAAGGCTAACCAGGCAGGTGCAGTGCCGGGCCCCTTGCCTCGAAAGAGTCCACCCAATGCTACTGGAGATCCTCTCAGTTCGTCTTGTGGAGCCAGGAGACATGAGAGTAGAGCTACTGGCCAAAAAATACAACGAAGAAAACTGCCAAAAAGCAAGAACTTAAAATAATGCAATGGAATGCTGAGGGTGTCAGCAGTGTTAGAGATGGCTATAGCAAAAAGGTGGAACTAGAGAACATATTCTTTGCAGAGCAGGTAAGTATATGCTGCATACAGGAGACACACTTAACCAAAGATGCCGCCTTTAAAATCAGAGGCTACCAGTGTTTTAGATCAGACCGACAGGACAGAAGAAAAGGAGGAGTACTCACACTTGTTAAAAATGACATCAGCGCATGTCAGGTGGGAGTGTTCATGGAAGGGGCCGAATACCAGATGATCCATCTAAAAAACCAGTAATACAGACTTCCACCTCCTTAACTATTACTGTCCTAATGACCGCCCACTTGCTCTAGAAACAATCCCACACAAAGGGAGACTGATGGTCTGTGGCGATTTTAACAGCCATTCCCAGAGCTGGGGCTATGACCACATAGACAAGAGAGGAGAGAAAGTTGAGAGCTGGCAGGATGATAATGGACTTCTCCTGATCAACCAGCCAATGGATCCCCCAACATTTTACTCAATGGCTTGGCATACAACCTCAACACCAGATCTGGCATTCCACTCTCCAGACCTGAAGTGGAACATTACACGCGAAGTTGGAAAACAACTTAGAGGTAGCGACCATCGACCAGTCTTCTTGATAACAGAAAATGAACTCATTAACACTAGTAGCCCTCTCCCCAGATGGAACTATAAAAAAGCAAACTGGACAATGTACAGACATCGTACAGGTATCCTGGTAGGACAGCTGTCCATAGAAGGTAAGGATATCAACAGCATAGTGAAGGAAGTCAATGCTTGTATCCTTCAGGCCGCCCATGAAACCATTCCCAGAGGAGCTTGTAGGGACTATAAACCATACTGGTCTAGTGAGCTGGGAAAACTCCATGATGATGTGGAAGCAGCTCGAAAGCAAGCAGAAAATAGACCATACCATGAACACCACAATAATTACCAACATTCTAAGGCCAAATCTCAAAGAGCCAAGCTGCAACCCAGACAGGAAAGTTGGAGAGAGAAAACAGAGTCCCTAAACTTTGAAAAAGATGGAAGAAAACTGTGGAAACTAATCAAACAGTTAAATGATGAGAGGACTGAAAGAAGTACAAAGATTACACTAACAGAGGATGGGAAAACTCTTACAGGTAAGCAGGTAGCAGATCACTTTGCTTGCATGTTTGCACAAGACTGCAACATTGATATCCATTCAGAGAAAGAGCGTGCAGTGCGCATTGAGCCAAGAAAGAAGAGGAACAAGTCAGAAAAGTGGACGTCATGGATGCACCAATCACACGCAGTGAGTTAGACCTAGCAGTTAGTAAAATGAAACCAAGGAAATCATCAGGACCAGATGGAGTGTCCAATGAAATGATCAAGAACCTTGGAATGGCAGCAATTAGAAAACTGTTGGATATTTTCAATATGTGCTGGAGCACAGGTAAGTAACCTCAAATCTGGAAGGAACCAAGCATGGTACCACTGCAAAAGCCAGAGAAAAATAGTGATACAGCCTCCAACTACAGGCCAATCAGTCTCACTAGCTGCCTCTGCAAAACAATGGAATGCATCATTGACCTGAGGCTAAAATGGTACCTATAAAATGAAAACTTTCTCATTCCACAACAAGCAGGATTTAGGCAGTACTACAGTACAGAATATCAAGTGACCTATCTCTCTCAAGAGATTGAGGATGCATTCCAAGAGAAAAACCTTGTACTAGCAGCGTAGATAGACCTGAAGAAAGCCTTTGATAAAGTATGGAAAAAAGGTCTGCTGTGGAAACTAAGAAATTGCAATGTGAATGGAAGATTGTACAACTGGATAAAGTCCTATTTACACAACAGAAGAGGAGTCCTTTTACCTACACTATTCCTGGTATTCATTAATGACCTAGTCAAGGAACTTCCCTATGGAATTAAAGCGCCACTGTATGCAGATGATCTGGTCATGTGGTGTACAGATGAATACTGACAGTTGCTACACAGACTCCAAAGAGCAGCAGACATCTTGAAATCATGGACAAACAAATGGTGTGTAAGTATAAACACAGAGAAATCAAGTACCACTCTGTTCACTCTCTCATCTAAGCAGAAAGCAGGTAAGATCTCTGTAAATGAAATATCCTTAAGGATGGACAACCAACCCACTTACTTAGGAGTGACTCTTGATTCAAAACTGACCTGGAAGCAACACATCAACAGTGCAGAAGCAAAAGCCAGAAGAAAACTAGCTATATTAAGAAAATTGAGTGGAACTACATGGGGAGCTAGTGAAAGAATCCTCAAGAATGTATATCAGCAAAGTATTCTACCACATTTAGAATATGGCTCAACATCTTGGTGCACAGCATCAAACACTACACTGCATAATCTAGACAAAGTACAAAATCAGTCACTACGGATTATCACAGATGCCATGAGGTCCACACCAGTAGTAGAAATGCAGAAAATAGTTGGTGTTCATGCGCTAAAGGAACGTAGAGACACAAAGGTCATGACCATGGGAGAGAAATTCCTCTAAGCCATCCCCTGAAGGAGAGATTCAATAACTTAGCAATAAGACAGCTTAAAAGAAGCAGCTTCATTCATCGGGCCAAGCATATGCGTAAGCTGATACCTGACCTTCCAACTGTAGTTGCTCCTTTATCAGAGCATATGCCATGGAAAGAAGCAGATTGTACACAGATAACTGTTCAAACTGAAGTGAAAGGTGTGCAGAAGGTGAGATGCAAAGCAGTCTTGTAAGATCAACAGCTAGATGACAAATATTCATGTGACACCTGGATATATGTGTATATACGGATGGATCTGCACACAATGCCATCAAGAATGGAGGGGCAGGAGTACATATTGAATATTCAAATAACACCACTGACAAGATGTTCATATCCGCTGGAAAATCTGCAACAACTATGAAAGTTAGGGCAATTATTGCTGCAGTTGAAAAACTATCAGACTCCAGAATTGATACATGCTCCATAGTAATTCTCACAGATGCAAGATCAGTACTGGAAGCTCTTCAGTGCAACAAACTACCAGACCTTAAGGATGCCTTGTCAAAAATTGGCTTACAACATGAAGTCACTTTGCAGTGGATTCCCTCCCACTGTGGGATACCAGGCAATGAGAAAGCTGACCATCTGGCCAAAGAGGGCACTGAAATGGAGCAACCAGACATACTAGTCACCTATAATCAGAAGAAAAGCATGATAAAAACCTACACAAACACCACCACATGACGACTATCAAATACTAAACAGAAAGGAACAACTCACCATTTTCCATCTCCACAGGACACAGCCGACTCCGAAGTCATATGTATACAAAGTTTAAGGTTGGTACTACATACATGCGCTCAGGTGCCCCAAACTGTGGAACATATCCTCCAGAACTGCATCAACTACGAGACACTGAGAAATAAATACTGGCCCAGTGAAACCACTAAAGAAGATAAGCTCTATGGTTCCATACATGAATTACAAAAAACAGTGAAATTTGTCCAAGAGGCAGGACACAGATATAGACAGACAATGCGAATGAAGAAGAAGATAGATGATTAGAAAAAGAAGATGGACATATGTCGGTCATGTGATGAGACCAGAGAATCAGAGAATCTAAAAACAAGCTATCAAATGGAACATAACAGGCTGAAGAAAAGAGGTCAATCACGTGAAACTCTAAAGAGGACATTGTTAAGAGAGGCCAGTTTAGTGAGCATAATATCCCTTGATGAGATTGAAAAGCTTGTTGAAAACAGGAAAACTTGGCAGACTAACATGTGAGCCCTATGTGACATTTAACAGCACGGGAAGGATGAAAGATGTAAGATGATACAGTGACCACTTAAAGTATTATAAGAATGTAGTACTCGTGTTACTAATGTTATACTTCTTTATTATTTTCCCTTTCTTTCATTTTTATGTTATTAATTTTCAGATTTTCTAACAGCTTGGTGATTTAAGTGGGAAAGCATTCCTTTCAGTATACCGAGAGGCCTACAGGAAAGCTGTTAGGGAAGCATAGTTCCACAAGGGACATGCAAATGACTCAGTGATTGTGTTCAGGACTGTTCTTGATAAAGTTGGCATTATCTATTTGACTCTCATATCTATTCATGCATCCATGTCCTTTGACATTGATCATCCAATCAATCACTGTCCTGTATGCCCTCCAGCATCATGTAGGATTGCAAAAAAATCCTCTCCAAATTTCATGATCTACAGTTATGCTGCATTTTGTTTATCATGATTCCTACAGTTCTTTGTCACACTGTCAACCTTTCTGTCTTTCAGATGCTGTGTCTTATCATCTTCACAGCATCAGCCGGAAAGAACATCAAGCTCCCAGTTCCAAAAAAGAAGAAGTTATAAAGATGTATTTTGGGGGGGGGGTGTGAAATCTGTCATAATCGCTCCGTGAATTACAAACAAATCCTTGCTAGATTAACCTCTACGCTTTGGCTATATTTTATACAGAATGACAGAAACTGAGCTTTTGGTTAACAAATGGTCAAGATATTATTGGCAATTACAAAATAAATTTCTGATTGGCTGGTAAGAATAAACTGGTTGCCATAATGACATGGTGCATTTCTCATAGCAAGCAGTAAAATATTATCTCACTAAATGGCAGCCCACAGACCATTTTATTCAGTTGTGCATGAGTAGATGCTGAGTAAACATGGACTCTGTAATCACAATCCCTGCCAGCTGTGAGGTCTGTAGTGTGATTTGTTTTCTCCAAGCAGGACACAATGCCACCAAGTTTCACTGTCGACTGTGTCATGTGTAAGGTGAAAATGTTATTAGTTACAGTTCTTTGAGGGGACTAGTGCAAGAAAGTCTCTAAAGTTTGTAAGTTTCGCATGTAATAACATTTTTTTCTATTTTAACTTTTCCAGCCAAGTGGAATTTTATTATGGCACAGCCCTCATATAACAAAATAATTGTCATAAAAATGCATCTTCATATTTCCCTTCAGATTTCATTTGTTAAAAATTGCTTACTACATTTACAAGGTTGTATTTAAGATAAGGTTTACACACCATGGTCTTTGGTCCAAGTGCGTGGTACAGACTTCGACTTCCTCCTGGCACAAATTTTGTTCTTGATAGCTGACCAGTATCTCCCACAACAAAAGAACCCAAGACCACATATGGTGATAATGAACAAAATCATAAAGATGTTGGCCACTATTTTCCACACAGACTCTAATAAAAAAAAAAGTTGTAATTATTTAGACACTTTTTACCAAAACATGTTTAATTTCAAAACAAGTGAGACTAAACATCAATATTATAAAGACAGATGTCATGAAAATGGAAAAAAAGAAACAGAAATCAGATAAAATTGACTATTAAAACCTCTTAGAGACAGACATAATAATTCACTCATTCATTTATTTGCATGTCCTTTGCGGAATTTTGCCTCCCAAACAGCACTCCTGTAGGCCTCTCGGTTGTGAGCAAGATGGCCTGCCGCTGCTGCATCCATTTCCAGATCATCAACAATGTCTTGCAGCCATCTTCGTTTTGGTCTTCCTCTTTTTCTTTTTCCCATTATGTATCCTTCCAATATGGTCTTCTCTAAATTATCATGACATTTAATGTGTCCAAAATATTTAAGTTTTCTCTCTTTAATCCTCTTTACTAGCCAGCCTTCTTCAATATTAAGCTCTTGTAATATAGATATATTTGTTCTTTTTTTTTGTATCCACGATATTTGGAGAACACTTCCGTAGCATTTACATTCAAAGGCATTTATGTGTTTCTCAGCTCTTTTGTTAAGTGTCCAGGTCTCACATGCATATGTTGTGATGGGAAAGATGCATACCCTTAAAAATCTTTTCTTTTTTTTTTTTTTGTGGTTCTGTGTGCTCTTCTCCACAGATTCTTTAGTTATTTTACTTTCTGAAGAGCGATAGATGTCCTCCTTTTAATTTCCCTCATTGTATCTCCAGTATTAGTTAGTAGTGATCCAAGATATTCAAAACTCTCCACTTCTTCCAGTTTTTCCTCATTGATACATATTTCAGCTGCCTTGTTTGTTTTGTCAGTTGTCATCAATTTAGTTTTCTTTGCATTAAGATAGAGGTTCTGCTCTTCGCTGTTCCTACGGACTGACATAATTAGTTTTTCCATTCCTTTGTGTGTTGTGGACAGTAATACTGTGTCATCAGCATAATAATACATTACATTATATAATACATTATATTACATAATAATATATTTTATTCAAGATCTTGATTTTCAGTTGAACTAATATGTTATGTGGGTGATATATTCCAGACTAACAACAACAAACAAAAAACTGATATTTTATGAATAGGAAATTATTATTTTAATGTAAGCTGAACTGTAATACTGCAGAATTTATTGTCACTACTACATAATTTGTGTGTGTGCATGCATTTGTGTGCATGTGTGTATTTTTCTGAACAGAGAGGGAGAGATGCAGAGATGCATCACAAACAATTTTTTTTTTCTACAGAATACATCTAATACTAATCCAAACTGCAAACACTAGTATCAAAAATTTATATTTAAAATATATATTAAGCAGTATATACTATTAAATATTCAACAAAATGGCATACCATCATTTCCGGTGCTTGGCACTGTTTGTCTTTGTTCACTAGAAACTGCAAGAAATAGCAAAAAAACAGGTGCAGTCATATAAAACTTAAACAAATGACAAATCACAACAACCTTCAACAATGGCTGTAACACTGTTTATACTCTCAAATATCTATATGAGGGGTGTGGAAAATCCATGGCCTAAGATATAATGAAATGTGACAAATAGTTCTTATTAATTCTCACCAAAAAAAAAAAAAAATTCTTCTTTTAGGATTACATATGAAGTTTCAAGTTAATAACTGTTGTTTTTTTTCCCACAGACATTTGAAATAGACAAGATGACAGATCATCACAAAATGCACATCATCACTCACTGCTACCTCCTTATAAAGAGTTTAATACCCACAGAGATTCATGAGGACATGGTCATGACACATGGGGGGGGAGGGCGCTCCTTCTTACAGCATGATTAAGAAATGGACAGCAGAATTCAAACAAGGCAGGGAGAGCCATGAAGATGACCCCCCTCATCCAGGGAGGCCCATCATTGTTACCACAAAGAAACCACTGGCAAAATACTGTTGACAGCATCACCGGTATTATTTCTGCTATCACTTTTCGCACTGATGCAGATGAAAAATAAGGCAAGCATAAAAGTAGTTTGATTTTATAAACAAGAACATCCTTAGATGAAGATGCTTCATTCACATATCAAGTAGTACATCGACATCTTGCCTGGAGGGGGAAAGAAAAGTATCTGACAGTTGCCAGGATCTCCAAGGGAACATATGAATGAACGAAGGAGAGAAATTTTGTAAGCCAGTACAAACTACCCAAACCCTGCCAGCTTATCTGTTTTCATTCACTATGGGGCCTCCAAAGCTCTCCTAGCTCACCCTTTAAACAGGGAAAACCCTCAGGGCATTGGAGAGATGCACTGGCAGGATTCCACTTCCACAGCTGCTACATGATTTATAAAAACAGATATAGATATATACAACATGATGCCACAGATCATGGAGAAGAACAACAGAGAGGACGTTGAGCAAAATAGACCTCACCTGGGCAAGAGCAGAAAAAAAGGCTAAGGATGGGCGTTTGTGGAACCACTGTGGAAGCCCCATGTGCTTTGGGCACTTAAAGAAAGAGATGCTACAGATATTGTAAGATATTCTGATGTGAATAAACACCTTGAAGAATTGTTTATATGAACTGTCACTTACAGAAACTGCTGATGGTTTCAGACATCACAGAAAAAGAATAGAGATTAACTGTGACCTTGAAGAGGTTCAGAAATGAAAACTGTCAATAGATCCAAGGACAATGACAAATACAAAAATGAATAGATATCTTGTGAGAGAAGATGCACAATTAAGCTAGAAATCAAGAATAAATGGGATGTAACATGTGTGAAATATGATCAACAAATTAAAGAAATGTGGACATTTGGAAATGTAATTGAAATAAGAAAATATTAATTTAACATTTGCAACTTTCAAATCACTGCCACTGTGCAATTTGATGGTGTGGAGAATAATAACTATGATGATTCAGCTATTAATAATGCTCACATTATCTGAAAATCTGCTGATAAGAAGAAGTCTTGCACACATACACCTGCATGCACATACACACACACATGTTTCTAGGAGTCCCTCTCTATTTATGTCCAGGTTAGTTAGTGCTTCACAGCACACCTTCTCAGCATCTTTACCTTTCTTAAACACTTGTTTGCAGCGCTGAAACTCGCTACTGCACACCTCCAGGTCAGAATTGCAGCATGTGCCATTATAACATGGTGTAGTGTCTAAAGGACACTGCCAAATCTCCTCAGAAGGGCTAGCAGCAGCTGAAATATTAATTGATTTTATATCAGTATGTGCCAACAAAAGACAGAACAATTTTTATAAATAAATATACACACACACACTCAGAGATCTATATAACCAAACAGTATCATAAAGCATGGCTGAAATGCAAATATGTATGCTATCAAATAAATTTTGTGTTACTCAATTTCCTGTATTTTTATTTGTAGTCATAACTTAAACTGTATTTTAAAGTAGCAAAGACAATGACACTAAAGTCATTTTATGAACATTCACTGATAAAATGAACTTTGAAAGCAAAATTGTTTATGTCTGTAATGATCTTGTGACTTGTCAAGTATTGTTGTCAATGCTATAAGTAGATGGATGATTACCATTTAAATCTTAACCTATTATATTTGTATAAGTCATGGAAGTAGCTTTTCAGAAATCAGAAATAAAATAACCACTGTCACATGGTTTTGTTCTGTAGACTGGAGTTCAAAATTTTAAACTACTGCAAATGCTAAAAATAAGCATTGCATCATCTCCATGCAAAACATTCAGGCAGTAATTTTTTTTAAAATTATTATTTAAAAAATGTTCATGTGTTATGAATGTTGTTTGGTAGGTTAAAAGCTGAACATTTTGAAAAGAGTGACTGCTTTCTTTCAGCTCTAAGATGGTTTGTGAAGTCACAACCAAATGATCTTTGTTGTCAATGCTTATTTGTTAGCACTTATTCATTATTACCAGTGAGTGTAGTTCTGTAATTATTGGACTGATTTCTACATAAATAAATAAAACTTTTCATAAAAGACTTTCCTGTTAACATTCAAAATTCACAAATGGAGTTTATAGTTATAACTGTATTATGTTTATATCTTTTATCTCTAAAAAAAACATCTCATTTCTCCTTGGTTTTGTTTTCAGTTATGTGTAATATACATTTCAGCATGCCTGCATTTAGCTAACTAGCATTATTCTTATATCTTACGTCCTTCCCATGCCATAAAACAGGTTCGCATGGTAGTTCACCAAGTTTTCCTATTTTCAGCAAGCTTTTCAACATCATCAAGGGATTTATGTCTACTAATCTGGCCTCTCTTAACAATGTTCCCTTTAGAGTTTCATGTGGTCGACCTCTTTTTCTTTGGCCTGTTGTGTTCCACTTGATAGGTTGCTTTGGGATTGTTCCACTTGATAGGTTGCTTTGGGATTCTCTGATTGTTTCTTCTCATCACATGACCAACATATGTCCATCTCCTTTTCCTGATCAGCCATGAGACACGTTGTTGTTCACTCATCTGCCTTATTTCTGCGTGAATTCATTCCAAATATTATCTTTTAGCATTTGTTTTCAAAAAAGTCTAATTTCTTGTCTATTTCTTTAGCTGTTTTGCAGCTGCTGCATGCATAAATGAGGGTGGATATTACATTTGAATTGAATAATCTCAATTTGGTTTTTGTGCTTATAACTTTTGAATGGCATATGTTCTCAAAGTTCTTGAAGATCGATGCCGCTTTTGCAAATCTCACTTCCTTCCTGAGTCACCATCCTGGTCTATGTAGCTGCTGGGGTATGCAAAGTGGTGTACTTTTTCAATAGCTGTTCCTTCTACGTATATTTTTCCTTCTTGATTAATGAGAAGTTTCATTATTTTTTTTTTCCTTCTCAATTTCAAGTGCTATTTTGCTAGCCATTGAAGACAGAGTATCTGTTTTTTCTTGCACTGAATTCACATTGCCACTGATAAGAGTTATGTCATCTGCAAAATCAAGATCTTCTAGTTGGGTCCCATGTACCCAATCAATGCCCATTTTATTGCATTACTGCTAGAACTATAAAGAACCATTTTTGCTGTTGCTATCTAGTTACTGTGGGCTCTTGCCCTTTGACCCAGTGTCATTACACTGCTTTCTGTCATGAGAAATTATGACTTAATCATCTTGGTAACTTCAGTACCTGAAGAGCTCATTTTTAATCAGTGAAAGTAAACAGTATTTCATAATTTTGAAGGGTAAATTTCATAGACAATGTTTGAAAAGTGTGATATTAAGTTGTTGCTTTTTTTTCTCTCATTTCTTTGCATTATTTATTGATTAACAGATACATGAATACAAAAATGTCTTCTTCTATATTAATGGTACTGCCCATAAATAAAATAATTTGTAATTATGCTGTTACTGGATATGTATTAGTGAAAGTGCATCCATTTGTATGCAGGAAACTTTCTACTGTAGAGAGCGGAACAACAATACAACTCCTTCAGATCATCAGAGGAAGTACCCCCCCTCCTCAGACAAGTTTTCCAGCCCTATTAAACTCCTGACACTCTAAGGGGGGTGGGCCCCTCTGGGTCATGACTCCCAGAGGTCTTGTGAGTTGTTGGGTTTTTTTTTGTCCCAGGATTGAGTTGACACTGCACTTTTGAAGTGCATCGTTAGCGATTTAGCCACGGAGGACTGATATTGGCCGCGACAAGCGAAATTATTTATGTTCTCAATGCTTGTTTTGCATACTCCACAGCCAGCATGAAGCCTTTTCTGCTGTTTCTGAAAGGCTTTTCCCTTGCTTGTCCCTTTATGCCCAGTTGCTTACATAGGTCATATGCTGATGTTGCTACAATTCCTCTCACTTCCATTTCTACAGCTATCACTTTTGCCCTAACTCCTGACACCCTGCCTCAGTTGCTTGACCAGATCATTATACTTCTCACATTTGAGTAGATGTGATCTTTACCAATTCAGTGATCTTTAACTAAACAGATAATGAAGGTGAATGGAAAAAAAAAAACAGCTGATTCCAGGGCTTGACTCAGTTCTCTTCATCCCTGTTTGTAATGTAGAATATTATAGACAACATACATGAGGAGGAGTTATTTACATGGCTTTCATTCATTCTTGGAGGTAAGATTTTCAGGCAAGGCTTTCACCAAGCTCTACCTCAATAGAGAATATGTTTATCCTTATCACTCAGCCACAAAATCTCTTTACAAAAGCACAGAAGACCTGTGCATTACTGTATGAACAACATGAAAGTTGAAACGTTATAACTGTATGTTTTTGTTCATGAATAAAACTGTTCCTATGTTTTAAAAACCTCTAACACTCAGAAGTGGGACGGGGTTCTGATAAGCATTGGATGATGGCCATAACAATCATGTATCTTTTTATAACAATCAAATTTTAACCCAGAGACGGGGGACAAAACGCGGAGGTTCAGTTGGGTTCCAGAGTGAAAGCGCGGGTCTTGTTATGTATAGGGTTATATTTGTAAAAGTGAATGAAACACAGTATTTCCTTGTACTTTCGTCTACTTATCAAGTTTCAAAATATAACTAAATGCATGAAGATTTCATATATGTAGAGGTTTTTTTTAAAAGAAGAAGAAATATGATGTTTTTAGACAATATCTGTGTTCTACTTACCATCGGGTACCTCTAGATCTAGAGTACTTACCATTTGAGATGCATAGAACTACCTTTCGAAGTTGTCTTGTTTTTGATATGTTGTATTCTCGCTAAAATAATGTCTGAAATAACCTTCTAACTACTTCTCCAGTAGTCTAATATGTTTAGATCTACTTGGGATACATTCAAGAACAGTAGTCTGGTCACAGGGCATGTCCGTACCCCTATCTACATCACCAGAAATTGAAATATCTCGATCACAAACTTCGTTTTCCGCCCTCGAATCGTTCGTAACTAAGCATTTTCCCGCCATTTTGTAAAGAGACATAAGCAGTTAACGTAAGAGAACAAATATTGTAGGATTAAACCTCGAAAAAATCGTAGACAAAGCACGGCTAAGTCGATAGTACGCTGTTCTCTCGTGGCTAGACGGCTGCTCGTCCTACCGGAGTCCGTGTTCGAATCCCAGGTGATTTTTCTTATGGCAAGGAAAGAGAATTGGTAGAAGTATTGTACATATGAACTGAAGGTATTTTTCTCCACAAGAGCTAAGAAGCAGGTAGTAATAATTATCATAATGATAATACTTATCACAAAAAAATGTCTACTTACTGCAGTGTTCTTTCCACTTAACATTTCCTAATCGATTTAGGCACAGAAACACGAAACTTTTCTCAGCTGTAATTTTCCTGTTTAAGGCATCACAACACATTTTATCTTGGTCATCCTCTGGTCTGAAGGCAGGTTCACACGTTTCAGTTAAATCACTGCATATTTCTTCATCAGCCTTGCAGCAAGTTCCATAATATTCACAAACATAATGTCCTTCTGGACATGTTATATTTTTCATCTCCTCCTTTGTAGGCCTTCCATCAACAAGGCCTACTTCTGAAAAAAAAACACCCATAAACATAGGATAAAGCAAACATTTTATTGAAAACTCTTTCTGTACTCTTCTTTTTTCCACTTCTTCGTTATGATTGGCTATATCGGGAATCTTTTGTCTGTAGGCAGCGTGGTTTTTCCTCCTCCTTCTTCCACATACATTTCTGCTTCCCACTTGGAGCAAGACACTTCATATAAGTTCTTCGTGTTTGTATTTCGTTCTGTATGTATCCTCGAATAAGGCTCACGCCGAAATATCGGATGTTGTATGTTTTTCATTTATACATTTTCATACTTTCTATTCGTTTTTTTCTCACCTTGCTCACTCCCTCCCTCACTTTGTAAAACTGCACCATACACCTCTATCTACCTTATTTATTTAATCATTTATTGTACGCTGAAGGAGATATTCAAGAGGAGAACGAAACACTTATGGATGTGCTCGGAATGCAATGATGATAATTCTTCCAAACTAACAAACGTTTTGATTTCTCACCTGAGGTTTAGACTATTACTTGGATTTTTTTTAAATATGTGCACTATAATGATTTGGATTTTATATGTCTCTATAAACAAACATCATTTTATTTAAAATAGTGGATTTAACTGACGATGGTGAAAACTTACGGCAGCTGTAGAAAACAACGAAGACTGTAACACAATTAAAGTTCTTGAGTTTCATCTTTGTACTGCATCCACATTGTTCGTAACTGATTGCTGATTCCCTGACATAAATCGGGAAAACCACTTCTGAGTTCTGATAATCGGGAAAACTAGGACTGCGTGGTAAGGTGGTATGATTCTAAGGTGACGTCAAAGAGAAGGTCACGTCTGTTCAAAAGCAGTGAGTGTGAAGTCCACTCCACAAACTGAAGCAATCCACCACTGATTGTCCACATTTAATCGACCTCGATAGCTGTACGTGGAGATGTAGCGCCACATAAGGGTGTGTGTGTGGGGTGGGGGGTAGTGGTGAAGGACAGAGCAGGAACAACAATGTGATTCTGTGGAGACCAATGATCAGTTTAAAATATTTCTAAATGTCAGATCGAGTGATTTTCTGCTATGGTTCGAGCTCTTGTTTTTATCATACTATATTAATTAACACTGATGAGTTTCAGATCTTTCCCGTCTATGTTGATGTCTGAAACTCATCAAAAACATACTGGCAGCAATCAGCAACAATGAGGGTTGAGAACCAAATAGGAGCACTCCAAGACGTAAAATTGGGAGTTAGACAAGGATGTATTCTATCTCCTGACCTCATCTCCTTGTACAGTGAAAATATAATGAGAAATATAGAGAACATGCCAGAAATATCAAATGAACTTATGATATGCAGACGACACAGTTCTGATTGATAAAAGTGAATGGGAGCTACAGGCTCTTCCGGACATCGTGGTTCGTGAAAGTAAAATAAAGGTCTCAGGCTGAACAAAAAGAAGACTGAAGTGATGGTCATCTCAAATAAAAGAATACTACCAAAATGTAGCATTACCATCGATGGCACAGATCTGAAACAAGTTGATATATTCAAGTACATATAAACAATTATAACAAGGGGTGGGAAATATCACGATGAAATAAAAAGCAGACGTGCCCAGGAAAGTAAGCATTCTAGAACACGAGAAACATCTTGTGCAACAGATCCATATCAATAGAACCAAGATTCCGAGTACTTAAATGTTACACTGAGCCAATTTTGTTTCATGGATGTGAAGTATGGTCCATGAATAAGAGAGTACAGCGAGAAATGGAGGCCATGGAAATATGGTTTATAAGAAGGATGTTGGAGGTACCATGGATAGCTAATAAAACCAACGAAGAAGTCTTAAGAGAGGTTGGAGTTAAAAGGAAAATTACAACAAAGATCAGAGGCAGACAAGCGAGATTTGTAGGATATTTTATGAGAAGTGGAAAATTGGAACACATTGTGGCAGCTGGAAAAAAATTGAGGGAAGAAGAGACAGAGGAAGACAGAGAGAGAAGTTACTGGATGGCCTATCATTGTGGCTAGGAAGAAAGTCACCGGCGGATCTCAAAATCAACTAAAAAAAAAAAAACAGAGAAATGTGGAGAGAAATAATCGCTTACGCCATGCGGTACATGATTAATATTAGAATTAAATAGATATGACACGCCACATTTTTCTCTGGGAATATTTAGATTATTTGAAATTCTTAGCTTTCCGCCGAGTTTTATGCAAATTCGCTGGCCGTACCTTTCAGATTCAGAACATTGACGCCTTTTGTAGCCAGGTTGCTGCTTGCTGTCTTTTTTGTCTACTTTTGTCTCTGGATAGTTAAAGATAAGATAAACGACGACGCCGGTAAAACTGTTTCTGGTGATGAAAGTAGATGGATGTGTATGGTTCAGTTTCGCTTTCCCGTTGCTCTCTCCCTCATCTATCTGGCCGTATTTCTGTTGTCGTCTTTCTTACTAGGTGGAGACCAAAAAATCTATATTTTTCATCTATTTTTCGTGTTTTTCTCTGTTATGTTGTCTTTGCATGTAAAGTAGAGGTAACCCTGTCATGCCTGAAAGGCACATAGAGGATATGGCATTAGTGCCCATATTTTTTTCCATGACCTGTCGACACACTAGAGGGTAATGTGTTCAGCATCACGCCTGACCGCCTTTCTTTCCCAAACTCCGGAAGAAGTCGGGTACCCATTTCTACATCTAGGTGGCTGAAAAAGGCTTCTGCGGAAATTTTGGTGTATGTTCTTTATCGGTATCTGCTCTTCTAACTTTCTGCCATTCTTGTTTCAGCCCACTTTCCTAGCTCGTTCCATCTTTTTGTAAAACTGTACCATATACCTCCATCTACTTTCATGTATTTGGGTAGCAGAGTGTTGAATGCACGTCTCTCTCGTGTGGATGGTCAGTGGCTTTCTCCAGGCCAAAAGTCAGTCAAAGTGAATAAAGGTTTATTTTGCTAGACCTGGAAACACCCTCTAGTGTGCCTACTGGTCAAGGAAAAAAAATGGGCTCTAAACACTCCCATCATTAAAGTGAATTTAATCAGATATATCATGTTAATATTCTATCTCTTTTTTTTTCCCTGTAAGTTCATTGACAGCTGTGTTCAAGGTGTATTCCATTGCATGTCGTTCTACACGCATATATTCTCATTTATAGCAGCATTTCTCTAACACACCTTATATCAGGCCTCATTTTTCAAAACCAGGTCAGCTGGATCAAGATGAAACCGGAATCAAATTCGGTCACGTCACATGAACAGACATTTCTCTATTGACTGTGCTACTCTTGTACCCATTTTTACCAGTATATGACAGTATTACGAACAGTGATGAATTTCAAGAAGCGTTGCAATAGATGCACGATAAAGTTGTTTCGATACAGCGATCCGAGGCACGGAAGGAGTTAAATTTTCCGTTTTGATTTGTCGCATTATTGACGTCTACGAAATTTTCGGGATGGGGAGTTCCCAAGGTAATTTTTATTCCACTCCCTGGCAGAGGAATTTCCTGACCGTGAAAAGGAAATAATTTCATCAGAAACATTGAGGTTAACTGACTCATCCCTAACATGCTCTGACTAACAGGTTTAAGATCCTGTTGTTTCGGTCAATGGTTGAGCTTGTCCTCGATTTCTCATTTGTTCTATTACGTGTTTTGAGGCCACACTGTGTAACTGTGTATTATGTGTTGAGAGATGAAAACATGAGATGAAAACAACCACAGAGATGAAACTAACACTTTATTATTTGATGAGAGATGAAACTATCATTGAATTGTATGATTATGTGTTGAGAAAAATGAAATTATCATTGAATTATATGATTATGTGTTGAGAGATGAAACTGTCATTGAATTGTATGATGTATTGAGAGATGAAAACTATCACTGTGTTGAAAGATGAAACTATCACTGAACTGTATGAGTTAAGAGATGACATTGTCAGTGAACCATATCACTGTGCTGAGAGATGACACTGTCAGTGAGAGATGACACTGTCAGTGAACCATCACTGTGCTGAGAGATGACACTGTCAGTGAACTATATCACTGTGCTGAGAGATGACACTGTCAGTGAACTATATCACTGTGCTGAGAGATGACACTGCCAGATGACATACTCATACAATTCAGTGATAGTTTCATCTCTGATATTGTTTTAATCTTTCAACACATAATAAATAGTTACATACAGTGTGACCTAAAAAAACATAGAATGAATTAGCAGAATGTTAAGGAATTAAACTACCAACAAACCATATGATTATGTTGAGAAGAAGACACTATGAGTGAATCATATGCTTTTGATCATCTCCTCCAAACAAAGAATCCAGTGCTGAATCCTTGAAATATTCCCTTGTAGCAGTGGCTATAAAATAATTATGCTTGAAAACCACATTCATCTCATCTACTTGTTTTATCTCAGCACAGAAGGTTGGCCACAACAGACCACTAGCTTGCTGGTTTCAAGCTGATTCTTGCCTGTCTCTTGACTATGTCAGTGCATCTGTGTCAATGTTTTTTGTTTTTTTTTCATTCAAATTTTTGCTGTTAAGTATCTTGGTCAGTCTGAGACTTCAGGCTTGGGCTTAAATTCTGCCCATCACCTCCACCTGTCAGGGTTCTTGCCAGTGCTACAGACCATCCATACTATGCTGAGGTCCTCTTCATGGGAGGACTGGAGCACACTTAAATTTGTCTGACATGCAGCGATGATTAACCCTAGTGTTTCTTTGTCTGACTCTCTACCAAAGAAATAATCCCCATTCTTCTATATATCTCTCTCTCTCTGAACCTTACTTCTGTTCCCCTGTGGTGTCCATCTTAGCGCTATTTTTGGTAGTGAGTTGTCAGTCATTCGGAGCACATATCTCAACCATTGCCAGCGTCTTTCCTCAATAATTGCTGTCAGTGACTTCATCCCTGGGTAAAGCTGGGGCGACCATCCCCAACCCAGCGCGTCACAGGTGGTGGATGGTGAAAGTCCTCCAGATATAGAGGATCCCTGTGAATAAGGAGTTGTCCAAATAAGCAGGCGCAGACCAACTGGCGGTAGACTCAGAGAGCGAGGTGGGGTAGTAGGTGGCTCTACTACTCCTATAAAGTGCCTCAGGTGCTCAGTGAAGGGAATACCAGGGGGGTCAGAGGCGCCTTAAACCTCTCGCTCCCGCTGCCTTGCGGGTAGGACAGAGAGTCCAAAGGCTAGCGGAGAGTCCGTACACAAACCGACAGAAGGCAACGGGAAACCACTGTTGTAGTTCCCAAGAATAGTTATACTTGAACAGAATAATCGATTCATCATGAACGACGTTAATGGATCTTCCTCTGGAACAGCCTCGTCCGGTAGGGCAGCTCACGAGCCACAGGTGAGGCCAGATCGTCATCAAGCTACTGGTGGCAAAACTAACAAGTTCAAAATAGCAACATGGAATGTTAGAACTTTATTCCAGGCTGGAAAATTAGAAAATGTAAAGATGGAAATGGAAAGGATGAAGATCAAATATTAGGAATGAGTGAAGTTAGATGGACAGGTGCAGGGAAGATAAACTCAGATAAATATACAATAATATATTCAGGAAGTGAGAAACATGAACAAGGAGTAGGAATTATATTTGATGAACAAACGGCAAGGACAATTGTAGGATATTTGAACATCTCGGACCGAGTCCTGCTAGCCCAACTGAAAGGACAACCAATAAACATAAATATTATATAAGTGTACGCTCCAACATCTGAAAGTTCTGAAGAAGATGTACAGATATTTTATAATGACATAGAGACAGCACTAAAACACACAAAGTCACATGAAGCTACCATAGTCATGGGAGATTTTAATGCCAAAGTTGGTAAAGGAAGAACTTCAGACATCGTTGGTGACTATGGACTGGGGGAGAGGAATGACAGAGGTTATAAATTAATTGAATGGGCAAGAATACACAGCATGGTTGTAGGAAACACCTGGTTTAAACAACATCCTCGAAGACTGGCAACGTGGTGCAGCCCAGACAAAAAGACTTTTAACCAGATAGACTATATATTAATCAACAAATGATTCCGCAATGCATTACTGACAACAAAAACCATGCCAGGAGCTGACTGCAATAGTGACCATGATCCACTCTGTGGAAAAGTTAGAATAAAGCTAAAGAGAGCAGGCAGAAAAGTGAGAAACATCAAACTGAATACAGAACTTCTTAAAAATGACCAAGAACTGCGAAAGCATTACAAATTTATTATAACAAATAGATACAATGCGATCATCATCATCATCATCAGGTGCCGTGCCGACTGGTGTTGGCTATTATGCTTCTCCAGAGTACCCGATCCTTCATACAGGCCATCAGTTCAGTTGGTGATCTCCTCTCACACCACCCCGTCAGACTGTCCAGTATCATTTCTCTTGGTCTTCCTCTTGATCTTCTTCCTTCTATTTTTCCTGTTGTTATAATATTTTCAATGCCCCCTCTTCTCATTGCATGTCCTATGAAAGTACATTGTCTCTCTCTTATCTTTTTGACAAGGTTTTTTGTCTCTCCAGCTCTTCTCATACATTCTTCATTAGTTATTTTTGCTGTCCATGGGATTCGCAACATTCTTCTAATAAACCACATTTCTGCTGCTTCCAATGATTTTTGTGCAGACTTGCCTATTGTCCATGATTCACTTCCATATAACAAGATAGGTTCAATATAGCATTTTAGGACTCGTTTTCTAACATTCATTGATAAGATGTGTTAGCTAATATGTTTCTCATTCTCTGAAATGCAGTCTTTGCTTGGCCTATTCTGTTCCTAATTTCTGTTCTGCATTTCCCATCTGAAGTTATTACTGCTCCAAGGTATTTGAATTTCTGCACCTGCTTTAGAATAGTTCCGTTTAATTTATACTGCATGCTGGTGGATTCTGTTTCTTAGATATAACCATAGTCTCTGTCTTTTTGATGTTCAAGTAAGGCCTTTCTGTTCACTTTCTTTGGCCACTTTATCCAAGAGATTTTGCAGGTCTTGTTGGTTCTCAGCTATCAGTACTGTGTCGTCAGCATACCGAAGGTTGTTAATATTGTATCCTCCAATTTTTATGCCTGGTTCTGTGATGATTGTTCTTAGAATATTCTCGCTATACAGAGAAAAAAGGTCTGGAGATAGTACACATCCTTGTCGCACCCCTTGTTTATAGGTTGATATTTTCCAATTCTATTTTCAACTCGAACTGCTGCTTCTTGCTGCCAGTATAGATGT
The DNA here is from genome assembly GCA_009760885.1 of Achatina immaculata. Taxonomy (NCBI): domain Eukaryota; kingdom Metazoa; phylum Mollusca; class Gastropoda; order Stylommatophora; family Achatinidae; genus Lissachatina; species Lissachatina immaculata. The sequence continues at coordinate 23,457,628 of CM019692.1, read as the reverse complement.
TTTACAATCCTCAGGTCTTTGCCGTCTATATTGATGTCTTCAAGCATTTTAATAATTTCATTATGTTTCACCTTGTCAAATGCCTTGGTGTAATCAATGAAGCATAAGTAGAGATCTTTCTGTACTTCTAAAGCTCTTTCTGTTAGTGTTCGTAAAGCATAAATGGCATTGTGTGTTCCCTTTCCTTCAACAAATCCAAACTGTTCATCTGCTATTTCCATTTTTATCTTTTTCCTTGTTCTTCTCATAATTATTCTCAGAAGTAGCTTCGTTATGTGACATGAGAGGCTGATAGTCCAGTGGTCGTCACATTCCTTTGCACCTGGTTTCTTTGGTAGTGCTATAAACGTGGATTTAATCAGGTCACTGGGAATATAACCACTGTTGTAAATGTCATTCAGTAACTTGGTTATTATTTTTATTCCTGTCTCCTCTAGTGCCTCTATTTCTTCTATTGTTATATTATCAGGCCCAGTCATTTTTCCTTTCTTCATGTGTTTGATGGCATCTATGATTTCATCTTCAAGTATTGGCGGTCCATCAGTTTTCAGTATCTGGTGTTAATTCGGTCTTTCTCCTCCATATAGCTCACCGATATACTCTGTCCACCTGTCCACAATGTCTTCTTTTCCCATTAACATTTTACTTTCTTTCGATTTCAGGCATCCTGTGGTATATTTTGTTTTCCTGCCTGTGAGTTCATTAATTCGTTTGTGCATGTTTTTGCTGTCTTTATTATGAGAGTCCTCTATCTGTCTGCACTGTTCATTTAACCACACTTCTTTTGCTTCTCTGCATTTGCGTCTTATTTCTTTATTTATCTTGCTATATTTTTCCTCGTTATTTTTACTCCTCCTCCTCTTGTCCATCAGTCCTAAGATGTCGTCTGTCATCCATTTATTTTTAGAGGCTTCTTTTTTCGGTGGTATTATCTCCTTAACAGTTTGGTGGATAGAATCTCTTAACATTTCCCACTGTTCATCTATACTATTTATCTTTGCTATTGCATTGTATCTATTTGTTATAATAAATTTGTATTGTTCTCGCAGTTCTTGATCATTTTTAAGAAGTTCTGTATTCAGTTTGATGTTTCTCACTTTTCTGCCTGCTTTCTTTAGCTTTATTCTAACTTTTCCACAAAGTGTATCATGGTCACTATTGCAGTCAGTTCCTGGCATGGTTTTTGTTGTCAGTAATGCATTGCGGAATCGTTTGTTGATTAATATGTAGTCTATCTGGTTAAATGTCTTTTTGTCTGGGCTGCACCACGTTGCCAGTCTTCGAGGATGTTGTTTAAACCAGGTGTTTCCTACAACCATGCTGTGTATTCTTGCCCATTCAATTAATTTATAACCTCTGTCATTCCTCTCCCCCAGTCCATAGTCACCAACGATGTCTGAAGTTCTTCCTTTACCAACTTTGGCATTAAAATCTCCCATGACTATGGTAACTTCATGTGACTCTGTGTGTTTTAGTGCTGTCTCTATGTCATTATAAAATATCTGTACATCTTCTTCAGAACTTTCAGATGTTGGAGCTGACACTTATATACTATTTATGTTTATTGGTTGTCCTTTCAGTTGGGCTAGCAGGACTCGGTCCGAGATGTTCAAATATCCTACAATTGTCCTTGCCGTTTGTTCATCAAATATAATTCCTACTCCTCGTTCATGTTTCTCATTTCCTGAATATATTATTGTATATTTATCTGAGTTTATCTTCCCTGCACCTGTCCATCTAACTTCACTCATTCCTAATATGTTGATCTTCATCCTTTCCATTTCTATATTTTCTAATTTTCCAGCCTGGAATAAAGTTCTAACATTCCAACTTGCTATTTTGAACTTGTTAGTTTTGCCACCAGTAGCTTGATGACGATCTGGCCTCACCTGTGGCTCGTGAGCTGCCCTACCGGACAAGGCTGTTCCAGATGAACATCCATTAACGTCGTTCATGATGAATCGATTATTCTGTTCAAGCATAATTATTCTTGGGAACTACAACAGTGGTTTCCCGTTGCCTTCTGTTGGTTTGTGTATGGACTCTCCGCAATGGAATGCAATAGCAAAGATAAATAGTATAGATGAACAATGGGAAATGTTAAGAGATTCTATCCACCAAACTGTTAAGGAGATAATACCACCAAAAAAAGAAGCCTCTAAAAATAAATGGATGACAGACAACATCTTAGGACTGATGGACAAGAGGAGGAGAAGTAAAAATAACCAGGAAAAATATAGCAAGATAAATAAAGAAATAAGACGCAAATGCAGAGAAGCAAAAGAAGTGTGGTTAAATGAACAGTGCAGACAGATAGAGGACTCTCATAATAAAGACAGCAAAAACATGCACAAACGAATTAATGAATTCACAGGCAGGAAAACAAAATATACCACAGGATGCCTGAAATCGAAAGAAGGTAAAATGTTAATGGGAAAAGAAGACATTGTGGACAGAGTATATTGGTGAGCTATATGGAGGAGAAAGATCGGAAATAACACCAGATACTGAAAACTGTGATGGACCACCAATACTTGAAGATGAAATCATAGATGCCATCAAACACATGAATAAAGGAAAAACGACTGGACCTGATAATATAACAATAGAAGAAATAGAGGCACTAGAGGAGATAGGAATAAAAATAATAACCAAGTTACTGAATGACATTTACAACAGTGGTTATATTCCCAGTGACCTGATTAAATCCACGTTTATAGCACTACCAAAGAAACCAGGTGCAAAGGAATGTGACGACCACTGGACTATTAGCCTCTCATGTCACATAACGAAGCTACTTCTGAGAATAATTATGAGAAGAACAAGGAAAAAGATAAAAATGGAAATAGCAGATGAACAGTTTGGATTTGCTGAAGGAAAGGGAACACACAATGCCATTTATGCTTTACGAACACTAACAGAAAGAGCCTTAGAAGTACAGAAAGATCTCTACTTATGCTTCATTGATTACACCAAGGCATTTGACAAGGTGAAACATAATGAAATTATTAAATTGCTTGAAGACATCAGTATAGACGGAAAAGACCTGAGGATTGTAAAACATCTATACTGGCAGCAAGAAGCAGCAGTTCGAGTTGAAAATAGAATTGGAAAATATCAACCTATAAGACAAGGGGTGCGACAAGGATGTGTACTATCTCCAGACCTTTTTTCTCTGTATAGCGAGAATATTCTAAGAACAATCATCACAGAACCAGGCATAAAAATTGGAGGATACAATATTAACAACCTTCGGTATGCTGACGACACAGTACTGATAGTTGAGAACCAACAAGACCTGCAAAATCTCTTGGATAAAGTGGCCAAAGAAAGTGAACAGAAAGGCCTTACTGTGAACATCAAAAAGAAAGAGACTATGGTTGTATCTAAGAAACAGAATACACCAGCATGCAGTATTAAATTAAACGGAACTATTCTAAAGCAAGTGCAGAAATTCAAATACCTTGGAGCAGTAATAACTTCAGATGGGAAATGCAGAACAGAAAGCAGGAACAGAATAGGCCAAGCAAAGACTGCATTTCAGAGAATGAGAAACATATTAGCTAACACATCTTTATCAATGAATGTTAGAAAACGAGTCCTAAAATGCTATATTGAACCTATCTTGTTATATGGAAGTGAATCATGGACAATAGGCAAGTCTGCACAAAAATCATTGGAAGCAGCAGAAAAGTGGTTTATTAGAAGAATGTTACAAATCCCATGGACAGCAAAAATAACTAATGAAGAATGTATGAGAAGAGCTGGAGAGACAAAAAACCTTGTCAAAAAGATAAGAGAGAGACAATGTACTTTCATAGGACATGCAATGAGAAGAGGAGGCATTGAAAATATTATGACAATAGGAAAAATAGAAGGAAGAAAATCTAGAGGAAGACCAAGAGAAATGATACTGGACAGTCTGACGGGGTGGTGTGAGAGATCACCAACTGAACTGATGGCCTGCATGAAAGATCGGGTACTCTGGAGAAGCATAATAGCCAACGCCAGTTGGCACGGCACCTGATGATGATGACTTCATCCACTCTTCTATATAAAGTTGTAAAAATATATCATTAACAGTTACCAAACACAACAATATAGTGTGTTTCAGGGTCTTGTTTGGGGCAGCCTTTCCAAGGAAACACACAATTGAGTTTCATCTTCAAACCTAAAGCACTTGTATAAATTTGCGACTCACATGCGTCACAGCCTGCGAATATAACTTCACCACACCAAAAGAACCATTCATTCATTAGATACCATCCCAGGAAAAGATGATATATCAGTTTCTCCATTATGTGTGATCCCTGTTATTACTTCTAATCAAGCTTGTTGTCCTTCTTTTCTGTGTCATTTGATCAGCTCCTTTTATCTCTTTTTTCTCCCCAAGAGTTTTTCAGTGATTGTTAGGTCATCTAATATCTAGTTTTCATGACAGGTTCAAAGAACTTGATCATCTTTTTAATCAGTTTTGTCTGTTCTGTATTTATACAACTGCATCTAAAATTTACTAACATATCAAAACTCACATTGCCAAATATTTTCTGAAGAAATGTGATATTCTTATTTAACAGTCATAGGCGCATTTGTCAACTAACATTCATTTTTGTTTCTGGTCATGCTAGGGTTAAGGGAAATGAGAGAGTTGATGTACTTGTCAGTTTAGTTGTCGCAGAGAGCTGATACTATACTTACTATAAAAATGCCCGAAAGATCAAAGCATTTTTCCGCAGAAAAACTCTAGCATTAAACTTAGAGTTGCTGAATGTGATGCTTTTCAGCACAATACAAGATGATTCATCAATCAACATCAAAGATGTGTCATCAGTCGTACACTGTCTGATATACTGAGAGGCACAACAGAGCACCTGTGGACATGTCCTGTGTGTGAAGGTCATTTCAACTAACTAGCACATTTTAACAACTTAATACAAACAATACTAACATCTGAAAAAAAAAATGATCACCAAATAAAAACCTGTAAGCTCACAATAAGGTTTATTGTTGAAATTCATTAGTGATAACAATGACATTTAAAATAAGCTAATCAGGAAATGTAACATAGATTCAGAAACATAGAACTTCTAACTTTTTACTGTAAATGTTAAACATGTTAGTCTTGATGTAGATGACAGCTAAATGTCACTCTCTTTTTCTTATCATGTGACAGAATCTCAAGTGGCATTGGCTGGTACCATTAGATTCATAATGTAGCCTCTACTACTTAAAAAATATCCTGAATATCCAGCTTATAGTTTTCAGATGCACAACTAAAGACATACATACGTATAAATGTGTTCTGTAGCATTCATAAATATCCAAATGGTCATTTGGTCAATATGTGATATAACATGTTGAAGGCATGTGTACTTAATGACTTCAATATTTAGGTATTAAGTTAGTTCATAACTTGAAAATAACTACAAGTTTATAAGCAAAATTATATGTATTATTAAAATTCAGGGACCCAAAGAACTATGCTATCACACAAGTCTGAAGTATGGCTCATAATGAACAGTTATCCAACAAACAATAACTTAGAGATGTTGATGATACACAAGCAATAAGGAAAAAGGTTTTATTTTCTAGGGAAAAGAAACTGAAATATTTTAAAATGAAAAAAACCCGCACAGCACATAAGTCCTTAATCATGTCATTTAAAAAAGGCAAAAAGTGCTTCCATTCTGTATCATTTATTTGTCAGTGAAACATTATTTGTAACAGTCACGAGGGATTTACTCCAGTAAACCTAGTCACAATAAGCATTTAGTAGTCTGCTCCTTATACACTGTTTCCACATTCCACCCAAATGAATACGAAACAAATAAACATCAAAATGCTGAAATAAAGACAGCCTACAAGTTTTTAAAACAAACTATACTAAAAAGAAACAGCAAGCACTAAGGGTCTAAAAATGATGAGGAAAAAAAAATTACAGAATTCCACTGTTTGAGGAAGAGACAAAAAAGATTTTTCTTGTAATGGATATGAAAAGCAGAAACATAACAATTCATCAATAACATTTTTCAGTCATAGAACACTATTCACAGTGTATGCAGGGCATACATATCTGAAAAAAAAAAAACCCAGGTACAACAGAACAATTCCAACAGTGTTAAACATGACACATTTAATTAAAATAAACTTTACACGTAACTAATGTATCCAAGCTACTCCAAACAAAATATACATATATGCTACCTAAGTCCACAATATAATATTCATATTGTAATGCTATGATTGGCACTGGCTTCTGAAAGGTGCAGTGATTCTGTGAAAATGTGAGAAAGCATATGGCATCACAAAACTGTAGCCATTATTTTTTCATGTGAGGCTCATATTCAATACTTCGGAAGAAAAAAAAGCAAGCAAAAGTATCCACTACATAGATTCTCATTTGTGACTCTGCAGCCTTCCTTGTCAACATATTCACTTAATCAATTAAACAAAAAAATGTTATTCATGAATGTTTTATTTTTGAATGAACATTTTATAAACTAAATGAAGCTCTCAAAATGACTAGACATATCAATAAGTCAAGTGATGCAAAGATTATACATGGGGAACATGTGCTGTGCAGGACAACAGTGTGAATGTGATAAGGGACAACTAAAGCTCTGTGTCAAAATAGGCTTTTGAGGTTTGGGGGGGGGGGGGGGGGTTGCAAACTGTGGGTAAAAAAACTCCAGGGCAGAAATCTTAACCCTTTTACAAACTGCAGGCCCTCAATGGATTGCTAAATATGCCCCCATACTCCCTTCATATGACCATCAGAATCATCATCATCAATATTATTAGGTACCAGTATGACTTCAAAAGGTGCAAATAGCTTGATTTTACTTTACGCAAACAGCTAAAAACAGAATAGATGAAAGAAAATTCTAATTGAACAGTGATTTTTTTTTTAAAGCTTCTATTCTAAAATTGAATCCCATACTTCTATCATTGGTTAACCTTGAAAAAAAAAAAGAGTACACATATCCCAGATTAGGAACTTCTGCTACAGGGTATATCATGGAGCACAGTCTGAGAAGTCAAAGAGTTATGCACTAGATCATACAAAATGGAAAACTGCCATTTATAAGAACAAAGTAAATCAGTTTCTTGGTGCTACCAAACATAAACTCTAGTAAGTTTAGTCTGTGCAATGCTAACTTTACTACTGGAAACCTGAAGGCTAAGACACTCTCATTCAAACACAACACATTCATGTCCCATGCTGAAATTAATCATTTGTTTATCTATATGGTGCTTTTCTAATAATAAAATTTCCAACAATTCATGAGTTTCTATGGATATCTGTTAATAAATTGCCTGAAACTAATAAAAAGGTCAAAGAATGAGAACAAAGAGCAGTTCATGTCTTGGTAAAGGATGAATGATGAACAGTATAAACAGTGACATCTAGGGACTTTAGCAATAAGTGAATATTTTCACTGACCTATTAATCACTAAAGGGTGATGTGATCAATATCACACCACATCACCTTTTCTTTCCCACCTCAAGTGTCTCACAGATGTTCTCTCTCATCTGAAGAAACTTGTCCTGAACACACTGTGCCAAGTACCGAGCTTGGTCAAAAACTATGAGATCCTAATGGCTTCATGACTGGACACACTGAGATATCTCATCACCATCAATTTGACCACATCTATCCTTATATCCTCAGCAACATTCACAGTAAAGGATATTAAAAAATAATCATTGCATTAAAAACAAGTCCAGCTAGGAAATTTTTGAGGTTAAATTGTTTGAAACTGAAGAGCTTATTTAAATCCCAATGAATTATAAATGTCTTTGAATTGAAGAGATTACATTGGTTGGGCCATGTAGAAAGAATGGAAGAGAATGGATAAATGAAAATTATGTATGTACAAGAGAGGAAGGAAACAAGAACAAGGGGTAGACCAAGACAGAGATGGAAAGACAACATAGAACAGGATATAAAGGAAAATGGTGTCACCAACTGGAAAGAGAAGATTAGGAATAGAGAGAAATGGAGGCGAACTTTATCTGCAGCAATGAGCCTTAATGGCTCGGAAAGCTGAAGATGAAGAAGAGGAAGAAAAAGAAACTGAAACCATAGAAAAATCTCTTACAATTCATAGAATGTAGTCCTATCTTACCACAGAGACACTAAGGGAACTGATATTAATGCTCATATTTTACCTAACCTTACATTCACCAAGTACCAAAGTCCATGTTAGAAACAAGTTACTAAACATTCCACCACTCAGGTATCATTCACAGAGATGCTGGATTAAAAAATATATCTAAGATAATTATTCAAGTCCAATGTAATGGAAAGCTACAGACCATGATCAAATCTTATAAAGAATTCACTGGAAATTAGATAATGCAATATATACGTATACATATCTTATTTTCTTATATCTTATATCCTTCCCGTGCCATTAAACATCACATAGGGCTCGCATAGTAGTTCGCCAATTTTTCCTGTCTTCAGCGAGTCTTTCAACCTCATCAAGGGATTTTATGCCTGTTAATTTGGCCTCTTTTAATAATGTCCTCTTCAGAGTTTCACGCAGTCTGCCTCTTTTTCTTTGGCCTGTTGTGTTCCACTTGATAGCTTGTTTTGGGATTCTCTGATCATTTCTTCTCATCAAGTGACCAACATATGTCCATCTCCTTTTCCTGATCACCCATGAGACTGGTTGTTGTTCACTCATCTGTTTTATCTCTGCATTGTTCTAAATTCGTTTCACTTGATGCCAAGTATTTTCCTTAGGCATTTGTTTATATATATATAGTCAACTAATATATACACACACATACATACACACACATACAGGAGAATCAGTAATGAACAATACTCACTTTATACTCAAGATTTTGTGTTATCATGTCATAGAGTGAGTACTTATTTCTGAGATATGAAAATATCTGACTCATAGGAAAAGTTTTGTGGTGTGTTTGTGTGTGTGTGGGGGGGGGGGGGGGGAGGGTGTAGGGAGGGAAGAATTCTTTGAATGTGGAGAACACAGTGATAAGCTGTTTTTTGTAAGAAATGTTTGGGATGTGACATTCTAAGCGAATCAATGAGTTTAAATGATTGAGATCACATCTGACACATAAATTATTTTGTTATCATAACAACATTTCATAGACTACGCCTAAGAGCTAACTTTACAAAAACTGTATCAAACATTCATCAAACAATGGGTGTAATGTGACAGACTGGGTTCTTCAATGTATGCTTTACTGAGGATTGCATTAAATGTTTCAGTGTATTATAAATTAACTGAAAGATAATTCTGACACTCTCTGTCCACAAATAAACAGATTTTTATATTAGAAATACTTGAATCTGAAAACTGGTATTTTTAACCCAACTCTGACTTTTTGTACAGACATTTAAAAAAAAAAAAATGACAATGCTCATTCAAGTAATACATTCTTGTATGCACAAAATGTACACATATGTGTTTAGTGATTTAACAAAAAAAAAAGGAGTATGAAGTCTTAATAAGATTATGAAAAAAAAAAAGAGAAGTTGAATCTTCTCCTAACTTTTCCAGTCATTAACTCTTCCCGTCCGCTTTGTCAAGTTTTTGTCAAAGTCCCAATAGGGACCCTAGCTTTGTTTCATTAAAAACCCGGTGTAACTTTTGATTGTAAACAGTTTAGTCCGCATGTCTAGTGACCTTGTCACCATTTCTAAAGCATCATAACAACGGGGGTCAAAATACAGCGTTTCGATTGAAAATAATTTTTGTGTGACTTTGGAGGCAAACATGTCCCCCTACGACTAGACCACTGTTCATGAATGTACCCCAAGTAGATTTAGACTATTAGATGGACTGGAGAAGTAGTTAGAAGGTTATTTCAGGTACTATTTTAAAGTGAACATGCAACATAATCACACAACGAGATCAGATAAAACGACAAAGTTGATCTACACATCGCCAGTCCATCGATGTCAGTCCCAGACCTATCTGATGGACAGTAATACACAATTATCAGCTAAAATCATCACACTACATCTTTTTTTCTAAAAAAATTCCTCATTTATGGAATAATCTTACATTCGTAGCTATTTGGAGGCATAATACGCATGCTTTTAACATGGAAATAATTAGTTAAAAATGATCCCCTATACATATCAAGACCCGCGTTTTTTTGTCTGGCACAGAACGCAACGTCCACGTTTTTACCTCCGGCAATGAAAGAGCTAAACTTCCTTACTGTAGCCTTGGTAGGTTGAATTTGAATATACTTATATATACATACACAATTATAATTATATACACTTTATGCTGGCACTTACTGAAACCATAATATAGGGTCTCTAATGCTGACTAAATTTCCTCTCTTGTAAGACGAACAATTTTATATAATGTAAAATGTCCATAAAGCTAAAGGTTTCTCTGTGTGAACCTCTCTGCGACTCAGAATCTGGTTCAAATTTTGCCACTGACAAAAAAGCAAGCATTTATTCATGCTATTTCAGTACTAAGTGCATACAGAACTTCAGTTATTATTATCATTTATCTGAACTTTTTTTCAGCATGTAACACTTTAAATGATGATTATCCATATTCGAAATACAACATCTAGTTATTTATTACATCCTGCACTTTTTTTTCCCCTGTGCCCATCATGTTCTTCCGCACATATTGCACTGTTTTTTTGCTGGCAAATAAGTTATTATCTATGTTGCTTATTTGATGAAGCTTTGTTATTGCTACATCTTCAAGCTAAACAACTCCAAACATTGCTTCAATTTCAGCTTTTTTTTTTTTTATTTTTATTTTTTAAAACAACCTCCTCATTATACTGGGCAACTGCGGCCAACAGAAGCAAAGAAATCTGAGGTGTTCAAATACAAACACATAACAAAACAATACAAAAAATCATATAGTAAATTAAGGTATAATTTAGAGTAGGATTAAATTCTGCAGCATTTAACTCAACAGTCTCTTCATCAGCCCCAGCTACACACTGAAAATCACTTTTAAAAAAATTATAATTATTAATTTTAATATAATAAAGCATGTAAATAGTTGTATAGCTGAAGGGCTATTTTTCCTTGTTTATAAGTAAATAAAAGAAATAAAATCACACATAAATCTCACATTCTCACTTGCCTTATTCACAAAATAAAACTGATCTAATATATGCTTACAAAATGTCTATTGAAGCAGGAGCTTTCAGGACAGTGCAGTTATCAGTCAAGACCAGCCAAAACAATATTCCCCATCTCTTTGCAGTGTTTCTAGATCTGTAGTGCCTGCAAGTGGTTATTGTACACCCTCTGTCTGGGTTACAGAGTTGAGCTCAGTGTGCTCTGTGTGTAGATGAGAGTTTACTTCCTGCATCCACTCTAATACTTTCAAGTGTCACCAATGTACCCCACTCCTCATCCAATACAATATCTCCCTCTAGGAAATCATGGCATCAGCTGCAGTCTCATGTATATGAAAGAAAGAACCAACGGCAAAAAAATATAATACATCATTTTCTTTCATATGCTGTATCTTACAACACTCCATAATTTCATCACAAAATCTCATCTTTTATGGGGAAAAAAATAAACTAAAAAATGACAATTAAAAAAAAATATTTTCCATTTTACTTAACTATTATTCACAATCTTTTTTTTTCTGATTCTGTAAGTTTCAGTCTCTTTTGATAAGCAAAAAATAATGCCTATTCCTTTTCTATGTTGCTCTATAAGAAATTCTTAGCAACTAAAGCAAGGAAAGTTCTGTAATAAATTCTACCAGGGGATAAATTACACTGATTTAAAAGCTACTGTAAACATATAAAAACAAAAAACAAAAACAGATAAAAACATATTTTGAAAAAGAAAGAAAAATTTCAAAGAAAAAAATCTGTGAGCCAATCCAGCAAAAGATGCCATGCTGTTTTACCTGACAGAGCATGAGAATGAGGGAAAAAAAAAAAACATCAAAAATATACACACAGAACTTTTCTTTCATAAGAAACTCACTCTTATGTTTAATGTGGCAAACACTTAGGATATCCTGAACAACAAACTGCTCTGAAGAATAAATGAAACAAAATAAATAACACTGATACTATGTCTGAAACAATCAAGTAAGAATATATACAATCAAATTCATTAAATAAAATTCCAAGAATAAACTGCTATCTAATATCCAAAGAAAAAAAAAAAACATGCTTTCTAGGACACACATACTAAGAAATGGGAAACATTCAAGATTATACTTCGTGGAAATAAAGTAGGTGACAAGATTTCAAAAATATAAGTGACATGCAAGGATAGAAGCTTGTGAGCAAATAACTGCCTTACAATAAGGGAATAAACTATTATTCAGGCACAAATTTTCCTTATCTGACACTTTACAAAAGTACATAGAGGACTTTCACAAGCAGGAAATGGCCACGATACTGAAGCTGCTTCACGGGTTAAAGGTAATGGGTTATCTGTTGCTTTCATTTACCAGGTTCTTGCAGTGCTGGGAAGTACGTCCACCATGCTTCACATGAGAAAATAAGAGCATATATGCTGTTCAAAAAACAGAAACGCAACAAATGCAACGTTGTGATTTAAACTGAAGTTTGCTGATCAGACAAGGGCAAATTGCCTAAAACATTCACTTGGACATCAACTTCACGTGCTGACCTGAACTGTACTCAGCAGATGATTCATGAGCACAGAAAAGCGACACTAGTCAAAACAGCATTTTTGACAATAACTCATGATAGGTTCACGAGAATCCAGTGAAACTTACTGAACATAAAACTCACTAACCATGTTATTGAATGCCTATAAAAGATTGATGCCCTCGAATCAACTCATCTGAAAATTCAATGCGCAAGTATGCCTCATCTCACTACAGAACAATGACCCATCATCATTGGATGTTTACAGACTGGACAATCACAAAATGTAGTGAGCAGGCAATTTAATGTGGTTAGAAGCACCATTAGTTGCCTTTGGGGATGATTTCAAGAAACTGGCTCAGTTGCAGACCAGCTGCGCAGTGGAAGACTCATAGTCACAACTCCTGCTGAAGACCACTTCATACTGCTGCGTCACCTCAGGAATTGATTTGCATCTGTGTCCTCAACAGTCCAGTCAATGACAGCAACCCATCGAATTTCAGATCAAAAGGCCAGGAACCAGCTGCATGATGCTGGTCTTTGGGCTAGAAGGTCCTACACCAGTCCTGTTCTTATGGACTGGCTTCACCAGAACCGACCGCAGTGGGCAAACCAGCACCATCAATGGACAGTTGCAAATGATTGGAGAAGGGTTTGGTGATGAATCATTCTTTCTGCTCCAGCGACACAACAGATGGAGGAGTCCATGAGCGTTATGCCCAGAACTGTGTGGATGAGGCTCCTCCACATGGTGGTGGAGGTGTACTGGTGTGGGGAATGATCAACTTCGTGGGAAGAAGTGACCTGATGCAAATCGAAGGACGTCTGAATGCCCTATGATACGTCACTGAAATTCTTCATCCTACCATCCTTCCACTTCCAGTTGCACCAGGGTCGATTTTTCAGAAGGGTAATGCTCAACCTCATGTGGCACAACTCACCACCCAGTTTCTCGCTGACAACAACATCCAGACCATTCCGTGGCCATCCATGTCATCAGACATGAACCCAACAGAACACTTATGGGATGAGCTCAACAGACAAGATCGCCAGCGAGACATGGCGCCAACCAATCTCCAACAACTGTGCACTGCAGAAAGAGTGGGCAGCCATCCCACAAAAACAGATCCAACGGCTAATCAGATCCATGTCAAGGAGATGTCGTTCTCTGATACAGGCCAGAGGTATGCTTTACTGAAACGGAGGCCTCATTCGCAAAAAATAAAAGTACAAACCAAATTTAATAAACATCATTTTATTATTAAAGTCTTGAAGTTTCTTCATGCCAAGATTAAAACATTAATTCCGTAAAATAAAATTTTGATTCATGTTTAAAATTTGGTGTCCATTACGACTACAGTAGTGTTGCATTTCTTTTTTTGAACAGTATATATGAGCTTATTAAAAAAAACAAATATGATAATCCTTTAATAATTTAAGGAGAGGAACTGAAAAGAACTATGTAGCAAAAAAAAAAAAAAATTACAGGATCACAGCACTGAAACAAACAAACAAACAAAAAAATGAAAAAAAATGTAACAGTGTAAAGACATGTACAACCAGTAATAAATGCACTCACAATAAACTCATGCATGTTCTATTTACAAGATTGTGGAATAACTATTACAATTCTCTTCACAAATAACTTAAGCTAGTGGGGGAAGTCCTGCCTTTTCCCTGCACTTCTGGATGGTTGCTCTAAGCATGAACTGCTTTCTAGAAAGCTCTCTTACTCTCTGCGGAAAAATAGCGTATGAGTGCAGAGTTAAAAAAACTGTTCATAGGGATTTAATTTTACTATTATTGTCGCTATCAGAACCACAAGAAAGCAAATATATTGAAAAAGAAAAACCGTGTAACAGTAAGATTCTAATTTCTTTTCACATGCAAATATATAAAATCCAATCACTGAATACTTCCGGTCACATTAATGCAGCAAATGATGCAGTGCACAGCATTTAGTTGAACTGGCCAATCCCACATACCCTCAAACATTGGTCAGTGATTCAATTTAAGGGTAACTATCTGCAAACATGACTCTTTACTCTAATTTTTCTAACCATATTTTGGTGAAATTTATTACATTTCTGCCTTTCTTATTCACCACATAAAATAACTTTTAAGGCATTTCCAATTATGCCATCATATCTCAATATCTCACTACAAACTGATAAGACTCATTCTTGCATGGGCATATGCATGCACTTGTTGCTTCTGATCACACAGATAGTAAACTCATGACATATGTGCCAAAAGCGATATGCATGCATAATTTTGGGCACACGAAAACTCAGAAATTTCACACTTCTAAATAAACTGTAAACTTCGTAGCTGCCTTAAAATTAATTTTGCTACCCAGTTCCAGACAATGATCTTCATCTTCCTCTGACTGTCATGGTGAACATTTCCCAGTAACTTAATTTCTAGAATCATAACCATGTCTCCATCTGTCTTGAAGGACACTTTCTGCATTTATTCTCACTGTATCCATTTTTTTTTCTATCTTCATCCAAATATTTAAGTCTCTCTGCTTTTGCGATATTCATCTCCACCATGACCCCTGGCATATTCAACTGAACCAAATTGAAAAATGGGTCCTTAACACTTGAATTAAGGAACAAAAGACTTAATGCAAGTGCCTGCAGCTCTGACAGAAAAACCCTTTGAACAATGAAAACTCTAACATTTCACCCTCCAATATGTCTTAACTCACTAATTTAATGTAAACATTTGTAACTAAAATGTAGTTAAACATCCACTTTTTATGTTATTTTTCAAGAGGCCTAAAGTTTAAAATATCAAAAATAATTTTTTTTAAAAAAGTGTTTATAATTCTCAGACTTACATTCTTTGTTTTATTTATTTATTAACAATAAAAACATAGCCAACCTTTAAAAATGATTCCAGCTCAATTACATTCTTCCTCAGTGCTTCTCCCAGGTAGTATATTGCATCCTCAATAGCTTGCTCCTCAGCAAAAGCATCCACCAACCTTGGCAGAAAATATGGTTAAAATAAAAAAACACATGAGACTAAAATGTTCAGTACCATAAACTTAATGATTCTGTTATTACTCCAAGAATATTCAAACTGTGACATAATTTACAGGATCTTGATATCTGCCAAGTTACCTTTTCCCTGCAATAACTGTAAATATCAAAAGTATGTTACCTTTACCACTAAAAACTATGAGAATCAAAAGTTAAAGTTACCCTTTCATTTATTAACTCTCAAAAGTTTAAGTTACCCTCTCATGTATTAACGCCTACAGCAGAAAGTATGTTCCCTTCTCTTTTTCAAAGAAAACAGTGAAAAAAATGAGAACCATGACAATAAAAATGAATGCTACCTTCCCCTCAATACATGAAACAGGAGAACAAAGAGCATACTGTCTATATAAAGGTGTAGTTGTAACAACAGCATCATCAATATCCAAATCCTGCTGCTTCTCCATCTTCTGAATGGCCTCCTTCACCTCTGAGTCCTTCTCTCGTAGAACACGCATGGTTCTGTCTATCTCATCCTAGGACAATGTTCATAAAACATAATTACCCTTCTGTAAATGAAGAGAACAATGAATGTTATGAGTGAAAACATTTTCTCATTCAAATAATTATGGACTGCATTCATCTGTTCAGAGGCAAAACCTATTAAACACATTTTCTTGGAGGTGAAGAAAACTGATTTTCTGATTTATGAAGTCACATATCAGACTAAAATCATACAGTTTATATAAAAAAATTATCTAATCAGATTTTCAAGTTTATTCTGATACACATCTTTATAAACCTGGTAACCAAATGTTTATCGGCTTCAGTTAAAACTTAAAATAATTACTGGACTCAGAACAAGACAAAATGCAGCAATGACTATAGTTCGGCAGTACCAAAATGAAAAACAAAATCTGCATTCATAACTTTTCAAATAATAATAAAAATAAGTATAATCTTGAACTGACTATCACCAATTAGAATAAGACCAGTTATCATTTACAAGATGTATAATAAGAAAAATAATCATTTATGGCAACGATGTACAAGAAGCAAGGAAGATAACTACCAAAACAATGGCAACATGTCAGTCAGTCAGTCAGTCATTTGTATGTCCCTTGTGGAACTTTGGCTCCCTAACAGCTCTCTTGTAGGCTTCTCGGTTGTAAGCAAGATGGCCTGCTGTTGATGCATCCATCTGCAGATTATCAACGATGATATGCAGCCATCTTCGCCTTGGTCTTCCTCTCTTTCTTTTTCCCATTATGTATCCTTCCAAGACAGTCTTCTCTAAATTTTCATGATGTTTAATGTGTTCAAAATATTCAAGTTTTCTGTTTAATCCTCTTTACTAGCCAACCTTCTTCAATACCATGTACAAGATGTAAATTAAGGTGACATACATCACATATTTACAAGCAGTAATATTTACAAGCAGTAATAGCTACAATTTAATTACTAAACTGTCCTCAACTCAAAAGACAAAGACTAGAAAACAAGAAATGTTAGACAAAATATACAAGTTCCAAGACATAAAAACTATGAAGTCATTCACTTGCCGTTACCTTCTCCCTTTCTAAATCTGTAATGATCTTCTCCAGTTTTGACTTTCCCTCATTTAAATCTTTCTGTGTTTTATGAAGTACATCCATCTCTGCCTGAATAGGAATAACCATATATGTGACAATAAGCCACAAGTCACAAGCCACAATAAGAAAAAAAAAAACACAGCACCTCTAAAGTGCTGAATTCCATAACACTTTCTACAAGCTGGCTTTTACATTTGCCAGGTCTGCCCAACCCTTACAAATTACCATCACAACCACCTTTCTCCGCCCATCAACATGTCCTTTATCACAAAAAATGTAAACCATAAATATGCCAGGGAAATGATACTGTACTAAAGAACAAGATTAGTCATTCCCATCTCAGTTACTGCACTTTCACATTCATTTCTTGTAATCATTGACATCAAGTCTCCTGTTACGTCCAACAACCTTTCTTTTTTTTATGCCAGCAGCATCTTTTAAGATAGCACTCACAGTTGATATTTGTGAAGCCTAGTTCACAACTGTCCATCTTCATACTTCCACATAATTCTCAATTTCACTTTCAAGTAGTTCCTCATAATGAGTATGTGAGCTAGCTATTTTTTTCCCTCATCTTTAAAGCCAGCACAGTACTAACATTTAACTTTCCATGTTCTATCTTGAAAATCAGAAACGGGAGACTATTTTCTTGTCAGATCTAAACGGATAATTCTACATTTATGGGACGTTCCTTCTTCTATAAAATGTCACTTTGTGCAGGATGCCATGCAAGATGTCCTGCAGGATCAGCATCATCAGGTGTCGTGACGACTGGCGTTGGCTATTATGCTTCTCCAGAGTACCCGATCCTTCATGCAGGCCATCAGTTCAGTTGGTGATCTCCTCTCACACCATCCCGTTAGACGTCCTGCAGGATACACTGTACTAACCAAAGTCTTACAAGATTTATTTCCAAGCCATAAGAAAATCATGAAAGTCGTCACCACTGAAGTTTCTGCCTTTTCAAGGCGTACTCATCTGTGTTTGCTTTGACTTGATTCTGCTTAGTGATGGTGTTTTCCACAGACTTTGTCAAAAATTTCTTACAACAGTACAAATTCATGTATGCAAGAAATCATCTGTACTTCACACATATGCCTTCATAAACGCAAATAACATATCAAAGTATTTTTTAAATAACAATCATGCTTTCAAAGGAACCAGCAGTATGAACATTTATTTGGTTTTTGGTTTGTTTTTTTTAAACATTTCCAATCATCTGTAGATCTACCTTGGTCTTTAAAAAAAATATTAAAAGATTATGCAGTATTTTAATTTCAGATGGAGAAAATGCACACACACAAACATATATTTAAAAAATTACAAATGAAATTACAAGACCCATCCTGAACAATACTGGAAATTTATTTTCCATAACTGTAAGTTCTCTTATATTCACATTTATTTCCCCCCAACAAAGGCAATAGTTTTTATTTAATGATTCTTTTTGCCTTCTAGCACAGGTCATGATGATGATGATGAACTGGAAATCTGCTGGTGATAAATGTAACATCTCAGTGCTTTAAAACATGAAGACAATGAGAAGACACTGCAATTACCTGTGCTTGTGCAAATGTTTCCTTCAGCCTCCACTTCATTTTGTCCTCTACAGCGGAGAGCAGAGACGCTCGCAAGTCAGCTTCTGTTACAGTCCCACTGGGTGTAAACTGAGGCCTCTCACCAGCCCCTTAACACAGAAACAATATTTCATTACTGATTCTCTGGTACTGACATTACTGTTCTCCCAATGCTGTCTCCTTGTAAATGTAAACTTGACTGTCAATGGATTCTGACACTCTAGCAAGATCTTATATAAACAATCCAAGTTACTGGGTGAGAGGAAAAGTGTCTTTAGTTCTGGTGGCAGTCTAAAAATGCATCTGCAACCATCACTGGAAACATGCTGAAATTTACTCTGTTAACCAGGCTATCATGCCACAACAGCATGTTTACTGGGAGCACTGTCTTGAGGTGGGGCAAGATCTGGACTATCCAAAGCTTACTGATGACAATGTCTTCATGCCCAGACAGATAAGATAGTTCCTGTCATACACATGTATCTGCAGATTTGTATCCTGGATAAAATGCTTTTTTTTTTTTAAGTTTTGGATAGAATTGTAGAGCCTAGTAGGTATGTCTCCGTGTTTCATAGTTGATGTTCTTTTGGATGATGTGTTCCATAGTTTGAGGAGTCAGGCCACATGCACAAAGAGAATTTCCACACTTAAACTATGCACATACGTGATTTGGGAGTCATGCAGACATGATTCCTGCTACTACACTTTTTGAGCTCTTAATGATAAAAATTGCATGTCCAATTAGGCGAACAGCAACCCATAGCTGATATGCAAGCACCAGGGTTAGCGAACCACAGCTGACCAAAACCCTGTCCCACCTCTCCGCTGGTGCCCACAGTAAAAGTCCTAGTGTGGCTAATGGGGCAGGGATTGCTATAATTTCCATGGTGGTGGAGCATGTTAAAAAAGCATTGCACACCATCTGCTTTTAGCTGTAATCTGGGACTGAAAAAGTAGCTGCCATAACCTGCTTACATGCCAATATCATGTTGTGCCTCAACATCTTCACAGCATCGACTACAAAGAACACCAGCTCGCAGTTACAGGGAGATCAAAGAAAGAAAGCAAAGAAAGAAAACAAGCAGTTAAAATGAATAAAGAGACTAATTGAAGAAAGAAAGAAAGAACGAAAGAAAAAGAAAGAAAGAAAGAAAGCAGTTAAAATAAAGAGACCTATCTAATTTGAAAAACAAACAAACAAAAAAACATACGACGGTCAGTGAAGCTATGGACTACTGTATAAAAATACGGGTGCTAAGTCATTTAACAAGTGATGTGCTGAGGAGCACCAATGATAACGATTCTTCTTTTTTTTTTTTCATTCTTTTTTTGTTCTCTTTAGTTCTCCAGTGACTGTCAGCTTCTCTAACTACATCATGTACAGACATGTCAACAACAACAAAATGCTGTAATTGCATTTCCTTCATAATTTCAATTAGTTTTTAAAATTTTTTGCAACTTCTTTGAGAAATGTGTAATTTATTTCTTTTCTGGGTGTCCAAAGTATATACTGAAACTTTCTCCAAAACCATATCTCTACTGCTTCCAATTTATGTTTCACCCATTTGTTTACTGCATAAATCTCACAGAAACAGAATGAAATTAGCTCTTCATAGTACTGATACACTCTTTCTTCTGAGTATTAAAGAATTCAATGAATTGTTTGTTACGTGTTTGTATCTTCTTTATCATCTTCATAGCTGAAGGATGAAGATGCTACATTCAGGCTAGATAAGCCTGTGGTCTGCCTCCCACTCACAAGCTCAATAAATGAAAGACAACAACAATGTGGCTTGCCCCCCTCTCCCTTTCCCTGGTAACAGATCACAGTCTGCCTGAGTGAAGAGTAATTAAATGGGAAAATCTAGTCCTAGAAATCAGCTATGTCAAAGTTGGAAGCGACAGACAGAAAAGTGCAGATACGTCAGCGCAGCTGTGATCTGTAACACAACACAACCAATGACAAAGGCAGAAGATTTCATTGTAAATATACAGAAAATCAAGATCTACATACCAACGCTGTTAGACATGGGATATGGTGGGTGGCTGTTGAACTGTCCTGAAGGATAGCCTGCACCTGCTCCTGGGTATACTGGAGGCCTTTGTGGCTGGGAGCCTGGGTAAGAGAGGTTAGAAGAGCTCGGTGGATACGGAGGATAACCACTGTTCTGATTTGGCTGGGGATAGCCAGGGTACGGATTAGGATAGCTCCCAGATGGATAAGGAGGAAAGCCAGAAGTTGGGTACCCAGGACCTCCACTTGTATTCGAAGAAGGGTACTGTAGGCCAGGCATTGGCATTGCTGAAATGAAGAAAACTGACCCTGAATCCTTATGAAAAAGTGGGACAAACATCTAAATCTATTATCACATGTGATTTAGCACCATGAAACTGTTTGCATTTGGATATAGCACCATGAAACTGTTTGCATTTAGATATAGCACCATGAAACTGTTTGCATTTAGATATAGTACCATGAAACTGTTTGCACTTAGCAATACTAAAAACAGTGGTGACACAAGAAGTGTCCTTCAAAGACCATCACAACAGTGAAAGTAAAATTTTAATAATAACAACCAGTTTTAAAGTTCTGTGATGTTGTGAGGACAGAATGGTTGGCTTACACAGTGGTTATAAGACCTATAAAAGCATTATAAATTAATTTATGCTACTTTTTAACACACACTAACCTACACTTATGCAGCTGACACACTGTTTCTAAAAATATCATTAATTATTTTCAACCTCAGTCACAGCTCTCTATATATATTATTTTTTTTTGTTTAAAGTATATTTCCTACCACAAGAAACTTTATAAAAACCTGTCACACCTTAACATTAGTAGTTTAAAAAACAAAAACATACATACATACATATATATATATATCAAAACAAGTCATTCTCCTCCCATATAAGCAGATATTCAATGACTGGCTTCTGTATGATAACAAATATATAACTGGTAGATTGCAAGGAACCAGATCCTCATAATTATACCATGAACTAATCTGCTGTTTTCTCAAAACAGTTAAATATGATACTTAATCTTAACCAATATCAGTTTGACAAATTCAGACTTTAACACAAAACAAAACTGCTCCCATATTAAGTTTATGAAAAACTTGTTAATGGAAAACCATTCATTCATTCATTTGCATGTCCCTTGCGGAACTTTTCCTCCCTAACAGTATTCCTGTAGGCCTCTTGGTTGTGAGCAAGATGGCCTGCTGCTGATGCATCCATTTGCAGATCATCAACAATGTCTTGCAACCATCTTTGACTTGGTCTTCCTCTCTTTCTTTTTCCCATTATGTACCCTTCCAAGACAGTCTTCTCTAGACTATTATGACATTTAACGTATCCAAAATATTTAAGTTTTCTCTCTTTAATCTTCTTTACTAGCCAGCCTTTCTTCAATATTAAGTTCTTGTAGTATGGATATATTTGTTCTTTTTTGTGTCCATGATATCTGAAGAACTCTTCTGTAGTATTTACATTCAAAAGCATTTATGTGTTTCTCAGCTGTTTTGTTAAGTGTCCACGTCTCACAGGCATATGTTGCAATGGGAAAGATGCATGCCCTTAAAAATCTTATTTCTGCAGTTCTGTCTGCTCCTCATCAAAGCTTCTTTAGTTGTTTTACCTTCTAAAGAGCGATAGATGTCCTCCTTTTAATTTCCCTCATTGTATCTCCATTATTAGTTAGTAGTGATCCAAGATCTTGGAAAACCATATGTATTAATAAAAATCTTGCATTTTTTTCTTTTGTTTTAAAGACAGGCCTGTCTAAAAACCCTTACCACCAGGGTTTACTGGGTAGGGTATTTGGCCTGGATAAGGCATTCCTGGAGGCCTCTGCCCTGATCCTCGTGAAAACACAGGGCACTCTTCTCCAAAAATCATTATTAGAACTTGTACGAGACTCAGAAGGTCTGAGGTTGGCTGAGGAAAGAATAATATTATGTGATAAGTTAAAAACTTTCTCATGTCATTTTTTTTTTTAAACAAAACACTTGCATGAAATGCTTAACTTCTGTGGGCTAAAAATTGCATTTTAACTTTAATTAGACTACCAGACCAAAGGAACAAAAAAAAAAAAAAAAAGGTTTTCCCAGAAAATGATGTTTCAATTTTCAGCTTTCATCACTGTTTAAAATGACCAATTCCTAACAACAAAACAAACTATATGATGATGATTTTAAATTCCAAGAGCAAATTTATCTTCTTCTGGGTTGCTTGACCATCATTTAAAATATTCTTTTAGAGAAATTCCACACAAGAAGCTGTAGTGCTTTAAAAAGAAGTATTACAGATAAAAGAGAAAAAAAAAACTGAGATACATGCAAAATTAGATACAAACAAAAAAAAAAAGTAAAGGTAATCCTCTCATGCCTTAGAGGCACATAGGGATATGGTGTTAGTGCCCATATTTTCCTTGACCTGTCAGCACACTAGAGGGTGATATGGTCAGTATCACGCCTGGCCGCCTTTCCTTCCCCAACTCCAGAAGAAGTTGGGTACCCATTTCTACAGCTGGGTGACTGGGGCGCCTCCGGCCGGATTCAAACCCCCCGACCTTCGCCATGAGAGACCAGTGCACTAACCACTTCGCCACTCAGACGCCCAAAATTAGATATATGCAGGGTATTTATGAGATTCATACATATATGAGATTCATACATATATGAGATTCATACATGTGTGGTAAAAGCTCTTGCCATGTGGAAAGATGACACTGTTACTGGGGACAGTGAACCAAGACTGATCAACCTGGCTTTCTTCTCCTCTGTTGTCCTGATAACACATATGTGGTATTACATACAATATGCCCACTGTGGTAGCTATTGAAGTGTTCCCAGCAGTGGATGAACATAAATTTTAGCTGTGCTCAAAAAAAAAAAAAAGGTATAAAAGACTACCACAGCACAACAAGATACCCTTTATCTCATAGCATATCTATTTCATACCCACAGATCGATCCAACATAGATTACTTATCTTTTACACTAAGATCAGGCATATATGCAGGAAACTCTCTACTGTAGAGAGCAGAACAACAACACAACTCCTTTAGATCATCAGAGGAAGTACCTCCCTTCAGACAAGTGTTTCGGCCCTATTAAATTCCTGACAGGCATGCAAGATTTTTTTTTTTTTGGATCAGTTTGCAAGAAAATCACCTCAATTTTAATTCATCAACTTCTAATATATAACATCACCTCAATTTTAATTCATAAACTCGTAATCTATCTTACTGCTCTTACATGTCTCCATTCACGTATATATGGCATGTCCACTTTACCATTGGCATCTACATATCGATTGGGCTTGATCTGCATGGTGTTTGTCGGTTTCACAAACACCATGGGTGGATTGTATGGATGTGTGTCCAAGATCCATAGTGAGACTGGGATGTTGTAAATGTTACCTGTTGAGGGACAAAAGTAAGATCCATGCATACAACAGAACTGCCAGCACCAGGGTCAGAAAACCATGGGAAAACTATTTAACAAGTAATCAGCTCAGTCAGAAGTTTATTCTATTCTTTATTCTATTCTATTCTATTCAGTATTGTTAACCATTTCAGCAAAAAAAAAAACACCTAAGGATACCCTGCTGTCAAACACAGATCACCTATGGGCATGTCTCAAGTGTAATGAAGCAGCCCCTCGGGACTAGCAACTGAGTTAGGTCTTATCCAGTATCCAGCTCAGCTGGGCATCAAATTTTTACACTTAGCATGAAACTGTCACTATCACAGGCTTCCATCGTGAAACTGCCATTATCACAGGCCTCTTTCATGAAATTACCATCATCACAGACTTTCAGCAATGAAATTGTAAACTGTCATATTACACCACAAACTGTCAATACTCACTGCACAGAAAATGTAAAGTCTTTATGCTACACTGAAAATGCAGGAAACCATATCATTAAACTGAAAATGTAAACACAATAAAGTTACACTAAAGACAGACATACAATGTTAAACTGAAAGCAATGATCAGAACATCACTATACTGAAAATGTGTACTACTGAACCACCACATTTCTTTGATAATGATAAATATCTTTCACACAGCATGAAACTGTACACATTTTTAAGTTATATATGTACATGTGGGAAATGATGAAATTAACATTATTTTGAAAACCATTTTTGATTTCCACTAAAGATGTATACAATTACATTGCTGCTTTCAATAAATTATCAAATACACAAAGTTGTTTTTTTTTTAGACATGTTAATAATAATTTTCTATCATTTCTGTTATGTTTATAAATACCACCAACCTCTGTAGTTTACGGGGATAGTGCCAACAAGCTGGACTAGCTGTCTCTGTGTTCCATCGTTGAAAACTGTTCAATTAAAAACAAAAACCACCAGTCAGCAAAATGAGTGACACAAATTGTACAAGCATGGATTTAGTACAAACACAAACAGCATGGATTTAGTACAAACACAAACAGCATGGATTTAGTACAAACACAAACAGCATGGATTTAGTACAAACACAAACAGCGCTTCAAAATCTGCTAAAGTAACTTGGAAAGCTTCCTCTTTCTAATGTTCTCCATAATCATTTTTATGGAGATGATTATGTGCTGTGCAAACTTACAAGTCATTTCTTAGAGAACACTGAAAAACTAATTAAAACTATAAAGAAAAGGCAATAAAAATTCATTGGACATGTCATAGGAAGACAGAAGTTAGAGAACTAGATAATCACTGGAAAACTTAAGGAGAAATGAAAGAGAGGGAGACCCCAAAAAAAAAATCTAAACAGGCTGGCTAAGCGGCAGAGAAAAGGAAAGGTAAAATTGATCTGTTTAGAAAAACACGGATCATACAAAATAGAGAAGCATGATCATCAACCAGTACTGGCATGACATCTAATGAATGAAAGTAAAAATTTACAAAAAAGGCAAAGCCACGGATGACCAAAATGACAGTGGCTATTCTTTGGTCCAGAGTACTTTTTTTAACAGTAACTGCCTAATTCCTGCCAAGGAAAATAACTGTAGCAGCATTTCTTAAATGCTTCACTGGATTACCTATTTATCAATAGTTCATTCTGCAGTTTTGATTAATTCTTTGATCTTTCATTGATTATTTTCACTTTGTAAGTGTGTGGTCAAGACCACAATCTGCAATCTTGTAAGTTTTATGTGAAAATATGTGAAATTAATTATGTAAAATAAATTATGTGAAATAAAGGTTATATGATTTATTTTCCAATTACACATGATAAGCAGAAGAAAACAAAGATTAAGAAATTTTCTCCTTTCTTGTGCTATGATGACTTTCTTCATTCAAAGCTGAGAATTGACCATAATTTGTTTCTTTCTTTTTTAATTCTCAGTTATAAATTTTTTTCATACAAGTAAACATTGTATACCTTTTGTTGTGGATTCAGACAGCTGAACATTTTACCTTTCAAACATGGTACAGTGTGCTAGGTTTTGTAAAGTAGAAGGCACAGAAAGTAGTTTTTTTTTTTTAAAATTACTCTTAAAAAAGGTGGAAAAAAGCATAGACATGACAGGGATCAGAAATAAAAATAAAAACAGAAAGTATATAACAGAAAAACAATGCCACCTTAGCAACTTCACTTAAGTAGAGTGATCTGCCTTGAGCAGGCATTCTGTTTAATGCAATCTGCAGTAACAAATAACTCTGAAACTGCTAGCTGATAAACCTTGAAGACTGTCTAGTGATGGATGCTGCTCTTCTACCTCCTTGGTACTTGTCAGCATTTTGCAGCTTTATGTGATGAAAGTGTTGAGTCACAGCACCATGCTGAACTGAGAGTAGGTCTCTGCTTCAGTCTCTCAGCATGGTTAAAAACCAGTGGGGATATGCAATACTTTTTTTTAGCAGACTTCTTCATCATGGGGACTAGTGATCCTTGCCCCATTAGTCAGACTGGGACTGCTGCCACGGGTTCCAAAGGAGGAGAGGTGGGACAGAGTCTTGGTCAGCTATGTATGTTCTGCCAACCCTGATGCAAGCATGTCAGCTATGGGTTCCTTATCACCAAACTGGACAGTGCCTTTACCTCCCTAGTAATGGATATTCTATAAGCTGATAATCAATGCAAAAAATAAAATAAAATAGTTACCAAATGGATCAAGTGATGGTCTCAAGTCTTTGTACTGTGAAATTGTATTTATAATGTCATTTTTTGCTTCATTTGGATGCTTGTACTGGTGAAAAAGAAATTAGTTAACTTACAACTATGCAAGTGTGTGTACAAAAAAGAGATGTATAAACTAAAGAAAAGAGTACTGAGCAAAAGAGGATTAACCTTGTTGGCAACCATTAATCTATTTTACTTGTATTCTTTGCTGTTTATGATCTAATAACCATCATCACAATCACATGTTGCTTCCACAGTGAAACTGACTGCATTGTATAATCAACTCATCATGACTCCGTCCATGTTAGTGGTTCTCGGCAGATCTCTCCTACTTGTCTCCCATGTTGTATGTCTCATTTCTACTATTGCCATCCACTTTTTCTCATACCTTGTACTCTTTTTCCTCTAATACAGTTTTACACCTGTAATTCTACTGTTTCTTTTTCTTCTAAAAAACAATCACTTAAATACTTTTTCAATCATCTTCTCTGTTCGTAGGTACTTCCTAATCTTGGCCCTTGTTTCATTTATGCCCACTGAGGTCCTATACATCATGTAATATTAAAAATACTAAAATGACGTAAGATAAACAAATTAACTATAACTTCACATACAAAACCGGCTTTTAAGATAAACCACTCTGCCAAATTTAATGCTGTTAAGGACAACATCGATAAACTGAATAAGAAGAAAAAAAGATTTCAAAACCATATCCCGACAGGATGTTACTATCTTAAAAGTTACCATATACATAAAGTGGAAATGATACACAGTTACTGTGGCAAATACCTTTGATAAGTAGTTTCTTAGCACTGGTTCGTGTTGTGTCATTTCGACTGTTTAACTAATTCATTCAGCGTAAATGTGCATCATTCCTTGGTTTTACGTAACGTAAAAATACTATGCCTAGAATTGACGGAAGGCGGCCATAGTAGAAATGCCTAACTTCCGTGCAACTTTCTGCCTGAAGAGCTCCTCGGCCAGGTTCTCACTCTCCCCCCTCCCCCACCATAGTGCAAACTTGACATTGTCATTTATTTATCAATACTGCTGTTAAAAATGGTATCCGACGTAATTTTTTTTTATATATGTACCCTTACAGGATGAACGTCACAGGCTTAAAAATAGCATGTACGCAGTGATTGCTGCATAGACTGCTGAAATACTGGAAGCCGTGTCATGATGAAGTGAATCATACACACCGTCGTGTAATGTCAGTCAAGTCTTGTCTTTTATAACGATTACACTTTGGTAATGCTAGCCATTGAGATATATGTATTTAATGGGCGAGGATACATAGTTTATGTAAATCAGATTACACATGAATCACTGCGAATTAACGAACCAGTCTAACTCTTTTTCTAATCTCTCTCCGCCCGCCCACCCCTTTTTTTACATTTTAAGATTTTAGGGTTAAAGATGAACACAACTATTGTCAGTCTCCACTTGCTAATCTTACTGAGAAGGTGACAAGGACAAGCATGAGCTACGAGTAAAATGGTTTACTGAATGAAGAACGGCAGACTATATGTCTGCATGTGAATGCCTAATTTCTGCCAACACCAGCACACCCATTCCTCCGCCTCCCCCTCCCCTATACACACACACACACACACACACCTCGTGAAGGTTGTTTAACTGTGTGGTTGAAACTTTTTTTTTTTCCAGTCGAGGACACTGAGTACCCTTTTTTATGACAACCAGTCGCACCGACACTAACAAGAGTTTGACAAGAATAGCATGAATCCGAGTAGAAATCGTATTGTCGTGGTTTGTCGTTTAACTCTTTCCGTGCTTATGACCAGAAATTTGGCTTTGCCTCAGAAAAGCTGAAATAGCGAGGAAAGATCGAAGGAAGCAACAAGAGCAAGTCAATTGTACCTACATTCTTACATATCTTTAGGATGTTTAAAAAGCAGAAACTCAGGGGTGGTAGCTTCCCGACAGTTATGAGTTTGGGAATCCAAAATTCTCCCTTTGACCAGGGGTAAAATTATGTACAGCATTAAATAAGAGCAACGAACATATATATTCTGATTGAGCAAGACAGGGCCCTTCCTGTCCACACAAAGTGTGAAATGAAATAATCCGGCAAATGGTGGGAACAATAGAAGAAGAAGCAGCAAGCAGAAGTGCTGGGTTTGAAATGGTTGCCTACCTCAATTAATTAATTAACTTGATCAAGATGTCTCAATTTGTCGCAGGGGAGTGCACTTACTTTTTAAAATACGTGTCACCAGCGGAAGTTGTTACCCCTGGGTCTAGACATGCATATGAATGCACGAACAACAGATCAGTTGAGAAATGCGGTAAATCTATTTCTAATAGAACAGACATTCATGTGCGAATGGTGTAGTTTTACTTACTCTTACATACATACACAGAGAAGAAAAAATGAGATTGAATAGCAAAAGAGGTAACGAGACGAGCACACAGTAGTGTAAATCAGAGTCATATACCTTACGGTGTTGAGGGGACAAATAGACGTCTTGATAGGTCTCGACGATTGTCTATTCTTCCTGTGTTTTCTATGAGTGGTAAAGAGATCCATCGCCGGCTTGCAGGGCCAGTCGCGTCTGAGGGTAGAATTTAACCCAAGGGAGCCCATCTCCCTGAGCATAACATAAATGTCAGCTTGAAATTTTTATACTGTGTCATGATGTCATAGCACATAAATCAAGTTTGCTCAAACAAATAGTAACAAACCAATGTTTCTGCGATATGCCTTTATCAGTGACCAGTAAAATAACTAAACAACAAATGAAAACAAAACAGCACTATATATGAAAGAAATGTATAACCTAGGAAAAAAGTAGGAACAGCTTTATTACTTAACGATTACAAAGTTGTGACGTTTCGGCGTGAGCCTTAATCGTACAAAAACATACAGGACGAAGAAACAGATAGAAGAGATAAAGTATAGATTCACATCAGTGCTATTTAAAAAATAATAATGAATAGAGCACTTAGCTGTAACTGTAAGATGTGGCTTGATCGACGCTGTGTGACAGAAATGAGCATTGTAGGACGTAGAGACTGTTTAAATGGAGACCTGTGATGTGTGGTCTGTGGGTCGTAACTGGGGGTAGTGGGTGGGGAAATCGTGGAGGGAAGAGAGAGTGGTACAATGTTAACCTAGCCAGGAGAAGGTGAAATAGATGATTATAGCTAGGGTAGAGGGGTTGTAATATGATGATGTGATGAGGTTCTGAACTATGTGTAACAAGTGAGAAGGGAGTGGAGCTTAGTAGAGAGGGATAATAATTTGTTGAAGAGGAGAATATTAGGTGTAGCTGAATAGAGAGTTTAACTCGTGTGGTTCTAAAGTCCCATGATCCTGAATGTAGCCTTTCTCAAGCGCTTGGCGGCTTGTATCATGTGTGACATTGTTTGATGGCTGTTACAAGAAAATCAGATTTGCCTCTGTGGTTGGGGGCACTAAAATGATTTGAGACTGGTTTCGAAGCATGCTGGGTGATATCGTACAGATGTTTCTGCATGCGGCCCCCTAATCTGAGGCCAGTCTCACCAATATACGTTATCCTACATCTTTTGCATACGATGACATATATCACATTACGGGACTCGCATGTGAATCCTTCATGAAGAGTGAGGATAGTTTTGGGAAAGGTGATCGTTTTCGTTTCCCAGACTACAGGGCAGGTAACGCTTTATTTAATTCGCCAATTGACTTAATAATAACATAAAATTCACTTATGAAATTTCTGACATTAACATTTCTATTGGCACAAATAGGCTTGTAACTTCTGTATTTTACAAGCCCACCGACAGCCACACCTATTTACTTTACACTTCCTCCCATCCTGAAGCCTGTATGAGCTCCATCCCATGCTCCCAATTCCTTCGTCTTCGCCGCCTATGTCAGGATAATGTGGACTTTAAGACCAGTCCAAAAAGTTATTAGAATTTTTCCGTTATCGCCACTACCCAGAAAATGTCCTTCGTGAAGCCTTCAACCGTATTCAACTAGTGAGCCGCAGAGGAGTATTGAGGAAAAAAAGCCTGTTACTCCATCGTACAGAGTTAAGTTAGTACTGCCTTTCCACCCGCATGGTCAGATGGTTAAGAACATTCTTTATCGTCATCTGCGAATAATTCAGCTCGACCCCAACACTCACGACATTTTCTCTAATCCACCACTGTTGGCATACAAACGTGAGCCAAACCTTAAGGACATCCTCGTCCACAGCCACTTGAATTTTGTTTTCCCTACATAAATGCCTTTGAATGTAAATGCTACAGAAGAGTTCTTCAAATATCATGGACACAAAAAACAACAAATATATTTATACTACAAGAACTTAATATTGAAGAAGGCTGGCTAGTAAAGAGGATTAAAGAGAGAAAACTTAAATATTTTGGACACATTAATTAAACATCATGATAATCTAGAGAAGACCGTCTTGGAAGGGTACATAATGGGAAAAAGAAAGAGAGGAAGACCAAGGCGAAGATGGTTGCAAGACATCGTTGATGATCTGCAAATGGATGCATCAGCAGCAGGCCATCTTGTTCACAACCGAGAGGCCTACAGGAGGGCTCTTAAGGAGTCAAAGTTCAGCAAGGGACATGCAAATGAATGAATGAACATTATTTTCATTTGCTCAGCTATCTAAATAGGAAAATAGACCCCCTTTGTAAGCTCTTGTCCAGATGCAGTTTATGTTTATTCCAATTTTTACCGCCCAGACTTTTATCCTGAGCACAAGATTTGATATGTGGGGTGGTGTTTTGGTGGTTTTCAGTTTGCAAAGATGGGTATAATCTGCAGTTTTCTGTTCAGAACCTGAAACTAGTGGTTTGTTCTGTTTATTTTTATAACCATCTTTGAGGTATTTGTTGTCTGTTTTTTGCCTCCAATGACCAAGGCGAAGATGGCTGCAAGACATCGTTGATAATCTGCAAATGGATGCATCAGCAGCAGGCCATCTTGCTCACAACCGAAAGGCATACTGGAGTGCTGTCAAGGAACCAAAGTTCCACAAGGGACATGCAAATGAATTAATTAATCTTTGACTCCATGCATAACTGTTCTTTTCTGTGATGGGTTCTTTGTTTCGTTTAGTTGTACCTTGCGTTGAATTATTTTTTATCCTTGCTTCTGCTTGGTTGTCAATTACTGCTTGGGATTTCAAAATTAAAGATTTCCTGACAGATAATTTAATATTCACCGGAAGTTTCGCGGCGGAACATTAAATCTGTAACATTAATGCGCACACTGTTACTAAAAACAACATGGCGGCACTTGGTATCCATAGTAAACAACTGCAGTAATTCCGAACATGTTGTTGCAGGCTTCGACATTTTAAATAATTTGTTATTGAACTTTTTGGACAACGACTTTAGACTCAATATTTTAGAGGATGGATAGCCGACTGATAGCGGGGGCATATTCGTATCCTTTTCTTATTTATCCTTTCATATTTATTTATTTTTGAGTGTGTTGAAAGTGAATTTGCTTTGGAAAGTACTGCATACATTTGATCCTTTTATTGTCGTACTGTAGTTATCGAAAAAGAAGTATAGCATAATTAACGGTAATTTCAATTTAAGTGGCATAGATGAAGAGAGTAAAATATTTCTACAAATAATTTAAAAGGTCGGGTCAGATTTACTGTTTCTGTCTAACAGTTATCCATGCCACACACAGAGAGATGACAGGCACATTAGCTTTGAGTGGCTTGAGGGGAGTGCCAGGGATTAAGAAAGTACACACTGACAGAAAATTCAGAGAGAGGGACAGTAAGATAAATGGATAGTGTATTGTTGCTGGGTTTTTTTTCCTGTTCAGCTTTAGTCATTTCCTACAAAATGGATTTCAAAATGTATGAAACCTGTCCATGTCTTGAGGAAATGAACAGAAACAAGAGAGTGGTGCAACAATAGTTTTTCCTCATATCATTTACCCTAGCTGTCAACATGCTTGCACCTACTTATTCCTGTGCAGGTGAAAATGTGGAATATGTAATATTACTGAATTCCACATGTAATTTATTTATGAAAAGCATTTTGTTATTGTGATGTATTACTTCTTATTTGTTGTTGAAGAATTCAGACTATTATTAAAAAATGGTTTACGGGTAAGCTGCTTTCTAAGCAGTGATGTAGAAATGAAAGTTTTAGTATTGTTTTGTTTTTGTTCTTACATCTTACATCCTTCCTGTGGCATTTATGTCATGGTAGTTCACCACGTTTTCCTGTTTTTGGCAAGCTTTTCAACCCCATCAAGGGATTTTATGCCCACTAATTTGGCCTATCTTAACAATGTCCTCTTTAGAGTTTAAAGTGGTCAGCCTCTTTTTCTTCGGCCTGTTGTGTTTCACTTCTGATCACTCATGAGACTGGTTGTTGTTCACTAATCTGCCTTATCTCTGTGTTGTTCTTGAATTTGTTCCACTTTATACCAAGTATTTTCCATAGGCATTTGTTTTCAAAACAGTCTAATTTGTTGTCTATTTCCTTAGTTGTTTTCCAGCTTTTGCATGCATAAATGAGGGTGGATATTACATTTGAATTGAATAATCTTAGCTTGGTTTTTGAGCTTATAACTTTTGAGTGTCATATGTTCTCAAGACTCTTGAAGGTCAATGCTGCTTTTTGCAGTTTGATTTCTTCTTTTCTGGTGTCATCGTCCTGGTTTATGTAGCTCTTGAGGTATGCAAATTAGTTTACTTTTTCCACAGCTGTTCTTTCTACATATATTTTTCCTTCTTGGTTAATGGGAAGTTTCATTATTTTTGTTTTTTACTTGTTAATTTCAAGTTCTATTTTACTAACCAGTGAAGACAGGGTATCTTTTTTTTACTTGCATTGAATTTATACTGTCACTGATAAGAGTTATGTCATCTGCAAAATTAAGATCTTCTAGTTGGATCTTCTAATTGACAGCAATTATTGAGGTAAGACACTGGTGATGGTTGGGACATGTGCTCCGTCCGAATGACAGACAACTCACTACAAAAAATAGCACTAAGATGGACACCATAGGGGAACAGAAGTAAGGATAGACCAAAAGAGACATGGAGAAGAACAACAGAAAGGATGTTGAGCAATACAAGGTCCGACAATTAAGTAATGAGACTAATTCCATTAAAAAATAAAATAAACAACAGTTTAAGATATAACCCATGTTTTATTCAAAGTAAGCCCCTTGTGCATTGATACAGTGAGTGGCCCGGTCTAACAAACACTGGAATGACCTCTGCAGTTCTTCTGGTGGTATGGCCCTTAAACTCAATGTTACGGCTCTTTGGATGTCATCAGTATTGTCAAATAAGCATCCTTTCAATGATAACTTTAATTTTGGAAATAGAAAATAATCGCAGGGAGACAAATCTGGGGAATAGGGTGGATGGTTGAGAACAGGCACTTGTTTTTGGGCCAAAAATTCCTGTACAGCTATCACCAGGTGAGCTGGTGCATTATCATGAAAAAGGAAAAAACTGCCAGGGGTTGAATACTCTGGTCGGACTCGGAGAATCCTTTTCAACAGGCGTTTCAAAATACTTAAATAAACTTTGGCAGTGACAGTCTGTCCCTCTGGAATAAATTCTTTGTGAACAACTTCTTTGCTGTTGTAGAAGCACACCAACATTGTCTTCACTTTTGATTTTTGAAGACAAATTTTTTTGTCTTTTGGTGATAATGATGACTTCCATTGAGCACTTTGGCATTTAGTTGTGGGATCATAGCAAAAAATCCATATTTCATCCTCTGCAACAATCATATTTAAGAAATGTTTATTTCTGTGACACGTTTTGATGTTGTCTTTTGCATACTCAATACACTGATGTTTTTGGTCATCAGACAACGCATGTGGTACAAACTGGCAAACAACTTTTTTCTTGGCTAAATCTTCCACTAAAATTTTATGAAAGGTCTCTCAGTTAACACCAAATTCATCTGCCATCATCCTCACAGTCAAAGAATGATCTTCTTGTATCCATTCTCTGACTTTTGTATTGAGTTCCTCATTATGAACAGAAATTGGTTGTCCATGTCTAGTTGCATTTATAATCATTTCCATACCACTTTTGAATCATGAATACCACCTGAATGTCTGTGCACGAGATAAACAATTATTCCCATAAACTTGTCATATCAATTCAGTTGTCTCAATGGCATTTTTCCGAGTTTTAAACATAATTTAATGTTAGCTTTTTGCTCCATGCTGATTACATGACAATACACCTCTAACTAGGTGGACAAAATGGCGGCTTGTTTGTCATCTGCTTATCAGGCAGCAGTGAAAATTTGCCAGATCACAGATGAAGGTTGCCTCTTTGGATTCCATGGTTTGCTTCACAGATGGCGTTTTTGTCTTGGCCATAATAAAATCAGTCTTATTACTTAATTGTCGAACCTTGTAGGAGGCTCACCTGGTCAAGAGTGGAAAAAAATGCAAAGGACAAGCATTTGTGGAAAACCCTTGCAGAAACCCCATGTGCCCTGGGCACTTAAGATGTAGAGAGAGAGAGAGAGAGAGAGAGAGAGAGAGAGGGAGAGAGAGAGAGAGAGTTGGGTCCAGTCAATGCCCGTTTTACCTATGCAACATTTTGTTCATTATGGCAATTCCGAAAAACAAGGGAGATAGTATATATCCTTGATTCACACCTGTTTCAATCTGGAACCATTCACTCATTCCTTCTTCTATGTTGACTATACAAACTGTAGAGATCCTTAATGATGTTGACAATTTTAGATGGTATTCCATATGGTCTTAAAATTCTTCACAATGAATCTCTGTGTATGCTATCAAATGTCTTTTTAAAGTCTATGAAGTTCAGGATTAATGGTTTTTGCTTTTCAATATGTTCTTAAAGTATTATTCTTAGAGTAAAGATCTGGTCGAGACAGCTTCTCCCTTTTCAAACTTCTCGAAGATAGCTTCTCCATTTTTTTGTGTCTTTGTTATGCCACCTTAAATCACAATAGCCAACAGTTCCATGTTATGGACATGGAAGTGTCTTTACTTGACAATACCAGACTGGATGCTGTTGCCAGAGCTAAGAGACTTTCTCAGGAGACAAACAGGCGGAGAAAGTAAGTTTAGTATCACTCTTCTTATGATGCATCTTCTACAGTTTTAACAGGCTGCTAGTGCAGATCTGTTCATTATTGTTACTTTTTTTGTTGTTTTTGTTATGAGTTTCACAATTGCTGATCAAAGCCTGTGCTTAATTAGCAGATTTAGTTATTATTCTTATCCATGAATGGTGAAGTGGTTAATGCACTGGTTCCTCATGGGTTCATATCATGCTGGAGGTGGCCCAGTCACCCAGCTGTAGAAATGGGTATTGACTTCTTCTAGAGCTGGGAAAGGAGAGGTCACCAGGCATGATGCTGACCACATCACCCTCTAGTGTGTCGACAGGTCAAGGAAAATTGTGGCACTGACACTATACTTTGTGACCCTAAGGCATGACAGGGTTACCTTTACCTACCCTTGCCAGTTGTGTTAATTCATTTGATCTGTCAGTTTTCTTCTTCAGATTTTATTCATTTAGTCGCTCATTTTCTTCTTAAGATATCTTGAGTGTTTAAAAAGGAAAATGTTCTATTAAAATTACTGGATTGGTTTTAATGCTCCATTTGTATCAGTTTCTCTTAGTAAGCCATGCTAATATTGATAGCAGATTTGAAGTCATATGGGGTCATCAACACTGTAATTCAGGTGTAGCAGTTCTTTATGGCATTTTAATTTTCATTTATCATAAATAATGACAGGTTTTTGAATGAAAAATTAGTAAAAGCCCATTCAGAAGTGGAGTATAGACTTTAGAACTTATACTTCAAGAATGTTTATGTGCCTAGGTCTGTACAACTAAATTTGCCTGGAGGACTGAATGTGGTCAGTACCTTTGGGGTTGTCATATGTAGATAACTATGAACTTTACCCTGCTGATAATGGTCCACGTATGACATGATCTAGCCTTTCGGAAGATGAAGAAAGAAAAAAGAAGTGAAAAGCAACTAGAAAGACTTAAAAGAGACAAAATATAAAATTAAAATAGCCAAAACATAGTGAAACAAAACTTTCAAAT
The DNA here is from genome assembly GCA_009760885.1 of Achatina immaculata. NCBI lineage: Eukaryota > Metazoa > Mollusca > Gastropoda > Stylommatophora > Achatinidae > Lissachatina > Lissachatina immaculata. Next base: position 23,420,652 of record CM019692.1, on the reverse strand, counting down.
AAACATTCAAGGGCTGTTCAGTAAGTTTCACAGGTCTGGCATAATGGGAAAATATTAATGGTAGTTGTGTTGTGTATTATTTAAATAAAAGTAGCTCCAAAAATTGCTGTTCTTCGCTGTAGAAGGAATTGTCATACTCAGTGCAAAGCAGTGGTGTGAACAAAGGCCATACACACAAATGAGGGCTCATTTCAGTGCCCCAGTTAACATTATAGTGAAAGAGTATGTGCTGGAGGCATGGTCTAATGAGAAGATAGTTATCAGCTACTAATAGGCACATATTCTACAAAAAATAAAATTCCTAGTAATTGTTTTTTCTTAATAAAAATGTTTTCAGAATTTTCTAGTTTATATACATTGGGAGGATAAGCTTCATCAGCTGATAGCAAGGAAGTATAATAGTACTGCAACAGGACTGAAAAACTACTGACAGTACATAGAGTATGTGTGTTTGGGAGGCTAGTATTTGATTAATGACAAAATATATATTTTCGCAGTCATTTCTTTCTTAAAATGTTGATTTTCCTTTCAGTGTAAATTATACTGCATATCCAGTCACTTGAAAATGAAAAATAATGGAACTTCTTTTTAAAGTTTTTAAAAAATTTATTTATGATAAACTTAAAAAAATGTTTTTAATAGAAATTATTTAAAATAATGTTATGAAAGTGTTATATTATTTATGAAAACCTATAACATTATAAACGTATTATTCCTGTCAGGCTTCAAGCTCTTAAACGAAAACTTGAAGCAAAGAGAGAAGAGAGGCGACGGAATAATATTTTGACAAAAAGGAGGGAGGAGCAAAGGCTAGCCACTGAAAAATATCAGAGAGCTCACTTGCCACCCAGTGCAAGACAAGGCTTTGGGTCTTCTTCAAGAAGATTGGATGGGGCAGCACTGGAAAATGCTCTGTGGTTGGTAAGAGGAAGTCCACAGAATCTACGTGCTATGTCATCACATGAAAGGTTTCATTCACATTCAAAAGAAAATGAAAATCCACTGGAGATGTCCTTTAGCAAAATTTGGCCCCATTCTACACAGTTAGGATTGAGCAGGTCAGCTCACCATCTTGATCCCAAGGAAAGAGCAGAACTGATGGACCACAGCTTGCAAAATGTGACCAGTAGTAAGTCTTTATTTGAACAGCAGTTAGAACATCAGCAGAGCCTTATTCTTAAGCAACAGCAGCAGTCAGTGAGAGAGTTTAGTGAAGCTCTTCACAGTGAGATTGATAGGAATAAAATAAGTAATATCACAAATGATGTTAGTTTTGCTGATCAAGGTGGTCAAGGAGACATCACCAACAGTGACAGTTGTTCTAGTTTAGACAGCCTAAATGAATCCGGAGTAACTAATCTAGAATATGGAAGACTCATGAGCATAGAACACACATTAGCAGAGTCAAGACAGAGACCAGTTAGTGCTCATCATGATCATGGAGAAGGACAAGACATAACTGAAGACAGAGTGACATCAAAGCAGGGAAAGTTTAACCATCTACAACAAGGAATTTTTACAAGCCCAGGTCCTCCAAGTAAACAGATGTTTACAAATTACCATGAAAACCAAAAGACTGCTGTGTATGGTGTACTTCAGAAACAAGGACCTTTATCAAACATTTCTAAGACAGAAACAGAAACTAAATTAAAAGGGTTAAGTAAAGATGATACTAGACTACAGCAGCAGAACTCTTTTACAGGACTGACAGATGATAATGAGGTGCTGCAAAAACATTATGCAGAGGGAAATGGGATTAAAAATGCTGATTCTGAAGAGAAACGTCTTACGTCTCTCAAGCAGTTTTCCACAGACTCACTGGAGTCATGTAGTTCCAGTAGCAGTGTACCTGAGCTGAAACTCCAAAGTGGAGCTGGGGAGACTTCCAAAATTGATCATTTCAGACAGCCTCTAGACACTAGAAGCAAAAGCAGCAATCCGAGCCTTGTTGATACAGTGTCAGAGCATAATGCACGAATACTGAGGCAACAAGTTTTTGATGACAATTCTTTGGAGCAACAGTCTCCTGCATTAACTACAGCCATCACTACAAGCATCCCAACACAGACAAGCCAGATGGCATGGATATCTCCGGCTACTCAGACTGACACCACACCTAATAAAAATGACATCTTTCAGCCTCACTATACCACTGGAGCAGCCATGTGGACTGACTACAATGTCCATGGTCTGCTGCCAACATCTGTGATGAGCACATTGTCAGCAAACAGTCACCCCCAAAATTCAAAAAGTACCTTGTCATCACAAAATACAGTAACTATTTTTCCATCATCTCTGCCTACCACTATTGTGAAAACCGCTACTTTGGTAAATGCTTCTTCCAAAGTTGATTCTGCAGGCACAGTAGAAAGTGCTGATAATAAAATTTCCACATTTTCAGCTGCCAACTCTGAAATGAATAGTAAGTTTTCTAAAAGATATAATTCAACACATTTACAAATTCATGACCTTGGAAATAATAATTCAAATTCAAATCAGAAAAAAGTCCACTTTTCCTCCACTTATGAAGAACACCCTCAAAATCAAGGGAAAGTACAAAGCAATCAAGCCATGCAAGAAGGTACTGACAGCATCTATGCACCAATCAAAAAGTCTGATATCCAGGTTTCAGCTGTTCAGCAGCGTCTCCCAAACAGGCACCTGAAACCTACATACAATCATCAGAGAGATGAAGATCCTGGGTTTTTTTCACTGGGGCAACAGAGTTACCATCACTACCAAAATCAGCAGCAGAATGGCTTCATACCAGCAAGTTATGGATATGGACCTGACACAGAAAGTAGTTTTCCTGCTAGCAGACCACCAACACCAGTTCTAGAATCAACTGCAGGGTTTGAACCTCCAGCTGCAATTGCTGCTCAGACTGAATTTCAGCCATATAATTCAGTGAGTAGAAATGGAGCATCCAAAATTAACACTGCTCCGACATCATCAAACAAAGGTTTAAAAGATCAGATGAGCAATAATGCTAAGGATTATGAGGAGGAAGATGAAGGTCCTGATGAGGCAAAGCCTTTGAAAGGGATCCTTAAGCAAAACACACTAAAGCTCACAACTCAAGGTCAAGACAAGGCGACTGTAGGCAAAGCTAAACCTAGGGACAGTTTGGAAATAGCTCACTTGCATAACGATAAAAAGGTAAGCTAATAAATACAGCAATAAATTGTCAATGTTACTTTTTGTGTTGGAAGTCAAGTATTTCAGAAGAGAAACATTTTCTCAAATTATTAAAAACCACTGTCCTGTGGCATTTTCATACTGTAGGGTTGTGAAGTGTTAGTGCCTTCACAAATCTAGGCTGCTACAGCATTTGAAATAGGAATGCAGGCAGTTGTCCTCACTGCCTTTGTTTACCTAGGGAAACCTGACATAAAAATTATATATGGCGTCAGACAGTTTTTTACTGTTTACAGTTATACTCATATATTGATTTGTTTGACATTTTCTTTTAACATATAAGATCAGATTTTTAAAAATGAGTAATTGAAATGATCACATTACTAAATATAGTTTCAACAAATCATGGAAAATATTAGCCTGAATAAAGTGTGAATCAGTGGCCTGGAATAGGGTCTGAAGTAAAGATAGATATTTCATGAAGATTTAGTTTGATATTATTTGAATAAAAATATTAATGAAAATAGAGCAACACCTTATAGAGTGGTCACTGAAAGCAACAGCAGTCAAGTGGCTAACATGAGAGTGCCAGTCAGACTTTTGTGTTAAATAGCACATCCTTCTGTGTATGTCAGTTTCTGCTGAATTTATTCTTCTCACTTATATTCACTTATACATGAGAGCATGTATACATTTTTTTTTTATTTTTCATCATCCTTAACCAACTAAATAAATTTTCAAAGTCTTTCTCATTATATATTGCTCTAGTGTGCCATTATCATTGCTTTTAAGTAACAAGAACATAACTGAAGTCACTGATGTAAAACCACGAAAAGTAACATAAAGATGAAAAGTGTAGAGACAGAACAGGCTTTACTCGGTAACTAGACGGAAAGTGAAATTCTGTCAAGAAGTTTTTGTCATGCATTAATGACAACAGTGAATAAAGACAAAGGGAAAGGTGACAGATGCTGTGAATGAGGAAAGATAAACGTGAAAGTTAAAAAGTTAGAAAATAAACTATTTCATAGTTAGAACTATGAATTTTACACAATCTTTTTTAGCTGTATAAGGAGAACAAGTCTTTAGCAACTGCTCCCTAAGCAGGCAGTCCTTAGAGTCAAGTAGTTTTTCTTAATTCACTCATTGCCTTTTTTTTTCACAATCATCTTAATGAGAGTGAGTAAAAAATATGAGTAACTTCAATTTTTCTAAAAAAATTATAAATTAAGTATTGTAGTGGACAGCTGTAGTACATATATGTTGTGCACTCCCTCTTTAGATACATATGCACAGGGCCACACTGGCCAGTTTTTTGGAAATATAGTATCAGCAAATGAGATTCAAAATGACCTCTCCATTGGAAGCATGCATGAGACAATAACAGAATGCAGTTATTCATTTCTTGGGTGCTGGGGCTGAGAAACCTGCAGATATTCATTGCAGAATGAAGAAACAGTATGGGGAGATATGTGTGTTGCTCTAGTAGGTATATAAGTGGCACAGGAAGTGGAATGAATTATATGGGAAATTGGGTAACAATCAATGAGGTGGGTGAAGAAGTGAAGATTAGCCATGGCTCAGCACACCTCATCATTTATAATGTGCTGCAGTGCCAGAAAGTTTCTGTTAGCTGGATGCCAAAACAACTCACCACTGATCTGAAAGACCTGATAGTTTGTGAAGCTATTTTACAATGTTAATGAAGCTGAAAATGATGGCATTCTATGATATATATAGATTCTGGAGAAGAATGCTAGCTTATATTACTTACAGGCAGAGGCAAAGTGATCCAGCAAGGAGTGGTGACATTCTTCCTTAGCAAAATCAGATAAGTTTCATGCAGCTTTAGTCGGCTGGAAAATTTATGCTCATTCTCATCTGGGACCGTAAAGGTCAAATCCTGAAACATTATATGCCCAGAGGAACCACTTGAATTATTCAGACAGATCAAAACAGTGTGGTTTGCAGGTTCTGGTGTGTTGTTACAGTATGATGACGTATGACCTCACATAGCTCATGAACAGCTCAGCAAATTACGGATCTGCATCTTGAGAGTCTGGCTGCTTGGTTAGCTGAGTGGTTAGGTGCTCAGTTTACTAATCCTATGGTACTGGGTTCAGTCCCAGCAGTGATATTTTTTCTGGTACACATCATAAAGGCCCCGGGGTTGACCCAGCCTAAAAAAATGGGTACCAGAGAAATCTGGGAAACTAAAAAGTGGCCAAACATAATACTGACCAAATCACACCTTCATGTACCAAAGATCATGGGAAATACGGGCCTAACACCATATCCCCAATATGCCTTAATGGTATGGAAATGGGAATTTTACCTTACCTATTTTGAGAGTCCTACACATTCACCCAGCTTCACATAATATGATTATCACGTGTCCGAACCTGTCATGGAGGTGCTAGATGGAAGAAGTTCAGTACAGACTTTGAGATAAAAATGGCAGTGCATAGGTAGCCACACAGTTAAAAAAGATTTTTTTTTCTTGAGGAATTCAGGCATTTGTGAAATAGTGGCAAACCTGCATTGAATGTGGTGGGGCTATATTGAAAAGTTTTCAGTCATATTCTTAGTTAAAGAAAAATACTGCAGTTACTTTTTGATTCAACATTTTCAGTATCACCTTTCTGTATAAAGTCCCTGTACATTTTGCTTCTGTTGTCTTATCCTTTGCTGAATTTGCATAGCAACCAAAAACATTTTTTAAACTACATTTTAATGGAAGCATTTTAGAAATTATAGACATGTTCTTTAATTTTTACTCAAATTTGTAGACCAAGAAGAAGAGTGTCCGCTTTGCAGGCCATCATGATGAGGAGTATGAAAATGACAGCGATGAAGTTGAACATGATGGTAAAATGGGAATTATAGTTACAAATGATGGAACACCAATTTACAGTAAGTTTTTTTTTTTTTAATCTGTGTGGTGTTTTCTTTGTATAATTGTAAAGTTGTTAATACAGTCAGACAAAGGTGGTCTTGTTTCTGTTATGTTTGGTGTTTATTATTTGCAGTCTGATATGTGATATGATATTGCTTTGTCTTTATTTGCTTTCATGTTTGATTAATATTATTGCTTCTTTTTATCTTTGCATAATAATAACAGCTATTTATATTTTAGAACAGGGGTTGGCTGATCCCTGATCTAAGTGAAGTGAATATTGTTCATAATTGTATTATTTTTTTATTATTATTTCCATTGTGTATTAGCCATAGCTATAAGTGTAGTCTGCTAGCCACAGGCAGACATGATATCTAGACCTTGAGTGGAAGAAGGTTGCCAACTTCTGTCTTAGAAAATGGTTTTGAGTGGGCAGATGTTTACCAATTTCTGTCTTATAAAATACTTTTGAGTGGGTGTTTGTTAATTGTCAGTGGAACTCATTTAAACAGTTTCTCTCATACGAAAATATTTGAGTGTCATAATCAGCAAAAGTAACAACAAATCATGATTTATTTCACAAGGTCCTGCCACATTGTGCTTGTATCATCTATGAAATGATCAGACAAAAATATAACATTTAGTAATTTTTCTGATCAAGGAATCCGCTTTAATTTATTAGAATCAGAAACAAAGTATTAAAATGTTACTAGGTCACTAAACAGAGAGCTCAGATTGTTTTTGATTAAGTCTTTCATGCCATCTTGCTCAGAGAGTTGACTATACGTGTTCTTGAAAGTGCACTTTTGTTAATTTCATTACTGAAAAGCAACAAGCTGAATCTCTTCATTGGCATTTCTTTCCATTTACATGCATTCAGTTTTTCATAATACCTAAACAGTATCCTTTACAAGTGTTTGTAGTGATTTGTTTTGGTTCTTTATGTTTCTGACATATTTTAATGATTTTTTTTTTCTTCTTTTTGTAAACACAAGCCTTTTTTTAACTTTGTGCTTTTTCAGAAAATGCATTTATTCGACCTTCTTCAGCAAAAGTAGTGTCAGTGACAACCAGATATGAGACAGGACAGAAAATGCAAAGAGCCACAAGTGCAGGACCTTATCGACAGCAAGCTGCCATGCCAGAACATGTTCAGATAAGAAATGTGCAGCAGATGTCCAGCAACTCTGCCGCTGCAAATAGTACTTTTGATGGGACAAATGCTGCCACCAACAATATCCTGAGTCCAAGGTCTAATCTTCCATCTTCTTTTGTGAATCCACTGGCCACCACTCCAATTCATCGTCCTAAAGCTGCGGCACATATCATCATGAGTACAGATGTTCCCCAGGTCCTTAAGGAGTCTCCAGTTGGAAATGGTGCAAATCATGCTGGACCAGTAACAGCTCACAAGTCACAGCTTGAGTCCAAAATTAGATCAGTAAATAATAACTTCATGTCCAAAGTGCCTATGAGGGTTCCAACAAGTGCAGAGTCTAATGCTGCAATTTATAATGTTGGTTATGCACAAGTGGAGAGGAATTTAAATACTAATGCGAACACATTTGGGACTTCAGCTGGGGAAAGTATTCAACAGGTAGTAAAAGAGTCACAACACCAGCCAACTCCTGACAAGGCTAAAAGTGCTAATTCAGGTCATAAACGAATCTCTTTCGGTAATCCAATCATCCCAAAAGCCAATTTTCTTCCAGCATCTACAAAAGTTACCTTTCCATATTCAAATGGAGGCACTCCATCTTTGACCTCAAATGCCATTTTTAATGAAACCGGAATGAGAATTGATCGAACTCCAACAGATGATGAGATCACATGGCTGTGGGATAAGGTTCGAAACTGCCTTAATAAAGAGGGTGGAAACAAGAATCAAGTTTATGTCAATGGTGGCAGTGACCTTGCTCAAAGACAACCCCCTCTCTTATCAACCAAGCTGATAGATGGAGCTTCTTTAGGTCAGTATGGCAAATAATGTTTTCATGCAGACTTTTCTCTACTCTTATTATTCCCTGTTATGATTTCTTGTTTTTTTTATTTTATCACTTATATAATGCACTTCAGTTTAACATTTTTTTTTATCTGCTGGTTGCTAAGGTTTTTATCCAAAGATTTCAGATTCATAGCAAAAGCGTTTAGCAAGTCTATTGTTTTATTTATTCCTGTGTGGTGTTCCCAGACCTGTAGAGAATTTATATATTTGATATTTATTAATAGAAGAACACAAGGATATCTTTCATTCATTTGCATGTCCCTTGTGGAACCTTGGCTCCCAAGCAGCACTCCTGTCGGCCTCTCGGTTGTGAGCAGGATGGCCTGCTGCTGATGCATCCATTTGCAGATCATCAGCCATGATATCTACCAAATATTTATTGATAGCAAAATGCAAGGATGTGTTCTCATTTTCATCACTTGTTTTTCATAGACTATCATTTAAATGTTTTCAACCCTCATCTTCCTGTCTTATTGTCTTCTTCATCTTTCTGGATGTTCTTTTACAATTTCTTCTCTGTGTGTTTTAGGGTCTTCTTTCTTTTCATATCCTGAGAACAGATAAAACTGCAGATTGTAGAACAGTGAAGGTTGTCAGTGATTGATAGAGTTTGTTGGTCAGAGTATTAAATAAAGGGCTTTTGTTGTCTTTACTGTAAGTCAAGCAATCACTCGGTAATCTGAGCCATGTTTTATAATGATAAGCAGTACTGTTCAACATATGTCAGCAGGAATGGAAAGGTCTGCATTTTGTTTGGCCAGCTCCACTATCTTGCCGGTCATGAAATGTAATCATCACTGAAATGGTAGATAGTAGTTGGTTAGAATTGAGATAGGAAAAATTAACATGATGTGTAAGAAGTTAGATTGTTGTAGCCAGTGCTTTAGGCCAGCATAGTGAGAATTTAGCACAGTAATAAGAACTCTCTGACATGTTGTCATGGATAGTTTCCTTTCTCAGTATTCAGTTCAACATGTTTGTTTGATTTTAAATTGGTACATTATTATATGAAATCTAACAGATGCATTTGTTATCCTGGATGTTGACAAAATCCTTTGGGAGGCTTTTTGATTGAAGGATAAAAATAACTTTTAAACATACTGCCTTTCAACATTGAACTATGGGTTTATTCATCTGTCCACCGCATGATCAAAGTACTTAATCAGGAGACAGTGGTTATTTAAAAGAATTGGATAGAGAATACATAAGAACAATAGGATGAATAGAACAAACAGCATATATGAACTTTGGTTAAGAGAGTGAAAACTGTAATCCAAAGTGCTTTTGTGGAATTTTCCACTTGAATTTTTGTTCAGTGAAAACTGTAATCCAAAGTGCATGGAATTTTCCACTTGAATTTTTGTTCAAGTTACATGTTTTCATAATATTATATTATGTTATACGGTTACACAATATCATATATGTTTCATTTGTTACAATCTTCTTTCATTCTTTGCCATCTCTGCACAAAACCTAAGTACTTGCTCTGTGAGCATGACCATAAAATTCTTAAATTGGGCCATTAAGGACTGTTTATTTTTCATGAATAACTCTGATATTTCCCATTTATTCCCTGTGATTATTCTCCAGGATTGGTCCAAAGTTAAAAACATGCTACAAAGTGCACAGTATCTATAAATTGTACTTAGTGAAACAGTGTACAATAATTTGTACAGCCAAACCCGTTATTCCTTAGTGTTCAGTGTCAAGTTTATGTCTTGGACTGCAGTATTGTAATTTAGCAAGTTTTACCACAGTAGAAGTTGAAAGTATGGGCTTCTTCAGTAAAGAAAATGCCATTTATGAAACATTAATAAAGCTTTTCACATATTATGTGCTTTTTTCCCAACTTGCATATCATGGAGGTGGTTTAGAGTATTCACTGATAGATTGACCTTGGATGTTTACATGAAAGCATCTCATGAATCAGCTGCAACTGCTGTAAAAATATGCAATTATCATTTGAGCATGTTCAAAGAAGTTCATTTGTTAAAATCTTCTTGCAGGCCTGGGAATGTACCACGGTGGTGCTAACAGTGGTGTGGATGGATTGAAATCAGGGTCTGCATTTTTCTATCCTCGAACAACTCCAAATTCCAACGGTCAAAGCAAGGCCAGACTTGTTGTGCAGCAGCAAGGAAGCTATCTAAGGAGGTAACTTGTTTGAGATATCTTATCTTATATCCTTCCCATGTTGTTAAACGTCACATAGGGCTCGCAAAGTAGTTCGCCAATTTTTCCTATCTTCGGCAAGTCTTTCAACCTCATCAAAGGATTTTATGCCTGTTAATTTGGCCTCTCTTAACAATGTCCTCTTCAGAGTTTCACACGGTCTGCCTCTTTTTCTTTGGCCTGTTGTGTTCCACTTGATAGCTTGTTTTGGGATTCTCTGATCATTTCTTCTCATCAAGTGACCAACATATGTCCATGTTTGAGATATGGATGTAAAAAAATGATTATACTGAGATCTTACATGTAAGCTTTGGATTTTTAGAGCTTTTGTATTGCATTTCTATGCATGATTATTTTGCTTTTTTTTTGTAGTGGTGGTGGTGTGTGTGTGTGTGTGTGTGAGAGAGAGAGAGAGAGAGAAAGAGAGAGAGAGAGAACATTTTTCTGTTCCAATGCATTACTTACTAATTTTAATCCATGTAATAAGTTTAAGTACCGGGGTCTATTTTCCAGTGTTGTCTCTTGGAATTTGTTGATAAATATTTTTCTGTGTGTGTCTTTACCATTGTTGTCTCTCATTTTTGTGTCTCTAATTTTGTGTCATATGTTTTTTATGAATCTCTAATCTTTTAATATTTTTTCCAGACAGTGGAAGTGATTTTTTTTCTTTTTACATAATGTAGATATTTTTGCTTTTATGTGTTCAGACCAGAGTTTAGTACAAATAATTGTAGCTATCCTCAGCTAAATTGGCGTATGAAGTAAAATGACAGCGAAGCAGGACTGGTTTGTCATGTCCTGTGCCTGATGTTTCTGTTCTCATGCTTTCCTTTCCGATGTCTGAAGTTTTCCTTTTACTCTTTCTGACTTGATGACTTAAGATGTATTTCCTTTACGTGTCATAGTCCTGTCAGAATGTGGCATATCCAATGTCTGTAAATGTCTTTTACACATCTTTGTATTGTAGATATCTATTTGTTCTTTTGTGCGGTGTGGATCATCCATAAAAAATCTCCATGGATGTGTTCATATTCTTCTGTGCAGCACTCATGACCATATCAGCATAGACTGTACTATCAAAGTAGATTTTTCTATGTAGTGCTCTTAAGATAGTTTGTGATCCAACATTGGTCGATTCTCGTCTTTTACATTCTCCGTAATGTCTTATATAGAACCTGTACATTTAATGTACTTACATTTTGTCTAATACCAGCATGACAACACAGACTATATGAGATTAAGATGAAACTACTAACAGAATGTGAACAGGGCATTATAAGAAAACAACTGAAGAACAAATGGATGACTTTGATGAAAAAAAAAGCAGTCTAACACAAAAAAATACAGAGTACTATGGACAAGATGCATTGATACTGGCCAGCCATCTTCTTAGTGTGCATTCAGTTTATGATCAGTTTACCTTCACTTATAAATGCCTTTCATTTATCTTTCATCTAGATTACTTCATGACATCTTGTTAGCAAGATATTGTTTTATATTTTAAATAAAATTTTAAAAAAGTCATGATGGCTTTAAATAGTTGTTGTATTGTTATTATGAAGTTACATAGAATTCATAGAAGAATATGAACATTATTGACTATTAGAATTGTTTTACAGTTTGAAAATGTAGCTGGATTTTCTGTTCAGTATTAGCTGCTTTTTTCTCTAGATATGGTCTCTTGAAGCAGCGACGGGTAAACTCAGCCTCGGCTGCCATGAATAAGCCTGGTCATGATGGTGGAAGGTCAAGCAGTGCAGTTTATGGCCTGAACTCCACTGTACATCCACACCAGTCATCAGCTATGACAGGTCAACAACATCAGCAAGACTTACCAACACCTTTGGCACATGCTTATAAACCACAGGATGAAGGTGGGTATTAAACTCTTTTTTGGTTAAAATTTGATTTGGTCCATTATATTGAGATAACTATTTTTTTTTGTGATGGTTTTGGTGTGGTAAAATGTATCATCTATGCATTTTTTAAAAGAAAAGCCACATGAAGATTGTATAATCTCCTTCTTCAAAACTTAGTATAGACATAGCCTTTTCACTTTCCTCTTCATATGTGCTCACAAACATGCTTGCGCACGCACACATCCTCTTTCAAACTCTTACATTGTGATATGGTGGAGGCAACAGTCTGACAAACAGACTTGACAAATTATGCTATTAGATTTCTGTTATTTACAAATAAAGCTTGAGAAGCACTAAACTTAAAAATGAAGTTTGGAGTTTGCATATAATAATTTCAGGCTTTCAGTTTCAGAAAGTACAGCTGCATTTATAATGGCGGAGAGGCTAGCCAAACAGTCTCTGAGTGACAGTCATATTCAGATGGCTATGGAAGATGCTCAGAGTAAACAAGAGGCATACAACAGGTCCAAGATGACAGTGACAAAAGGTAAATTTTATTACCCATTAAATGTTTTCTGTTAGCATTCAAATCTACCAAATGGAACAAAGTCCAGTGAGTATAGGGTTTATTTTAAGTGTTTCTTATTATGCGTCAGATGTATGCACTTTGGCATGTGTCAACCTGCAGGCTGATAATCTCTAGTTTCAGAAGTTAGACATAATTTCACCACACAGAATTCAGGAAATGTCTTGATGCCTTAGAAGGGAAGTTTACAGAAAACTCTCATTTAAACCAGACACTTTCAGTTCAGTAACCTGACATCTTAAATCACTGAGTTACCTAGACCACTTGTTAAATACTAGGCTATATTTGATTATCTACAATTATTATTACTATGCTACATCTGCAGTTGTTATTGTGCTGTATCAAGAGTTATTATTTTGCTCTCTGAACATTTCTTTGGTGCTGCAATGATTCTGACCAGAAAGTCATGTTAGCACCAACTTTTATCACTTAGCGGAATATCCTCCTAATCAAGGTCTGCCTCTTTATTCCTTGCTCCTTGTGTAGTAAAGTAGTTAATTCATTCATCTCCCATAGTGAAGATTAGTGGTTTGAATCTAGCTTGAGACATCCCAGGTGTACAAACTGGTAGTTGGGTCCTTTTTGAGCTGAGGAAGGTAGTGGCCAAATGTACTGACAGGTCAAGGACAGGGCCAGCTATACCTTTTTTTTTTTAGGGTTGTTATAAGCAGAATAAATTTTATATTTTATTTTAAAGTTTAAGTATATAAAGTGTATGTTTAATTCTATGGCTTTAACTTCAATCAGATAAGCATTCTGCCTTGTCATTTGAAGAACAGAAACTGATGGAATCACTAGACAGACTGAATGAAAGACTGAAAGGTAAACTAATACTTTACTTTGCAAAACTTTAAAATCTGGCAAAAAAGAGAAACAGAGATGTATTTTGCTCTGACAAAAAGTTCAGAGTTCATACTCCGGCTTCACTGTATTTAGTACAACCCTGTATATGCTCCACTGCATGCCACAGCATCCATCCAAGAGTATGTTTGCTAATAGTTCCTGTCAAATGTTGGTTGTTTATATTTTTTTGCCACACAGTCTGGATTTCCTGCCAGCACCTTTAATTTGTCCTAGCTCCAGTAATCTCTTCAGATCTACATTGTTCTTCCATTCCCACTCTTAATTTTCCTGCAGTCTGTCCAATACAACTTTAGTAATGTCCTCTTTGTCCATTGTCAGTCTGCCATTTATTTTAGCCTGTCCAGCAAGTCTGTCTGCTACATCATTGCCATGTAGTCCCACCTGGACAGTAAAGCCACATTAGGCTTGTCACAGTTGACTGACTTAACAGATGAACCCATTCTTTTTGAAACAATTTCTTCTCAATCTTACGAAGCATACTCTGTGAATTCATCACATTGACACCATTAACCACATCATGAGCAACTAGCCATTCCAGTGCCATTTACACAGCCTAAATTTCCATTTGCTTGCTTGATGTGGTGATTTCAAAGGCTCTCAAACCCTGTGCCACTACTCTTCCATTTTGGTAGACAACAAAACCCCAACCACTTCTGCTATTCCAAGTCCCTGAGCCATCTGTATATGTTACCATGTTGGAAGACCCACAGTGATGCTGTATGATATCTTGAACCCTGTGCCCAATCTTGACATTCATGGCCCTTCTGTATAATAACCTTTGTTAGCTGAAGTCGGTCCTGTACCCATTACCAATCATCACCTTTAGGCATCTCATCTAAATTGCAAATAGACTTTATTGTATACTTGGCCTCAGTCATCCAGGATCTGCCTTGTTTGATGCGTCTTCCCTTTATCAACCAAATTTTTTGCTCTGAAAGAGAGTATATATATCCTTTTCAAATTAACAGATTTCTTATGAGGATATACTGATTTTTTATAACATTATAGAAAAGTTAAAAACAGATAATGTTATCATTTTTTTCATGTAACTTTGTCCAGTCATATCCAGTTGTTGGATAATGTTAACTTGAAGTAAGATTGATGTCCTCTCCAGGCCTCACAGCTGGGCAGTGTTATAAGGAGAACAAATTATTTTTTTACATCAAAAATATAAACATGAATTAATTTTTTAAATCCTCGATCATATCAGCTACATTTCATTTTATTTATTGCATGGTGATGGTGAGCATACTACATTTATTGGTGATACAAGAGTGCTAACTGAAGTTGTTTTGCGTTGATATATTTCTTATAAACATGCTACAATAATGCGTTTCCAGGTTTCATTTGTCTAGGGGCCCAGAAAGGAAAGCTGGCCTGATGTCCAAAATAACCTCTGTAAATACAGATTATTACTTTATGAATTTTATATCAGGCGATGATCAGTATAGTCATAGGGGCTGGGGCCCTTATTAAGTATATATATCCCTACTAGGGTCCCAGGTGGTGGTTAATCTGCCACTGATTGTTATGATATTTTTTGTGGGTTTATTTACTTTTTTTTTTTTTAAATAGATGATTTTGTTTAAAAAATCTGCATTATAGCACACATACATTTTTCATGTAGCTTGTTTACTGAGTATTATTATTAAAAATTTGTATTATCATCACCAGAGCCAACTTTCAAGGCCAGTGTCTACTATCACCAGGCTTCACAGCCCCAGGTGAGTGCTACATAGGTACTAGATACCTTTACCTGTTGCACAGACCTGGCCTTCTGTGGAAGATAGTGTCTGGTGTATCAGTCTGTTATTTAAAAGAGATAACGACTGCAGTAAAACTGGTTCTAGTAATAAAGGCAAATAGAGGCAGATGGTACAGTTTTACAAAGCGACAGAGGGAGTGAGGATAGTGAGAGAAAAACAAATAGCAGAAAGTATGAGAGTAAGATGAGAATGTATAAGTGAAAAACATACAACATCCAATATTTCAGCGTGAGCCTTTTTCAAACTTATCCTTGTGGCATCCCTCTTTGTACAGAAAACTACTGTATTCCGTACAAGGAGGGATGCCACAAAAATAAGTTTTTTCCATTTTCTTTAAGTTATTTTGTGTTTGTGTATGTAATCCTTGAAAAATGCCATCGCCGAAATATTGGATGTTGTATGTTTTTCATTTATACATTCTCATCTTATTCTCATACTTTCTGCTATTTCTTTTTTTTCTCACTATCCTACTCCCTTTGTTTATTTAAAAGGCTATATCAGACATTTCTTCTTCCATCACTTTGATAGATTTACAGCTAGTTTAATTAATATTACGATAGATGAACTTTTCTTATATTGTATTTAGTGTTTATGAGTCTAAGTATTCCTTATCAATTATATCATTTAAATGTGGTATTTGAGTGGGTACAAGTACTTATGAGGAAGAAAGAGATGGATCCTGCATGACAGTACATTGTAAATTGCATGAAATGAATATTTTTAATTGTGTAATTGCCTTTGCTTCATTTGTCATGCATTTAAGAAGTCTCTTTAATAATCTGCACTTTTGTTTGTTCATATGCATAATCTTCTGAAGAGAATCCTGTAATGTGGCTGAGAAGTAAGATCTTATTTTCAGAAACATGTTTGCCAATATCCATTATTAATCTGAATGTCTGTATGTCATACCTAATTATCATGAACCTCACCACTTTTTTTTTAACTTTGAGAACTTTCTTTGCTATTGCAATTATTTAATCTTTTTTTTGTACATGCATGTTTATACTTTTGCATGCAGGTTGTGCATAAAGTCCTTGGACACTTAGAAAAATGTATTATTGTGTAATGTAACACCTGTCATAATAATTTGATACCTCATTTTGAAGAGAAAGTCTGAAAGTTTTCAATCCAGACTTTCACACTGCATTCATTTCAGTATTATTGCTTTGAATATGGCAATGCTTAGAGATGAAAAAGCCTTCTGTGTCCTTCAGTTTGCAAAAATAAACCGAGCTACAGCCATAAAGTGGTTTTTCTATATGAAATTTAAGAAGAAACCACCTTCCAAGATGACAATTTACACAGTACATAGGCAGTTTGATAGCACAGGTTGCTTATGTGCACATAAGAGGAGTGGTTGGCCTCATGTGTCAGACGAGAATGTTGAATGGCAAAGCCCACAGAAATCGGTTCACTGCACTTCCCAGCAACTTGAG
The DNA here is from genome assembly GCA_009760885.1 of Achatina immaculata. Lineage (NCBI taxonomy): Eukaryota > Metazoa > Mollusca > Gastropoda > Stylommatophora > Achatinidae > Lissachatina > Lissachatina immaculata. The sequence continues at coordinate 23,403,930 of CM019692.1, read as the reverse complement.
ATGGCACTGATAACAGCGTGGAAACTGTTGCTTAAGAGAATGTCAGTGAAACCTTGCAAATTGCAAATGGTTCAGGCATTGGTGGATCTTGACAAGGAAAAATGATACAGATTTTGTTGTGAATTTCAAGAGGCAGCAGAGGATGATTCACTCCTTTTCAAGTTGTGATTTAGTGATGAAGCTATATTTTATGTTTTTGGGGAATGAATTGCTACAACTGTTACATAGGGGGACAGCTTAGCATCTGTGAGACTCTCCTAAGTGAATGGCTTCTGTGCCATTTCATCTGAGAAAGTGTCCGGGCCATTCTTCTTTCAGGAAGGAACAATACTGGCAACACCTGCCTGGACATGTTAACTAACTGGTTGATGCTACAGCTGACTGAAGATTCAAATATTTTCAGTTACCACAGGATGGGGCATTCCTTCACTTTCACAAAGCTGTTCACAAGCATCTCAACAATGAGCTGCCAAACAGATAGATTGGAGGAATGACATAAATGACCATGCAAACTCTCCTGATTTGACATCTTGTGATTTCTTTCTTTGAGGGTGCATCAAGGACATCATCTTTGTGCCACTGCTGCCAGTCATTACTGAAGACCTGAAACACAGCCTAACAACAGCAGTCACATCCATCACACCAGATATGCTATGCCGAGTGTGGCTGGATTTGGATATCATGTTAGTTTTGGCTGCATGACATGTGGAGCACATATTGAGCCCATGTGAATTCAGAATAAACTTTCAGACTTTCTCTTAAAAATGAGGTATCATCTATTATGATGGGTGTTATATTATGCCAGTAATACATTTTTTAAAGCATTCATGGACTTTATATGCACCCTGTAGTGTTGTTTTTACTACTGAAGTAAGACAATGGGGATTGGTAAACATGTACCCACTTAAACGCTTCAATGTTTTGTTTGTTTACCATAAACTTAGATGTGGTCGCTGGTGTTTTTTACTAAAATATGTTTTTTCATTGATATGGTGACATCGGTGTGTACTGTGCACTCTGGTGAGCTCTGCCATGCAGGCAGATATTTGCCTTCTTTTTTTTTGTCATAGTATTTTCACCCATCACAAAAGATATTAGTTACTGCATAACATCTATGTGGGAACCAACAGCTTGTGATAAAAGTCATTGCTGACTGGAGGACATTTGATTTTTCATCCAGAATGAGTATGGTTTAACCATTAACCTATCACATATATATATATATATACGTACACACTGTGTATTTTGACATTTGCAAGACTCATGACACACCACCAAAATTTGGTGTATACACAAGTCTAACAGTATAATGAAACAAACTACAGAATATACCCCTCCCTGCAAAAATAAAATTCAGCTCTGCTTTTCACATTTCACATGATAAACAGGGAGCAAACAAAAGTTGAAGACATCTTCAGTTTAAAATATTTCCATCAAAGAAGTGAATTTTTGTGTTTTGTGTACATTTTATGATGAAATGATATGCAAAGTTAAATTACTATAATAACGGTTCTAACGACTGTTATTGCTGGAGGTGGGGTGAAGGATATGCTCTCCACTCCAGTGGCGTGCGTCTCAAATAGCCTCTGACAGTCAAGTCCATCTCCTGGCCTTCTCGTGGCAGAACTGTTTAAACTGATAGGAGAAGGGGCGAAGGCGAATATCTGGCACTTGAAAACCAGACACTTCGGGTAGATGAGTGTCATGTTTGGTAGCTCATCTACCGCTGCTGACAAGATTCTTCACCTGCCGTGCGTGGAGTGGGGCTCCTCCCGGCCAGTGAAGAAAGGTGCAAATGGGGTTGCCATGCGGCATCACTGTGGAAAAGGTGAAAGAAAGGATTAAGCAAAGTAAACAGTAGTCAAATCATGGCACCTCTGGTCTGGAGGTCAGCCACGTCCTAAGTGCACTCACATCGAGTGAAATGCCTGAACCAGCTTAACCCAGAGGTTAAGACACTGCTGGCGAGATTCTTCGGATGCCGCATGTGGAATGAAACTCCTCCCGGCCAAGGAAGAAAATGTGGAAAAGCAATTAGGGTTGCTGTGTGGTGCCAATGTGAAAAGGTGATGGAAAGGATAAAGTGAAGCTTAATCAGTATGTCCAGTAGTATTGCAGCGAGAGTTACTCATACCACGACACCTCTGCTCTAGAGGCCGATCACATCTGAAATACACCCATACTGGTGAAATATGCCTAAACCAGCTTACACCAGGGGTGAAACTTGATGGCTATGCATGTCACAGTACCTCTGCTCTAGAGGTCGGTCACGTCCTAAACATCCCCATACTGGGATAATATGCCTAAACCTGCTCAACCCAGGGTGGAAGTCACTAGTGGTGAGGATTCATCCTCCTGGACAAAAGCTCCATCCTGGTTACAACTGGGAAGGTAGTGGCCACGACCACAAAATGCTGAAGTCGGAGACACTGGACCAGGGCAGTCTAGATAGGCAACCACCACTCACCCGGTAGGGATGTATGCATATCCTAATCACGCTGAGGTTTTCTGGTGAGAAAGTCCAACTCTAGCCTGGATGGGCTACCACCTTTCACCCAGCGGAGGTATACTGATATCCAAAACACGTCGAGGTTTTCCGGTGAGAAAGTCCAACTCTATACTAAACTGGTGCAACGAAAACCACAGTGTCACGCAATCCTGCTACTAAGAATACAGGCTCAAGCCCTGCGGTACTCTGAACCTCTTGTGGTCCTCTTGGGGATCTCGTGTGGTCCCTTCGGGGACAGTAGGATCACAGGGCGGTCTTGGTGGTAGAAGCAAATGAAGAAGAAGAAGACTATAATAACTTGGTGTTGTATTAGTTTTTCAGAATTATTTTTTGGCAAAAATTATGCATCATTTTTTTTGTACAGGATGTTTAAAAAAAGGTGGTCTGGTTAAATAAGTGTTTAGGCACTTAGTCTACTAATCCGGTGGTACCAGGTTCAAGTCCCAGCAGGGGGGATTTTTTCTGGTACACATAAAAAAAGCCCCCGGGGTCCACCCAGCCTCTTAAAATGGGTACCAGAGAAATCTTGGAAGGTGAATGCGACCAGGCGTGGTGGTACTAACCACATCACACTTTCATGTGCCGAAGGTTGTGGAAATACAATCCTAACATCATGTCCCCATTATGCCTTAATTGCATGGAAACAGAAATTTTACCTTTTATGTTTAAAGAATGAAAGAAAATGCATATAAATTGGTAGAAATAAAGCACTCTTCTCTAAACATATTTATCAGACCAACAAAGCAGCCGACTATGGCACAGATCTTGGGAGACTGAAGTACTTAGAGGGGCACAGTTTATTACAAATTATCTTTTTGTTTTGGATGAGTGCTAGGAGTTTGTCTTGCAGGGGGGCACAACATAGCATAGTACCAGTTCTGCATATTCACTGTTGTATCTACACTTTCATTTGAAGTGTAAGTGTACAGAACTTCACTTTGCAAGCTTATAAGAGCACATACCTGATGTATTTTGTTTTTTAAAGATGTTTTAAACTGGTTTATGACAGAATCCTTGTGATATGTGTGCAGTATTGGCACTCTTCTTTGCAGTAAAGCACATGTTAAGCAAATATAGTGCAACATTTACTTGATTCTTGTGTTGAATTAGTATATGAAATTATTTAAGTGTTCATTTTTTTTTTGAGTCTGTAACTTTCATAGAATTCCATGTTTTATCATCTCAGAATTTGGTAAAATGTGAGTTAAATTATATAAAATATTATAAAATTATAAAATTGTTATAAAAATATTATAACAGTATAAAATATTATTTTAAAAAGCCCAGAGGTAGAATGATCCAGATTATATAAATGTTGGAGATATGATCATTAGGAGAGCAGAAACATAGAAATATCTAGCCACAACCTTCCATAAAAGTAACAGAATAAGTGAGGAAATTAAAGCAGAGTACAGATACAGAACAAAATATACTTCGCCTTGCAACACCTGTTAAAATCTAAAATCCTGTCCCAAAACACCAAAATAACATTCTACAAAACTATAATAAGACCAGTCGTCATGTATGGATCAGAAACATGCAATACAACAAAGAAAGATGAACAACAATTGCATATCTTTGAGAACAAGATCCTAAGAAGAATCTTTGAGCCCATAAAGGATACCAACAGTGGAGAATGGAGAGCTAGAAAGAACACTGAACTGAACAGCTTATTTAAATCCCAATGAATTATAAATGTCTTGAAACTGAACAGACAACGCTGGCTGGGGTATGTAGAAAGAATGGAAGAGAACAGACAAATGAAAATTATGTATGCACAAAGGAGGAGGGAAACAAGACCAAAGGGTAGACCAAGACAGAGATGGAAAGACAACATAGAAGATAATATAAAAGAAACTGGTGTAACCAACTAGAGAGAGAAGACTAGGGACAGAGAGGAATGGAGGCGAACTTTATCTGCAGCAGTGAGCCTTAATAGCTCAGAAAGCTGAAGAAGAAGAAGAGTTAAATTATATGTTACATCTCATCTTTAACATTATCATGTGTATTACTAATATGCAAACATGAGTAAAAAAAGTAACCTTAATTTTTTTTTTGTTTAATTTGAATAAAATGCATAAATATGATTAATGCAGGTATGCCACCCATCACTAATGCCTGGATTCCTCCAGAAAAAAATCTTCTGACTGACACTGTAGCCAACCGTGCATGGTATCTTTCATATCTTCATCCATAATGAACTTCTCCCTACCTAACACCTCAGTGAGACAAACACATAATAATCATTTGTTGTGAGGTCTGGTGAACACGCAGGATGTGGAAGAAACTGTAAATGCAGATTCATGATTTCATGAGTTGTTTCTTATATGCTGTGTGACGATATGCATTATCATGTTGTAACAACATACCAGAACTGAGCGAACCGTGATTTGAGTGGTTCTCAAGCGGGTTCAGGTGGTTCTCAAGCAGATCACAGCAAGCTTTTGCAATTAATAGTGTCTGGGCATGTAATGTTCCAAGATTGGGCCATTGCAGTCTCAGATTTTTCCAGTCAGTGTAGTTGTACAGAATTTCTTCAGTTTTTGGAGAGGAAGAATATCTGCACTCCATGCTGGCTCATTTTGTCTGTGGCTGAAAGTAATGTATCCAACATTTATCTCTAGTAGCTGTATGTCACAGTAAACCATTTCCTTCAGGTTCAAAATGTCAGACACCCAAGAAATGAATATTTGCATGCTGCATATCTCTTGTATATGTAATATCTTTGATCTAGTCTGCTGAAATCATATTTCCAAAATGGCTGACATGACTCCACACATACACATTTTTAGAGAGGGATGACATACACATCTGTGCTACAGATACTACTTGATTTAGACTTTTTTGTTTTAAAAGCAAAATTAAGGTTACTTGACTCAGCCTCATGCATTCATTACATCACATCCTTTCACTAAACTTTTTGACACTTCATTTTTTCAAAGTAATGTAAAATTTTTTTTAAAAATTACTAGAATATCTTTCTTTTGTATTTTATTTTCGTAGCAGCCATTGTTAAAAAAAATGTTTATCAGCTCAAAATTTTAACATTAAAGCTTTCATCCATGAATATGATAATATATTCTGTCTTTTTATACATCATTATAGTTTGTTGAAAGTATTTGTTGTTCTAAATGTTGTAATTAATACATTTAGAAATTTTAAAAAATATTATTGTTGTAAGAATTTTACATTATATTTGTTACAAGTAGTTTAAAGTTAGAATAATATATTGTTTAAAAAAAAATAAATAAATATTTTTTCACCTTAACAGCCAGCTTATATTTTCATATAACTGAATTCTACATATTCATTTGCAATGCAATGCTTTAGTTACTTTGTTTGAAGTTACTATAATGTTTTGTTTTTTTTTTTACTTTCAAATTATATTGTTAATTATTATTCTTTTCTGCAAATTTGGACTTTAGTCTTTGTCCTGACATTTGTGGTGTAGAGGAATCTATTAAATGAATTTACTAATTTAAATTCTTTAAAATTAGCTTTTAAGCATTAATTATAAAATATGGTTTTATTTATATATTTAAAAAACATGGAATAATAGTTTAGAGGTTCAGAGCATCATTGCATATTTATAAATAGTAAAATAAAATTATGGTGCAAATTGAAGAGTCACTATAAAGTAGAACAAAAATTTTTTAAAAAGCATTGTGGTAAGAAATAGTTGAGATATAGATGATGTTCTTTTAATTGCTCTGCAAGAACAGTCACAGAATTTGACATCTTAAGTTGAATTTATATTTTAGAAGAGAAATGTGTGTTGAATTTAGGGAAAAGGTGGTAAACAGAAGAGAACAGTGTAAAGATATATTTTTTTTTAATGAAAGAGTTGACACTATCATGGAAGCCAGTGAACTATAGATGGTGAAAATTTTGTCCTGCCTCTAAGCAGAAAAGAAAAGTATGGTCAGTGACATAATGACATACGTATTCTCACAGCATTAAATATTTTGGACACATTAAATGTCATGAGAATTTAGAGAAGACACTCTTGGAACGATACATAATGGAAAAAAGAAAGAGTTGAAGACCAAGGTGAAGATGGCTGCAAGACATCGTTGATAATCTGCAAATGGATGCATCAGCAGCAGGGCATCTTGCTTACAACCAAGAGCCCTACAGGAGAGCTGTTAGGGAGGCAAAATTCCACAAGGGACATGGAAATGACTGACTGATTCCCATAACAGTTGAGCTTACTGGAAAGCCTAATTTTTAATTTCACTGAAGAAATAAAAGAAAACCTTTTTGGCTTGCTCTCATTCAGTATAAAGCCTGTATTTTAAGATCTTCACAATGGCTTTTTCTGCCAAAACCTGTAAGTCTGCAGTTATCTGGAAATGGCAAAACATCAGTAAAATACATAGAGGGCAAATCAGTACACTGATATATATTTAGATCATTCAGTCATTCAAGAATTGATCAATTAATATGGAAAAAAAATTATTTATAGTGATAAATGGAATAAATTAAGTATAAAAGGAAGAAATTAATGTAATATCTGTATTTATTGTGATACATCTGTTTACTCCCAGAAAAGAATTATTCTACTCTCATTGATTTCAGATGTCTGGATTTCAAGGTCACAAACCTATTATAGATATGAGAAGGCACATGCTGCTGTCACCAAGGACTCCACACAGAGCCCAGTCTGCTAGAATAAGGCAGCAGTTATACCAGAACAGATGAATCATGAGTGAACTCTGAGCTTCCTGAGAATGAAAACAGAAATGAGTTGTACAGAAGTTCCAATGAAAATGTGACAAACCATTGAAAGATATATTCAGAACTGTGGGTGTCTTAGAAATGTCTGTGCCTTTTGCTTATTAAAGAAATAAATTTATACTTGGAAGAAGTGGGTGCTGTGTCATAGAGCCAAACTAAATTTAAAGTACAGGCAGCCAGATTTCTGCATTTCTTGCAGTGAACTAGTTATTTATACTTTCAAGGACCATTTGGTCGGTTTGTCTGTTTAATTCCTTGATTCTTTTCACTACCTCAAGTTTAACTGAAATTGTTTTTCTAGTTTCTGTCTGTTGGTAAGATCACAGTCCTTGACTGTTTTTTTTTATACACTTATACCCAAAACAATTCTGTAGCATCACCAATGGCTCCCTTATTTTGTTTTTCAAACTGTCCAGTTATGTTTCGCAAGTATGCAGGATTTTGAATATAATAATTACAATAAACCAGACAAAAAAATTAATTCAAGTATGGGTGGTCAAAAAAGAAGTAAAGAGTGGCGGTCATGGACTAACTGAAGTAGATAAAACCTGGTTAGAGAATAGAAGATTCAGGACCTGGCAGGTAATACAGAAAAATTAATATTTGTGCCAAATTAATGTCAGAGATTTTTAAGTTGTCTACTTACACATGTAGACAAAATAGTTTTATTTGTCATGTCTTAGTGCATTTTTTTTTTTAGTTTTGATACATCATGAAGAATGATTCTGAATAGTTTGCGTTTCAGAGAGCTGATGGTCACATTTTTTTGAGAAAGTTCATAGAGGAACTTCATAATTTGTGTTTTATGTTTAAAATGGCACCATTTTAAGATCCCAAATTTTAGCTACAAGATACCGTGATACCATTATCCAATGTTGTTTCATTAACTTAAAAAAATTCATTTTCATGATATTCTGAAATGTTAAATTCCATACTTCAAACAAGAAACTGCATAAAAATTGTCAGCATTTAATTGCTTTTCTCAGTCAGAAAAGTCTTTGATTGACAGATATTTGGCATTTAGAAAAAAAACTTCTTCCATGATTTCTTGGTTTAATAGAATTTTATTTGGAATTAACAGAAATCGTGTTTACTTCTTTGAAGGACTATGCTGGTTGAAGTGTACTGTTTTGTTAAAATTAATATAATCCAAATGGTGAGAGATAATGTTCCATCTTATCATGGGTAATAATTTTGAACTGAATTTTTATGTGAAGTGAAGCAGTTCTGTAAAGAGAATTATTTAATATTTAGTTGTATTCAGTTAGATAGGATTTTATTTAGCAACAATAGAATAGCATAAAGATTACTATAACAAGAAATAGCATAGCATTTTTATTGTTACATATTTATTATAATTTATAACATGTGCTAGAATTCAATATATATTTTTGTACATTCATCACCATATTTATTTTCTTAATAAATAGTTTGTGTCCTTTTTAAAACAAAATTATAATATTAATTATACACTTTCAACACTTGTTTATGTATGAAACAAAATGGCCTGCTGAATGTGATTTAAATGTCAACTTAAGTGGTGACTGATTGTATGTAATTCACTTGACACACTTTTCACCTCTCCTCTTCCAGCTTTACTTCCATGGTGATTACAAAAATCTTCACAGAATGCAACAAAACCAAGCCATAAAATGAAGTACCATTGTCAAGAGAGAGAAATTAATCCCTGTCTGTCATGACTGATGACATGCTATTGAAATGGTCAGCACAGAAAATTTGGCCAGTCAGTCATCAGTCATTTGCATGTTCCTTGCGTAACTTTACCTCCCTAACATCTCTCCTTTAGGCCTCTCGGTTGTAAGCAAGGTGGCCTGCTGCTGATGCATACATTTGCAGATTATCAGTGGTGTCTTGCAGCCATCTTCGGCTTGGTCTTCCTCTCCTTTTTCCTATTATGTATCCTTTGGCCAGTATAAAAAAAAAGATGGAAATTAGAAAATCATGTCAGTTGTAGAAAGAACCATTTTTTTTTTTTCACTAAAAGTAAAATTTTGTAGTATGTGTGGTGTTTTTTTTATTATCAAGCAAACTTTCTCATACAAGCTTGATGTTTTACAAATATTTTTCATTAAAGCAGGTCATCTGAAGAGAGAATCAAAGAGAACAGACTAAAATAAATCATACTTTAGACAGGAATCTGTCTTTTAAGTGCTTATTCCTGTCTAAAATATTTTTTTTATTTTGTTCTATTTTGTCCTTTAAGCCATTTATTTTTCATTACAAAGGATGAACAGTATTTGATGAAGTCTTCACGGGCTAATTCAGTTGTGACCATCTTATTTGGACCAGTTTTTGAACTTGGGTGTTTTTTTTTTCTTTTGATACATCTCATTTATTTGATTATAGTATTGCTTTCTCTTCCCATATGTTTGGAATATGAAGCAGGGCTGGTTATTGTGTCCATGTGTATGCTGTAATTTCCATAAATTTTAATATGGTTAATACTTCTGTTGCAGTGTTTTCTAGAAAAAAAAACTTGCTCTGGTGCAGTTTATGTAATATATGTTGGGCAGTTGTAGAGAGACTCAATGAAATTTTACTAAAGAGAGAAAATTTATTTCTGCATGATTTGTATTAAGAACCCAAACCTGATACTAGAAAAAAAAAGTATGGATAGAACACTGGAGCACCTGTGAAGACCTCATGTTGATGATGGGATTCATTGAGGCATCCCATATCAGCTGCACATATGAAACCAAATGCAGAAATACTGAAGTCTTCTTGGGTGTGATTTGCTCATTTACAATCTAGTATGCTGTTGCCATAATGAACCTTTATGTTTAAGAACATTCCATCCTTTTCATATATTAATATATTACAAGCACATTAGTCTATAATTATTCCATCTGTTGGTTAACTCTTTTCCCCCAAAACAACACTAGCAAAGTTGGCAGATCTTGCACACTTATGCAAATCTGTGCTCAGAGTGATATTTAAGCAGTCTAAATAAAATGAAAAGTAGCATATTTCAAACCCAACCCAGCCAGTCATTTGCATGTTCCTTGTGAACTTTGCCTCCCTAACAGCTCTCCTGTAGGCTTCTCTGTTATAAGCAAAATGCCCTGCTGCTGATGCATCCATTTGCAGATCATCAATGATGTCTTGCAGCCATCATTGCCTTGGTCCTCCTCTCTTTCCTTTTCCCATTATGTACCCTTCCAAGATGGTCTTCTCTAAATTCTCATAATGCTTAATATGTCCAAAATAATTAAGTTTTCTCAGTTTAATATTCTTTACTAACTAACCCTCAGTATTAAGTTCTTGTAGTATGGGATATATTTGTTCTTTTGTGTGTCCATGATATTTAAAAGACTTCTATAGCATTTACATTCAAAGGCATCTGTGTGTTTCTTAGCTGTTTTGTTAAGTGTCCAGGTCTCACTGGCATATGTTGCATATGGAAAGATGCATGCCCTTAAAACTCATATTTTTGCACTTCTGTCTGTTCCTCTCCACAGCTTCTTTAGCTGTTTTACTTTCTGAAGAGCGATAGATGTCCTCCTTTTAATTTCCCTCATTGTATCTCCATTATTAGTTAGTGATCCAAGATATTCAAAACTCTCCATCTCTTCCAATTTTTCCTCATTTCAGCTGCCTTATTTGTTTTGTCAGTTGTCATCAATTTAGTTTTCTGTGCTTTAAGATAAAGGTTTTGGTCTTCACTATTCTTATTGACTGGCATAATTAGTTTTTCCCATTCCTTTTTGTATTGTGATACTGTGTCATCAGCATATATATCCCCAACCCATGTTTTTAAATTACAACTTATACTTCTCTCTATTTTCTTTCTGCTGAAATTACTACACAAAACTCTTCTGCCACATGATGGAAAATAATTCAGCAGTGATAGAGTTAAGCATTGGATTATTTTAATATTGTATTAGAAGATATACTGCTCACAAAAAGTTGTGGAACATATGAATTCTATTGTTTGTATTATGATAAGGAATATTTATATATACCCCCCCCCCCATTCTGTGAAAATGCACTCTTTTGTAAAAACATCTCACAGAATTATTTAAAAAAATTATTTTAAACATCAGATTCATTATTTTATTATTATTTTTTGGTAAATTAAATGTGGAATAATCATTTTTCTGAATTTCATTTTTAAAAAACTGTTTACTGATATTTCCATGAGCAGGATGGATTTGTCGCTTGTTTGTTTGCCATCTGTATATATGAGAAAATAATTTTGTTAGAAAATGCACTGTTCACTTTAGAATTGCATGATGATTAGGGTCACATTCTTTAAAATGATATGTGTTTCTTGTGGATGTCTCATGTGCATGAGATAGTATTATGAACAGAATGCAGATTCTTTTGAAACTCATAGCCCTAAGAAGGCTGCGTGATGCCCACAGTTTTCACATATATGTTCTAATACTTATATTTTCTGTGTATTTATCATTTTCAAAATATTTTCACATATTGTTCTAGAGGTGTTAAAGGATAAATTATTTACATAAGCCAAAACTTTCTGATCAAAATCCATGAATACCTGCAGTAAAAAAAAATGAAGTGACTTATTGTGGATACTGTATATTTTCTACCCTTCTTCTTAGTGTGTGTATGAGAAGAGAGTGTTGCATGTAAGAGAGGGGAGCTGTATGCACAAGAAATCTCAATCTCTAATGATACCTTTGTCAGTGCAAGCAAGTCCTTAATTCTGGCTCATACAGTAAGGTGCTGTCACACTGTTTATTCTGCCTCAGCTGGTAAAGTGCTGTCACACTGTTTATTCTGCCTCATCCAGTAAAGTGCTGTCACAATGTTTATTCTGCCTCATCCAGTAAAGTGCTGTCACACTGTTTATTCTGCCTCAGCTGGTAAAGTGCTGTCACACTGTTTATTCTGCCTCATCCAGTAAAGTGCTGTCACAATGTTTATTCTGCCTCATCCAGTAAAGTGCTGTCACAATGTTTATTCTGCTTCATCCAGTAAAGTGCTGTCACAATGTTTATTCTGCCTCATCCAGTAAAGTGCTGTCACAATGTTTATTCTGCCTCATCCAGTAAAGTGCTATCACACTGTTTATTCTGCCTCAACTGGTAATGTGCTGTCACACTGTTTATTCTGCCTCATCCAGTAAAGTGCTGTAACACTGTTTATTCTGCCTCAACTGGTAATGTGCTGTCACACTGTTTATTCTGCCTCATCCAGTAAAGTGCTGTAACACTGTTTATTCTGCCTCAACTGGTAATGTGCTGTAACACTGTTTATTCTGCCTCATCCAGTAAAGTTCTGTCACACTGTTTATTCTGCCTCAACTGGTAATGTGCTGTCACACTGTTTATTCTGCCTCAACTGGTAATGTGCTGTCACAATATTTATTCTGCCTCAACTGGTAATGTGCTGTCACAATGTTTATTCTGCCTCAACTGGTAATGTGCTGTCACACTGTTTATTCTGCCTCACCTGGTAAGGTACTGTCACACTGTTTATTCTGCCTCACCTGGTAAGGTGCTGTCACACTGTTTATTCTGCCTCAACTGGTAAGGTTCTGTCACACTGTTTATTCTGCCTCACCTGGTAAGGTGCTGTCACACTGTTTATTCTGCCTCAACTGGTAATGTGCTGTCACACTGTTTATTCTGCCTCAACTGGTAATGTGCTGTCACACTGTTGCGGCTCAGTAGGTGGATTTTTTCTTTATCAGCAAAGTTAGATGAGAAATCTGCTGTCTTAGTTCTGCTTCCAGGAATTTAGGAAAGCCACAAAAACTTACTGACGTGATGCCATTTTCTCAAGAATTTCACCAGTGTTAGCTATGAAAGAAAAATCTAGTTTGCAGTTACAAAGAAGTGATCCGCCAACAAAACATGTGTACATGAAAAAAAAAGAAGTTTGCACATGAGCAAGAATGATCATGCTGCATTGATTCAAGACAAAGGCTACAATTTCAAAACTTTTTAAGTTTCAAAAGATTGTTGTTGTTCTTTAAGGTTGAAAAGAACATGTGCATGAAATACTGTTCTGTAAAAAAAAATATGTTTTAATGTTTTTTTTTTTAAATAACCTAGTTACATGGATATTGTTGTTCAGGGCATCTGTGAATCTTGTTTGTTTGAAACTAAAAAAGAATATGCAGATTAAGTGTATTTTTTGTGTTTCCAGAAATACATTAATGTACATGATGACTCAAGCTTTGTTAGGACATGTTTGAGAGCCAAGGTGACTGTGCTTGCAACACTTGCAGTTATCAGCACCATTAACCAGAGCTCACAAAGACTCTTTCTCAGCTCATAAGCACTTACAGAATCTGACTGACGAGTTCCCTCAGTCCTAGTTTAAAGTACTGTAGGTGGTAAAATACTGAGTCTGCCACTCTGGAGATCTAAACAAGCTGCTATAAACCAGGCCCCATCAGTCCTGAAGCCTTAGCTTCAAGGTGTACACCAGGGTTTCTCATCTTTTTTTTTTTTTTTCTGCTTGTGCACCCCCCGACCCTCATTTTCTTCTGAGATACTTATGCGCCCCCCCGACCCCCATTTTCTTCTGAAATACCCCCGATCTATAACATGGCACTGATTATAGAGAAATCAGATTCACAAGTGAAATCAACAACAGTCAAAACATTTCTTTTACAGTCTCTATCAAACAATTGATTAAACTTCATTGGTTTCTTCTTCTTCTTCTTTTTTTTTTTTTTAATGTACACAAGAATTCCACAAAGCTGACTCTGTGATATTCAGATAATAAAGCAAGTATTTTTTGTTAAAAAAGAATGCTTGCTGAGTGTTAGTCTTGAAACCGTATCAGTTTCTAGTGCTGTAAGTACAATATTATTTTTTCTGTACAATTTTTAAAGCATACTTGAAAACAACGAGGCTTGAACCCAGCAGAGTGTTAGAACAGAAGCAGGTACGAGCTTAAGTACATTTTCCTCTGTTCTAACACTCTGCTGAGTTTTTTTTTTTTTTGAGCATTTAAAAGCTGAATTAAAATGCCCCCAAAATGTATTTATCTACTTAGAAAATAAAACTGTAAATGCTTCATTTATTTTCTTTGTTGTCTTTTTCCCCATTATATTTTGAGTTCTGCCATTGTTATCTGTCTCTTTATATATTTTTTAAATTTATAATATTTAGATGTCACAGTAGTGAACAGAATAGTACTTTCAGCTTGGTCAGAATGAGTTTATTTGTAGAAGTAGCAGTCTACTGCTAACCTGAAGAAATGTGTAAACTTTGCCTTGCAAGAAAAGAAAGTTATGATATTTCTTTCAAGATCGTTACAAGCCACTGTACCCAGAGCTGTGCTTATATTAAGAATTCTCACAAGACCGAAAGTAGCAAAATATCTGTCGAAAATGACAAGAAAAGAGCTTAAAATTAAAACAACATGATGCACTGCTTGCACTGAATGAGCTGGCGACATTAAATGTTGAATTCTAATCAATGAGCACTGAGCTGGCAACATTAAATTTTGAATTCTAATCAATGAGCACTGAGCTGGCGACATTAAATGTTGAATTCTAATCAATGAGCACCACTGCTTTTCCCAGCATCTTGAAATCGAGCAGAATTTTTCTTAGTATTATTTTGGGCTTTCATTTGCCGAAGGTCATAGAAAATATGGGCCTAACACTGCATTCCCCAATATGCCTTAATGGCATTCATTCATTCATTTGCATGTCCCTTGCGGAACTTTGCCTCCCAAACAGCACTCCTGTAGGCCTCTCGGTTGTGAGCAAGATGGCCTGCTGCTGATGCATCCATTTGCAGATCGTCAACGATGTTTTGCAGCCATCTTCGTTTTGGTCTTCCTCTTTTTCCCATTATGTATCCTTCCAATACGGTCTTCTCTAAATTATCATGACGTTTAATGTGTTCAAAATATTTAAGTTTTCTCTCTTTAATCCTCTTTACTAGCCAGCCTTCTTCAATATTAAGCTCTTGTAGTATAGATATATTTGTTCTTTTTTGTGTCCACGATATTTGGAGAACTCTTCTGTAGCATTTATATTCAAATGCATTTATGTGTTTCTCAGCTGTTTTGTTAAGTGTCCAGGTCTCACAGGCATATGTTGTGATGGGAAAGATGCATGCCCTTAAAAATCTTATTTTTGTAGTTCTGTCTGCCCCTCTCCACAGATTCTTTATTTGTTTTACTTTCTGTAGAGCGATAGATGTCCTCCTTTTAATTTCCCTCATTGTATCTCCATTATTAGTTAGTAGTGATCCAAGATATTCAAAACTCTCCACTTCTTCCAATTTTTCCTCATTGATACATATTTCAGCTGCCTTGTTTGTTTTGTCAGTTGTCATCAATTTAGTTTTCTTTGCATTAAGATAGAGGTTTTGCTCTTCGCTGTTCTTACGGACTGACATAATTAGTTTTTCCATTCCTCTTTGTGTTGTGGACAGTAACACTGTGTCATCAGCATATCTAATCTCTGGTATTTCATAACCTCCAATTGTTATAGCATCGTAATATTCTTTGTCTACATCTTCTCTAACATTCCTCATTATATTTTCAGTATACAAGTTAAATAAGTAGGGTGACAATATGCACCCCTGACGGACCCCTTGTTTTATGTCAAACCAAGTTGTTGTTTCACCATTTATTCTTACTGCCGCTTGTTGGTCTAGATACAGCAGTGATGTTAGTTGTGTCAAATGTGTTGGAAATCCCATTTTTTCCATTATTTCCCAAAGTTTCTGATGTTGTACACAATCAAATGCCTTTGAGTAGTCTATAAAGGATAAATATAGATTCACATTAAACTCTCTGCACTAATGGCATGGAAACGGAAATTTTACCTTTTACCTTTACCTTTGCTGATGTAAGCAGTTCAAGCCCAACAAAGCTTTACTGAATTAAAAGAATCTCTGTTATCACAGGTTTTGTTAAGACTCATTTGGAGGCTAAGCTTCCACTTGGAGTGCAGCTAATTTATATATATTTGATAAACTTCCAGAGAATTCTGCTAACATTGTGACCCTTCTCAAGAAAATAGTTAATGCTTTAATGTAACCTTATTCTTGAGATACTAATGACCAGTACCTCAATGCTATTTCACAGACACACACAAATGTACAAACACATATGTACATACATATATTAATTAACATTTTCCGTGTGTTTGGTCGAATTTTCGATATTTCCGGTGGTCCCAAGTTACCGTATGGTCGAAAATTCGACAACTCTTTGTTTCATTAAAACAAGCGGTGTAACATTTAGATTGTACATATTTCGTCCACGATTCCGGTGACACTTTCAAAATGGCGAATACGTGCCTAGTTACGAGCGATGCTGAGCGAGAAAAAGGACGCGAAGCATGGAAATTTTTCAATTTTTGATGATGTATATACGGATATGGACATGGCCTATGGCCACCCCGCTGCTCTTGAATGTTTTCTAAGTAGATCTAGACATATTTAGATGACTGGAGGAGTAGTTAGGAGGTTAGTTCAGACATTCATTCAGCGAGAATGCAATACGGAGTCATAATACGAGATTGACAAGTAGATCTACACATCTCAGATGGTAAGTAGTGGTAAGTAGTGCGAATCTAGACCTAGCCGATGGTGAGCTGGCCACAATCAGTGTCTAAAAACATCACATTACTTCTTTTTTTCCTAAAAAACTCTGCATTTATGAAATTTTCAATCATTTAGCTATACTTTGAAACATATTAAGTATACGGAAGTACATGGAACTACTGTTTTCCATTCCATTTTACAACTAGACCCCCTTACAGACCAAGACCCGCGTTTTTACTCCCGCACCCACGACACGTCCGTGTTTCTTCTCCCGCACGGAAAGAGTTAAAGGATATACAGTACAAACAAAATCATAGCAGTGTGGCTGCAACCAACTACCACTGAACTCAGTTTGACAAAACTCATGTGTTAGAAATCTATTAAAAAAAACATTTATTTGTTACAAAAAAAAATTAATTCAGTATTACTCTGCACATATTTTACAACATTATAAACTCATGCTTTCTAACATTATACAAAATGAATATATTTACATAATGCAACCTTTTGGAAAATAGATGAAAAAAAAACTTTCATCAAGCTTGAAGTTGCACAATTTATTTCATCCAGGCTTTTCTAACGTAATACCAAATACATCATGTGCTAAAAACAAAATTATTGTTCTAAAAGTCCCAAATGTATCAGCACTGCACCAGCATACCTCCACTACATTCTTCCAAAAGAAGACCAAAAATACACCACAAGAAGACCACCTACTTACCATTAGAAGGAGAAGTGTAACTAGGGCTGATAATGCCAAGGTCATATAACAGAAAAAAGTGAAATACATAAAAATAAAAAATTCCACTTTATGTAAAGAAGCAATGACATTTTTCCACTATAAAAATGACATCTTCCTCCCCCAAAATTTGGCTCCCAGTCAGGTCCCACCTGCCTTGCCCTTGTTAAGCCTTATCATATAAATCAATGGCACAAGTACCTCAATTTAAAGAGCACACATTCAGCTCATGCAGTTCACATTTTAAAAAATTATACTTTCTATCTTTTTTTTTTTTTTTCTTTTTTCTTGCAAGTGACGAAGAAAATAACAGCAAAAAATTTAATGGAGATACAACCCACAAGTTCCTGTTTCTGCCTTGGCCATATCTCCTATTGACTCTTATGCTTTCTTGCTACAAAATCCAGCATCACTTCTCACTGTCTGTACTGACTTTCCCTTCCTCTGTAAACAATGAGTTTCAGCTTGTCTTCCTCGGGAAACATCCAACAAATGTTGACTACTACTTTCTGATCTTGTCGACGATTTTATTTTTCTCACTGGGCTTCCTCAAGTCATTTTCCTTAGACTTACGGCCACCCACAGAACGTTAAGCTTGCTTTCAATAAAATATACAGGCATGGTTTCATGGTTTTTCTTTTCACAATAACTCAAATTCAACAAGCTCTGTATTATCTAATGACTGGTTTTTTTTTGTTTTTTTTTTGATGATTCAGCTTTCTTTACTTCTGGATAGCAATATGGGCAAAAACACACCATCTCCAGTCAAAGAGGCTGGTTTTTTAAAATTTAACTGTTCATCATTAACTGCTACTTTATGTTTGCACAAACCGGCAGGAATCTTATGCACATTACATGCAAACATATTTTTCACTTGAGCAACAACAATGAAACAAACATCTTTGCATAGTCACAGAATATCACTGAATGTCAAGTTACACCAAAAGCTGTGTGTGACCAAAAGCTATCAAGTTTCAACAGGCTGAAGAAAATGAGGTCAACCACATGAAACTCTAAAGAGGACATTGTCAAGAGAGGCCAATTTATTGGGCATAACATTCTTTAATGAGGTTGAAAAGCTGGCCAAAAACAGGAAAACTTGGGGAACTACCATGTGAGACCTGTGTGATGTTTAACGGCATGGGGAGGATGTAAAATGGTGCTAGCCATCCGTCTATTTGAAGCACAATAGTGGAGAACAAATGAAACAGAAACCAGAAAAACTGAAAAGAAAACAATCAAATTCTCCTTATTCCACACAACCTGTTTAAGGAAAATTCTAAAAAAATTTTTGGTCACAGATCATATGTAATGGAGCCACATATGTTAAAAACAAGTAAAAGGATAGTAGAACCATGATAGCAAAAAACATGCTGGATTTGGATTTGTTATATACTTGGAAAATATTATTTCTAGAACAGCCAAGTGAGGCTATCTAAAGGAAAGTTGAAGGGAGGCACGTCAAGGACGGTTGTTGTAAAACTGTAGAAATCATGATTGACAGCATGTAACGCAGTTGTGATGCTATGTAAAGGCTGGGTGCACACAGAAATGCAGAGATCTTGGTTGCTGCCCCGTAAAATGATATAAGGCACACTAGGCAGTTGCTGTTTCATCATCAGCATGGGCATGGAATGACAGGTATCGTCAGCTGTACAAAGTACCAACAGGTAACGTCACACCCTGTCGCTGAAGTGTCCTTAAAACTTCCAGGATAGAATCTAACTCTGCACGAAAAACCTGCAGCTGTGAATAAACAGCAATACTCACTTGTAGGTTTTTATAATACTAAAAATTAAACGTCAAATTATAAACTATAACAATCCTATCATTCAAACAAAAGTATATTATTTTTCTTTTGCTGATTACAACTGAGAACGTAACAGTTCAGAAGAGAACTTTACTTCCATGACTGAAACAGAAAGAGGGCATCTGCATATAAATTTAACAGCTCCATAGTCGGGGAAGAGAGTGGGAACTTACTTCAGCGTGGCTAGAGTTGTAGCAACATAAAGTAATGAATCTGTGCAAATTCTTCATAAAGACACATATAATGTATAAACAGATACATATTTTAATTATGGGAAGATTTTGGAACTTGTACGAACTCCCTGTAACTGCGAGCTGTTGTTCTTTGCAGCTGATACTGAGAGATGTTGAGGCACAGCATCATATCAGCATGGGAGTAGGTTATGGTGGCTACTTTTTCAGTCCCGGAGTACAGCTAAAAAGCAGGGAGTGTGTAATGCTTCTTTAGCAGACTCCACCACCATGGGGACCTATGCCGATCCCTGCCCCGTTAGCCAGGCTATGCCTATTACTGGGGGTACCATGGAGAGGTTGGACAGGGTCTTGGTCAGTTATGGGTCGCTAACCCTGATGCTTGCATATCAGCTATGGGTTGCTGATTATCTTATTGGGCGTCTTCACCCCCGAAGATTTCTGAAAGCTGGTAGGGAATGGAGCAAGGACCTCTGTAGAAAGGAGCCTATAATAAAGTCTTCTGAGGAGATCACGTAAAGAGCTTTCACACTGGTTATAAATGACTGAAGTACCAACTGTCAATATGTTAAAAGACAGGTACTGCTGAATAACAGCAAGGCCTATGCAGCACTGGTAAAAAGAAGACATGATCTTCAAATCTCACTTATAAAAAAAGATCAAATGATCACTCTTTGCATGGTCTGAAATAAATTAGCATCAATACTGCTTTCCTCAAACCTTCAAATAAGTGTCTTCAAATTTTTGCAGATGACTCTCCCTACATTTTCTGACTGTGCTTATATTTTCTTTATATGTGCTAAATTTCAGTTCTCATATATTCTACTGTCAAGCTTATTCAATTCATATGTAATATCCACCCTCATTTATGCATGTGACAGCTGCAAAACAACTAAAGAAACAGTGACTCTTTTGAAAATAAATGCCTAAGGAAAATACTCAGTATAAAGTGGAACGACTTCAAGAACAATGCAGAGATAAGACAGATTAGCAAAAAACCTGTCCCATGAGTGACTGGAAAAAGAAGGACATATGTCGGTCATGTGATGAGAAGGAACAATCAGAGGATCCCCAAACAAGCTATCAATTGGAACGCAACAGGCCAAAGAAAAATAGGTCGACCACATGAAACTCTAAAGAGGACACTGTTAAGAGAGGACAGTTCGGTGGTCACAGTACCCGGGTAGAACAGGACACGCGCGCACCTACGAGGTTAAGACCAACAACCTCAAACGCAGAAGAAGAAGAAGTGGGCATAACATCCCTTGATGAGATTGAAAAACTCACCGAAGACAGGAAATCTTGGCGAACTACCATGCGAGCCCTATGTGACATTTAGCGGCACAGGAATAATGTAAGATATTCTATTACTCCACATGTTTTGAACTCATCTTTCAGCTTATTTTAAATATTTGTAAATGTTCTTAATCATTGTCTGTCTAAAACTATTATGTCACTTTGGTCAAGAAAATATTCATTTTGCATTCAATTTATCATTCGTCTTACTGTGTTATTTAGAACACAGATTTTAATGAATGCTAGGTCAATGGTTTGAATTTATTGTTTTAAAAACTACACTGTCTTCATGGCAGTCCGAGCAAGACCACAGTCTGCCCTAGCAAGGAAAGGTGGTGAAGTCGGAGTTACCCAGCCAAAAGGCGCATCGCAAAAATCAGGGTAACACGCATTATCGCTAATGAAATGTCTCTATCTGCAGTATTCAAACATGGTGCTCGCCCTGTGAAGACTAACCAGGCAGGTGCAGTGCCAGGCCCCCCTGCCTCGAAAGGGTCCACCCAATGCTACTGGAGGTCCTCTCAGTTCGTCTTGTGGAGTCAGGAGACATGAGAGTAGAGCTACTGGCCAAAAAATACAACGGAAGAAAACAACAAAAAAGCAAGAACTTAAAATAATGCAGTGGAATGCTGAGGGTGTCAGCAGTGTTAGAGATGGCTATAGCAAAAAGATGGAACTAGAGAACATACTTTTTGCTGCATACAGGAGACACACTTAACCAAAGATGCCGCCTTTAAAATCAGAGGCTACCAGTGTTTTAGATCAGACCGACAGGACAGAAGAAAAGGAGGAGTACTCACACTTGTTAAGAATAACATCAGCGCATGTCAGGTGGGAGTGTTCATGGAAGGAGCCGAATACCAGATGATCCATCTAAAAAGTAGTAATACAGATTTCCACCTCCTTAACTATTACTGTCCTAATGACCGCCCACTTGCTTTAGAAACAATCCCACACAAAGAGAGACTGATGGTCTTGGTGATTTTAACAGCCATTCCCAGAGCTGGGGCTATGACCACATAGACAAGAGAGGAGAGGAAGTTGAGAGCTGGCAGGATGATAATAGACTTCTCCTGATCAACCAGTGGATCCCCCAACATTTTACTCAAGGGCTTGGCATACAAAATCAACACCAGATCTGGCATTCCACTCTCCAGACCTGAAGTGGAACATTACACGTGAAGTTGGAAAACAACTTGGAGGTAGCGACCATCGGCCAGTCTTCCTGACAACAGAAAATGAACTCCTTAACAACAGTAGCCCTCTCCCCAGATGGAACTATAAAAAAGCAAACTGGACAATGTACGGGCATCGTACAGGTATCCTGGTGGGACAGCTGTCAATAGAAGGTAAGGATATTAACAGCATAGTGAAGGAATTCAATGCTTGTATCCTTCAGGCCGCTCGTGAAACCATTCCCAGAGAAGCTCGCAGGGACTATAAACCATACTGGTCTAGTGAGCTGGGAAAACTCCATGATGATGTGGAAGCAGCTTGAAAGCAAGCAGAAAATAGACCATGCCAAGAACACCACAATAATTACCAACATTCTAAGGCCAAATTTCAAAGAGCCAAGCTGCAAGCCAGACGGGAAAGTTGGAGAGAGAAAACAGAGTCCCTAAACTTTGAAAAGGATGGAAGGAAACTGTGGAAACTAATCAAACAGTTAAATGATGAGAGTACTGGAAGAAGTATAAAGATTACACTAACAGAGGATGGGAAAACTCTTACAGGTAAGCAGGTAGCAGATCACTTTGCTCGCATGTTTGCACAGGTCTGCAACATTGATATCCATCCAGAGAAAGAGCGTGCAGTGCGCACTGACCCACAGAAAGAAGAGGAACAAGTCAGAAAAGTGGAGGTCATGGATGCACCAATCACACGCAGCGAGTTAGCCTTGCAGTCAGTAAACTGAAACCAAGAAAATCACCAGGACCAGATGGAGTGTCCAATGAAATGATCAAGAAACTGGGAATGGCAGCAATGGGAAAGCTGTTGGATATTTTCAATATGTGCTGGAGCACAGGTAAGTTTCCTCAAATCTGGAAGGAACCAAGCATGGTACCACTGCTAAAGCCAGGGAAAAACAGTGATACTGCCTCCAGCTACAGGCCAATCAGTCTCACTAGCTGCCTATGCAAAACGACGGAATGCATCACTGACCTGAGGCTAAAATGGTACCTAGAAAGTGAAAACCTTCTCGTTCCACAACAAGCAGGATTTAGGCAGTACTACAGTACGGAAGATCAAGTGACCTATCTCTCTCAAGAGATTGAGGATGCATTCCAAGAGAAAAACCTTGTACTAGCAGCGTGGATAGACCTAAAGAAAGCCTTTGATAAAGTATGAAAAAAGGTCTGCTGTGGAAACTAAGAAACTGCAATGTGAATGGAAGACTATACAACTGGATAAAGTCCTATTTACACAATAGAAGAGCTAGAGTAGTAATGAATGGACACAAAAGCCAGAAAGTACTTCTGCGACACGGTGTACCACAAGGATGAGTCCTTTCACCTACACTATTCCTTGTATTCATTAATGACCTGGTCAAGGAACTTCCCTATGGAATCAAAGCAGCACTGTATGCAGATGATCTGGTCATGTGGTGTACAGATGAATATGCGACAGTTGCTACACAGAGACTCCAAAGAGCAGCAGACATCCTGACATCATGGACAAACAAATGGTGTGTAAGTATCAACACAGAGAAATCAAGTACCACTCTGTTCACTCTCTCATCTAAACAGAAAGCAGGTAAGATCTTTGTAAATGAAATATCCTTAAGGATGGACAACCAACCCACTTACTTAGGAGTGACTCTTGACTCAAAACTGACTTGGAAGCAACACATCAACAGTGCAGAAGCAAAAGCCAGAAGAAAACTAGCCATATTAAGGAAATTAAGTGGAACCACATGGGGAGCTAGTGAAAGAATCCTCAAGAATGTATATCAGCAAAGTATTCTACCACATTTAGAATATGGCTCAACATCTTGGTGCACAGCATCAAACATTATGCTGCATAATCTAGACAAGGTTCAAAATCAGTCACTACGGATTATCACAGGTGCCATGAGGTCCACACCAATAGTAGAAATGCAGAAAATAGTTGGTGTTCAAGCGCTAAAGGAACGTAGAGACACAAAGGTCATGACCATGGGAGTGAAATTCCTTAGCTCTGTAAGCCATCCCCTGAAGGAGAGATTCAATAACTTGGCATTAAGACGGCTTAAAAGAAGCAGCTTCGTTCACCAGGCCAAGCGTATGTGTAAGCTGATACCTGACCTTCCAACTGTAGTCGCTCCATTATCATCTGTACCAGAGCATACACCATGGAAAGAAGCAGATTATACACAAATAACTATTCAGACTGAAGTGAAAGGTGTGCAGAATGGTGAGATGCAAAGCAGCCTTGTAAGATCAACAGCCACACTTAGTGTTCTAGATGACAAATATCCATGTGACACCTGGATACGTGGGTATACAGACGGATCTGCACACAATGCCATAAAGAATGGAGGGGCAGGAGCACATATTGAATATCCAAACAACACCACTGACAAGATTTCCATACCCACTGGAAAATACTGCAACAACTTTGATGCAGAAGTTAGGGCAATTATTGCTGCAGTTGAAAAACTATCAGACTCCAGAATTGATACATGTCCTGTAGTAATTCTCACAGATGCAAGATCAGTACTGGAAGCTCTTCAGTGCAACAAACTACCAGACCTTAAAGATGCCTTGTCAAAAATTGGCTTACAACATGGAGTCACTTTGCAATGGATTCCCTCCCACTGTGGGATACCAGGCAATGAGAAAGCTGACCATCTGGCTAAAGAGGGCACTGAAATGGAGCAACCAGACATACCAATCACCTATAATCAGAAGAAAAGCATGATAAAAACCTACAGGAAGCCACAAACACCACCACATGATGACTATCACATGCTAAACAGAAAAGAACAAGTCACCATCTTCCGTCTCCGAACAGGACACAGCCGACTCCGAAGTCATATGTATACAAAGTTTAAGGTTGGTACTACTAATCTATGTACATGTGCCCAGGTGCCCCAAACTGTGGAACATATCCTCCAGAACTGCACCAACTATGAAACACTGAGAAATAATTACTAGCCCAGTGAAACCACTAAAGAAGATAAGCTCTATGGTTCCATACATGAATTACAAAAAACAGTGAAATTTATCCAAGAGACAGGACTGCAGGTATAGACAGACAATGCGAACGAAGAAGAAGTTTTAAAAACTCAATCCCATGGTTTAAAAAAATGTTAAAACATCAAAATCCTTCTGCTGAGAACAACAGAACTTGTTTTCTTTGCAAAGATACTAGTTTACCAGATTTAATGGAAATAATGTGATGAAAAAATGTTAATTGTCTGAATTCTTTCATCTTACATCCTTCTCCTACTATTAAATGTCACATAGCATGGTAGTTTGCAAAGTTTTCCTGTTTTCAGCAAGTTTTTCAGCCTCATCAAGGGATTTTATGCCTACTAATGTGGCCTCTCTTAACTATGTCCTCTTTAGAGTTTCACGTGGTCAAACTCCTTTACTTTGGCTTGTTGTATTCCACTTGATAGCTTGTTTTGAGATTCTCTGACTGTTTCTTCTCATCATGTGACTGATATTTATCCATCTCCTTTTTTCTGATCACTCATGAGACAGGTTGTTGTTCACTCATCTGCCTTATCTCTTGAATTTTTGAATTTGTTGTACTTTATAATGAGTATTTTCCTTAGGCACTTGTTTTCAAAAGAGTCTAATTTATTGTTTATTTCTTTAGTTGTTTTCCAGCTTTCGCATGCATAAATGAGGGTGGATATTACATCTGAACTGAATAATCTTAGCTTGGTTTTTGTGCTTATAAACTTTTGAGTGCTACATGTTCTCAAGATTCTTGAAGGTCAATGCCACTTTTGCAATTCCAACTTCCCTTCTAGTGTCACCATCCTGGTCTATGTAGATGCCAAGGTATGCAAAGTGGTTTACTTCTTCAACAGTTGTTCTTTCTAAGTATATTTTTCTTCGTGATTAACAAGAAGTTTCAATATTTTTGTTTTTTCCTCGTTAATTTCAAGTCCTATTTTGCTAGCTAGCGAAGACAGGGTATCTGTTTTTTTCTTGCATCAAGCTGACATTGTAACTGATAAGAGTTATGTCACCTGCAAAATCAAGATCTTCTAGTTGGGTCTCATATACCCAGTCAAAGACCATTTTACCCGTGCAACATTTTTTTCATTATGAAGTCTATAGCAATTCCAAAAAGCAAGGGAGATAGTACATATCCTTGTTTTACACCTGTTTCAATCTGGAACCATTCGCTCATTCTTTCTTCTGTGTTGAATGCACAAACATATCTGTTAACAAGATCCTTAATCATCATCATCATTGCCTTTCAACTCCCCTGAGAGCATAGGACATGGATAAAAGCTCTCCAGTCATCCCTGTTCTTGGATTTATTTTCTACTTCCTTCCATGTGTATCCCTTGTCTCTGAGCACTGTCATAATTAACATCCTTAATGATGTTGACAATTTTAGATGGTATTCCACATAGTCTTAAAATTCTTCACAGTGAATCTCTGTGTATGCTATCAAATGCCTTTTTAAAGTCTATGAAGTTCAGCATTATTGGTTTTTGCGTTTCAGTTGTCTGAATTAGGCAGGAAAAAAATATTGACATTTTCAATGTCACTTCCACACACTACTGGGAATGTCACTATGTTTTCCTGCTAATTCTGTAAGACCGAATGTCACTATGTTTTCCTGCTAATTCTGTAAGACCGAATGTCACTATGTTTTCCTACTAATTCTGTAAGATTGAATGTCACTATGTTTTCCTGCTAATTCTGTAAGATTGAATGTCACTATGTTTTCCTGCTAATTCTGTAAGACTGAATGTCACTATGTTTTCCTGCTAATTCTGTAAGACTGAATGTCACTATGTTTTCCTGCTAATTCTGTAAGACTGAATGTCACTATGTTTTCCTGCTAATTCTGTAAGACTGAACGTCACTATGTTTTCCTGCTAATTCTGTAAAACTGAATGTCATGGTGAGATGAATACCACAAACCTGCTGGTTCTTGACATCAACAACTCGCTTCCACTTCTCTATTTCCTCCTCTAATTCAGCTCGACAGATCTGCTGATTGTGTTTGACCACAGTATCCAGTTCTGACTCTCGCTTACGCTGCTTGTTCAGCAGGTCTGTTATCTTCTCCTCTAAGGACTCAAAGTGACGCATTTCCTGAAACATCATAAGCATTTTAGTTGTCTGCATCAATTTTAAAGACATCAAGAACATCATCTATCTGCAAGTGCAAAACTACATGTGGCAGAAAAAAAAAAATGAACTAACTTGTAAGAAGTTTAACTCTTGATATAAAGTATATATGATGCACAACTACAATACAGTCCATTCACTTGTAATGCTCTTAAACCATGTGGAGCATGAGATAAGCCTTATTTTCCCTCCATGAAAGAAAAGGCAATAAACTGGTTATTCAGAATCTCACATTTATAATACAAGTTACATCATCTGACTTTGACTCAAGATTATCTCAGTAATTTAGAGGAACATGAATGGTAGAAAAATGTGCCCATCTCTCTTACGAGGAGGATACCAGAAATAGAAAGCTAAGTCTAATCGTTCATCTACACGTGGCGAACTACCATGCAAGCGCTATGTGATGTTTAATGGCACGGGAAGGATGTGAGATGTAAGAAGAATTATTCATCTATTTTTTTTTGTTTTTATTTGTTGTGTTATTTTTGTATGCGATTTTTGCGAAAAGCTTTTGCCGAAATATTCGACTGTTTAAGTTTTTCATTTATATGTGGTCATCTTACTTTCTGCCATTCTTGTTTCTGTCTACTTTCCTCACTGTATCTTTTTTTTTTTTTTTTTGCAAAACTGAACCACACGCCTTTATCTACTTTCATTACTGGAACCAGTTATACTGCAGTTGTGAGTTCTCTTATCTCTCAGTTAAGTTCTCATCTCAATTAAAATAACATCTGCTCTATTAGTTATATCTATAGCAAGAGAAAGGCAAACTACAGATTTGGTAGACACTTCTTACACCCTATTGAAGTCTGTGTGGCTGAAGATTTCAAACGCACACAAACTGGCATAGAATCTGTGAATGATTTACTAATCTGATGGTACCAGCAGTGGGATTTTTTCTAGCCATCATCATCATCAGGTGCCGTTGGCTATTATGCTTATCCAGAGTACACGATCTTTCATGCAGGCCATCAGCTCATTTGGTGATCTCCTCTCACACCATCCCATCAGACTGTCCATTATCATTTCTCTTGGTCTTCCTCTTGATCCTCCTCCTTCTATTTTTCCTGCTGTTATAATATTTTCAATGCTCCCTCTTCTCATTGCATGTCCTATGAAAGTACATTGTCTCTCTCTTATTTTTTTGACAAGATTTTTTTGTCTCTCCAGCTCTTCTCATACATTCTTCATTAGTTATTTTTGCTGTCCATGGGATTCGCAACATTCTTCTAATAAACCACATTTCTGCTGCTTCCAATGATTTTTGTGCAGACCTGGCTATCCATGATTCACTTCCATATAACAAGATAGGTTCAATACAGCATTTTAGGACTCGTTTTCTAACATTCATTGATAAGGATGTGTTGGATGTGTTTCTCATTCTCTGAAATGCAGTCTTTGCTTGGCCTATTCTGTTCCTAATTTCTGTTCTGCACTTCCCATCTGAAGTTATTACTGCTCCAAGGTATTTGAATTTTGCACCTGCTTTAGAATAGTTCCGTTTAATTTTATACTGCATGCTGGTAGATTCTGTTTCTTAGATATAACCATAGTTATTTAGTTATTTTCTGGTACACACCAAAAAGGCCCCGGGGTTCACCCAACCTCTAAAATGGGTACCAGAGAAATCTGGGAAGGTAAAGTGGCCAGGCATGATACTGACCACATCACACTTTCATGTGCCGAAGGTCATGGAAAATGAGGGGCCTAACACCCCCAATATGTCTTAATGGCGTGGAAACGGGAATTTTACCTTTTATCTGTAACTGGGATGAAAGAGCTGAGAGTAAAAAAAAAATGTAAGCAATAAATGTAATAAGAAGGGCACAAGAAGAACTGTAATGAACGACAGATCGCTTGTCATAAGTTGAAGTATACTGGGAGATATATTACACCTTTAGAACACCTTTGGACCTTGTCTGAAGTTCATGAATGACAGTCACAACCTTACCTAAATGAATAACTTAGGCAGCCTTGCACTAACTTCAATACTGTTCTTACAACTCCTACAACATTGCTAACATCTAACTGCACCAACTTTGTCATTTCTATTGCAGCATCAGCTACGTGAAGCGTGGGAACACGCTTCTAGTTCCTCATTTAACTCTGTCTAAGCCTGCAACCTACACTGGTCCTACTTCAAAGTCACAACATCCAAAAGTCAGAAATAGTTGAAGAAGGCCACCAGAACAATACATACTGGAGCTTGCACCATTTTTGCCTCCCTGAGTTTCACTTGCAGCTCATCTATCTGTGCCTGGAGATGTGATTCTCTAGACCTGAGACCTGCTACCTGCTCTGCCTCACTTGTGACTTTCTTCAGCTGAGCTTGAAGATGACGAATCATCACCTAGTGTAGAGGTTGTCATTGTTTTAATTACAGAGCTGCGAATGTGTACCACACACTCAACGTACATCATCATTCATAATTTGTGTTTATCATTATATCACATGTCCTATCGCCATACAGTATGACTTATCACCATATTTCAACATATTATCACTATTTTCCAGTTACATTACACAAACCTGCAAATGGATGCATCAGCAGCAGGGCATCTTGCTCACAACCAAGAGGCCTACAAGAGAGCTATTAGGGAGGCAAAGTTCCACAAGGGACATGCAAATGACTGACTGACTGATTACACAAATTGTAGTACATATATATTATCTAATCACTAACTTTATCAACATTTATTACATCTGTCATTAAGTCATACCATCATCAACTTTATGTGACAATATAAATTCAAGTCATGGCACAGCATACATTAAGTCCTGTTATATTCTAGCCATTTCAGTAACAGTATTGCCTGTTACATTAAATTCAAAGTATATGATTGTTACAAATGTTACACTAATACAAGTCTTCTAGCACCCTTAAGCCCACATTGTCTTAGTTATACACCTGCATTTAATAGAAAAATATCAAAATTAACTGACATAACATTCTTCACTTACGCTTCATGATATGTATGAAATACTCAACTATACCTCCTGTGTGTCACATTTGCTCTGCAGTTCAGCTACTTTGGAAGATGATGACTCTAGGGCATGTTCTGCTAGAATTCGCTGTATCTCCTTCTGATGGCTACTTCTCAACACATCAATCTGTTTTCATACAGAAAACATCAGGCACCTAAAACTAATGTCTCTGCACAAAACAATTCAACAATTATTACAAATTATAATACTGATAAGCTGCAATGTTTTCAAGAAAATTCAAATGCTTGAGAGATGTACTTAATGATTCCTTAAATATCAGCCAAGAGCTCTGCTTAGATGAGTAGTAGGATTACTAAATGTAAACCATCAAAAATGACGAGTGATGGAATGAAATTTTTTTTTTTTTTAAATGTAAAATTCTGTGCTACTGAACAATAAAATTTCTTCGTCCACAACATGTCAAAACATAAAGTGTAAATTGACATTCAAATATAACATACATCTTTAAGATGACATGCATGAGCAAACTATCAGGTGTACAGATTGCATAAAAAACAGGCACATGCCTTCTGGCCTCATAGAACTCCAAGTGAAAGAATACAAAATATGTAAAACAGAATATAGTTCCCACTGTTTCATGAAGAGGCTAAATACATTAAAAAAAAACTGACTACAATTTTGTTACAATTATTTCTCTTTGACTATACAGAGATTCATTCAGATGTACAGGTAACAGATCACACCAAGGAAATTATTCTGGATTATTCTCTAATGATAAATTTTCTTCGCTCAGACTCCTATGTAAGAAAACTCTTAACCAATGAATCTTCATTCACTAAAACAACCTGAGGAATACCTGCTTTGGAAGAATTATAATATATTATTATTATTTAATTATAAAGAATTTAATATATTATTATAAAATTATATTATATTAATTTAATTATAAAGTGTACTTTTGATACAAACCATGCCATGATTAAAACCAGATACCACAGGTACTTGCTTTGCAAGGATTTTTTTAAGCTTTAAGAAAACTGGTTTACTGTACTTCTTCTGAATGTTATTTTCTTCTAGGTGAGGTAAAATTCCTGTTTCCATGTCACTGAGGCATTTTGGGGATATGGTGTTTGGCCCATATTTAACAAGACCACAGGCACATGAAAGTGTTATGTGATCAGTTATCATTCTTGGCCACATTTATCTTCCCAGATTTCTCTGGCACCCATTTTTTGAGACTGAGTGGATCCAGGGGTCTTTATGGTGTAGTTACTAGAAATTTCTTCACCGTCCAATATTTGCAATATTTACTTTCCAAGTTTCACTATTATAACTGCTTATTTAGACTTGAAACTGATACAGTCAAAATACTTGTTTTATAATCATATTTGATGACACTTTGGCTGATAACTAAAAAATAAACACATATATTTTTCTACATTACTGGCAATATGTAAATCTCAAACTATTTTACATTTGGCTGGGGAAAGACATTAAAAAATTTGTGGAAAAGATTGAGCTATATTCAGTCAACGTGCCATTGGCACTATCACCCAACACACACTACAAACAGCACTGAAGTTAAAGGCTGAGCACATATGGGAGTGTCCTGAGAGCAAGGAGGTCCATCTCCAGGCCAGCAGCAGAGCATGGCTGTTTTTCAAGTTCCAAGTTTAAGCAAAATCATTCCCTGAGTACCCTCCGCTCTAGAGGTCAGTCACGTCCTAAACACGGCCATACTGGGATAATATGCCTAAACTGGCTCAACCCACGGGTGGAAGTCACTAGCAGTGAGGATTCGTCCTCCGCGACAAAAGCCCCGTCCTGGTCCAACTAGGAAGGGTAGCAGCCATGACCACAAAATGCTGAAGTCAGAGACACTGGATCAGTGCAGTCTAGATAGGCAACCACCTCTCACCGGGCGGGGATGTATGCGTATCCTAATCACGCTGAGGTTTTCCGGTGAGAAAGTCCAACTCTAGATTAAACTAGTGCAACGAAAACCACAGTGTCATGCAATCCCGCTTTTGATACAAGCTCAAGCCCTGCGATACTCTGAACCTCTTGTGGTCCTCTCATGGTCCTTTCAGGGACCACACAGGGGACCACGGGACCTATCGAGGACCACAGGTGTAAATTCAGGAGGATCATAGGGTGGTCTTGGTGATAGAGGTGAACGAAGAAGAAGGTTCCCTGAGTACAACTTACAGCCATCTGCCACAACTACATTGATAACAAATGTCTACATTAACTAACACCAAGAATGAAAGGACAGAACAGTGCCATTTTGACTACCTGGTTCTCCAGCCGCTCTCTATTTTGTCTGGCCACAGATTCTGTCTCTGCCAGAGACCGCCTCAGATCCACTCTCTGCTGGTCCAGTTCCAGCTGCAGGTGATCAATCTTACACACACACAAAAAATCTGGTCTTCAGTTTAAATGACAATCATATAAAAAAAATATAATGAATCCACTTCCCGAAAGGACCAATGTGTCCTTCCATTAAGAATAGAGTGAGAATTACATTTTCCTTCCACTTTTTCTTTAAATACAAAAAAAATTTGATCACTAAAATAAAAAAAAAATCAAATCTGATGCAATAAATTTTCTTTTGGTAACAAGTTAAAAAAAAAACGTTCAGAAATAGGATAAAACGCACTAAAATATATAAATTAAGCTTGATGTAAACAAACAGAAGAAATATCATGATGTTTCATATATAAAGAACTAAACATATATAAGGAATTAAACATACAGAATAAACATTATAGATACGGAAAGATGTGAGGATTTTACCTATGGTTAGCTCCATCTGACTAACTTATAAAGCCAGGAAACTATTTACTCATAGATAAGCTGCAAGAACCAGTTATCTTTTTTATTTTCACACTTGCCTCTAATCAGTCTGATGAAGACCCATATAAATGTTTCTAGTTTTCACTTGAACTGCCTGCTCTCTCTATATATATCCTTATGGCTGGGGATACAGTGAAGAAGTGTGCCATATCATGCAGGTAGATAAAATTGTTTTCAGAGGCAGTTTCTTTTCACAAGTTTCGGGTACCTATTTTTACTGCTCACTGACGTGGAATACTCGGGGAGATAGAATGCTTCAGAGATTCCTATAATATTGGCCAAGAGCTCTCCTTCTGAGAGGAAGACCTAGAACTACTTGGAGAAGAGAAATTATGACAGTGCTCAGAGACATGGAATACACATGGAAAGAAGCAGAGAACAAATCCATGAACTGGAGAGCCTGTATACATGACCTATGCTCCCTAGGGAGTGAAAGGTGATGATTATGATGATGATTTTCAGTTGGGCTGAATGTGGCACATCTGATCTAGATTAGAATCCACTCCTTTCACACTATACTTTATCTGTGGTCAACCAACAGATAAATATAATGACAGTGAGGTAGAGTCTCACTTTGGTGACCTCATACGTCTTGTAATTATACTCCACTGAGGTGAAGCAATGTCTCATTTGTATACTCCATTACCTTGGTAAGAGGATTAAACAAAGAAAACTTAAATATTTTATACACATTAAATGTCATGATAATCTAGAGAAGACCATCTTGGCAGGGCACATAATGGGAAAAAGAAAGAGAGGAAGACCAAGGCGAAGATGGCTGCAAGACATCGTTATGATCTGCAAATGGATGCATCAGCAGCAGGCCATCTTGTTCACAACCGAGAGGTCTACAAGAGTGCTGTTAGGGAGGCAAAGTTCTGCAAGGGACATGCAAATGAATGAATGAATGAATTACCTTGGTCTTTAGCTGTTGATTTTCTTGAAGCAAGGCAGGCAAGTCACCATCTGCAAATGCTCTAGGTTCATAATCTTTGTTATTGGATGGAGCCTGAGGGAAGGGAGGCCACTCTGACACAGCTGTCTTGGTTTTAGAAGAGCTGTCCCTTTTATCTTGGGTAAAAATAAATATAAATCACAGTCACTGTATACTGACTGAAGCGATAGCCATCATATAAATCAGAAATAGGTGAAGTTAAAAAAAAAAAAAAGAAAACAATTATGTTTCTTCTATGTCCAAACCGCAGCAGATGATAAGAACAACAAGGTCATATTCATAGCATGATCAACAAAAACAAAAGCAGAATGTAGCATGTCCAAGATAGCTCGTAACATCATGTTACAGGCCAAAATACAAATCTCAACAGTCTCCCAGCATGAAGCTTCACCCCATCCCTCTCCCCCCCTTGTGCAACACTCACAGACTAATCAGACACCGCACCGTGATTCATAACTTGGTCATCATTTAATTTCAGTTGAAAATGTTATCTCGTCCTCTTCACTTTCTTCTTCTTTGAGAGAGAGATACAGACTGGCAGACATGCACACGCACAAAAGAAGAGAATGAAAGGAAACTATCCTTTTTGAGATTAACCATTCAAAATCTGAAATTTTTTTTTAAACTTAAAAGCAAAGAAAGGTATCAATTCACATTCAAAAATACACTCTAATAAAAATATATCTGAATTAACTCTGTTAACAATATATCTGAATTAACTCTGTAAACAATAAATTAAAATGTCTGTGCCACCACCTTTCATGTGGACTGAAAAGGTTAATTCATCTGTGGCTGACACTGAAAACTCTCTCTACAATATCTGAAGGCTAAATATTGCAAAATGGTGAAACTCTTACCACAATGTACTCACTTGTTCTAGCTCTCATTCTGTCAATGGTTGCCTGTAGAATTTCTATATCATGTTTTCTATCCTTCAGCTCGTTTTGCAAACCCTGAATCTGGTGTTTCAGCTCCGTTTCTGCTTGCCGAGACTCATTCCTCATCATGTCTGTGTGTACATGTGACAAAGATATGTCTGTGTATACATGTGACAAAGATATGGCTGCAAGTGCTTGTGAATTTCAGGTATTTGTGACATTCAGCTAAAAAAAAAAAAAGACTACATAAGATTTTTTACTCATTTTGTTTTAATCCCAACTGAGCTACAATCTGGAATGATTTTTTTTTTAATGTAGACAGGACTGAGCTGCCAATTTTAAATTCTGAGTATGTGTGACCACGCTGGCTATTTTATATTTTGGTCTCTTTCACTGAGTACATGACACATGCTATTCTGTTACATTAAATGCTTTCTCTGTCTGTTTCTTTCAACAAATAAGTGACAAGGGAGATGGTAGCCATCCTGTAATATACAGATTTCTTTATTATTTTTATATTTTCCTTTCATCATATGAAAGTGAAATATAATAAATGCTATTTACCTTTCTCTCATTACAAAAGTGTTTCAACTTTTCTTAAAGATAAGAATAATTTAAGATTCAGGATTTTTTTTTTTCATTTTGTTTATTTGTCTCTTATCATCTCAGACGTACTCCCAATTCTGCATATGAGGCTGACTATCATATCAACATTTTGACTGGAAAACACATACATAGTTTACCCACGGTGCCTCATTTTGCAGTCTAGCCTTTGGGGGCTGCTCCCAAAAACAAATGCTGGCCACTTGTCTTTTTTTTTTTTCTTAAGATAGGCTGACATTTCTTATCAGAGATGGTGTATAACCTGCTCTTTTCCTCTGACATAAGTCAGCACATTATCATGATACTACTGTATATAATACAGGAGAGTCTAGCTCATATAGGAAACTGGTTTCCAGATCCCCAGTGAAAGATTTACATTGCCAGAAAGTGAAACACTGCCTTTTTTTCCAATTGCATATTCATAAGAATACTTGAAGAACATATTGAAAACCAGAAACCATTAATACTGAACTTCATAGACTTTAAAAAGGCATTTGATAGCATACACAGAGATTCATTGTGGAGAATTTTAAGTCTATATGGAATACTATCTAAAATTGTCAACATCATTAAGGACTTATACAATGGATATGTTTGTGCAGTCAAAACAGAAGGGATGAGCAAATGGTTCCAGATTGAAACAGGCATGAAACAAGGATGTATACTGTCTCCTTTGCTTTTTGAAATTACAATAGACTTCATAATGAAAAAATGCTGGTATTGACTGGGTACATGGGGCCCAACTAGAAGATCTTGATTTTGCTGATGACATAACTCTTATCAGTAACAATATGAATTCCATGCAAGAAAAAACAGATATAATGTCTTCACTGGCTAGCAAAATAGGACCTGAAACTAACAAGGATAAAACAAAAATAATGAAATTTCCCATTAATCAAAATGGAAAAATACACATAGAAGGGACAGATATTGAAGTCAATCAATTTGCATACCTTGACAGCTACACAGACCAGGATGGTGATACCAGAAAGGAAGTTAGAATTAGAATTGCAAAAGCAGCATCGATCTTCAAGAATCTTGAGAACATATGGCATTCAAAAGTTATAAGCACAAAACCAAGTTAAGACTATTCAATTCAAATGTAATATCCACCTTCATTTATGAATGTGAAAGCTGGAAAACAACTAAAGAAATAGACAAGAAATTAGACTCTTTTGAAAACAAATGCCTAAGGAAAATACTTGGCATTAAGTGGAACAAATTCAAGAACAATGCAGAGATAAGACAGATGACTGAACAACAACCTGTCTCATGGGTGATCAGGAAAAGGAGAGGGACATATGTTGGTCATGTGCTGAGAAGAAACAGAGAATCCCAAAACAAGCTATCAAGTGGAACACAACAGGCCAAAGAAAAAGAGGCAGATCACGTGAAATTCTAATCAGGACATTGTTAAGAGAGGCCAAATTAATAGGCATAAAATCCCTTGATGAGGTTGAAAGGCTCACCGAAGACAGGAAAAATTGGCGAACTACTTTGTGAGTCCCATGCGACGTTTAACGGCATGGGAAAGATATAAGATATTCATATAAAAAACTGGAAAAACCACATTTACACTATCATATGAAAATGCCAAATGAACATAAAATGCACAGAACACAATGAATATGGTTATAATTTAACAAACCATTCAATTAGCAGACTGACTAAAACCAAAATACTGAAAAACAAGGCCCTACCAGATTTGGAAACAGACACATGAAAATCTTTCATTATTATATCAGGGTTTTTGAAGTTTTTTTTTTATAAAAAAATGTTTTAAAACAAATAAAACTATGTTTAAAAACAAATAAAAATGTTTTAAAACAAATTAAACAGCATGTTTTGAAATAATTAAAAGTATATTTTGAAAGAAATAAATCTATATGTTTTGAAAAAAAAAATTACTAAAAAAAAAAACCTACTTTCTTGGTTTTTCTTGACTTTGTTTAGTTCTGCTGTGACCCTGTCCACTTCTCCCTGCATTTCTGAGACTTGCTTCTTGCATCGGTCCCGAACGTTGTCCAGTTCTTTTTCCAGTGCCACTGCATGACTGTGTGGATGGTCCTTGAGAAGCACATCCCCACCAGACCTGGGGTACAGTGACAGCTGGTTCTCTAGATCTGCAATCCTTTCTTCAAACTGAAGCTGAAATACGAAGGATTCAAGAATGATGAAGTCCAAAAAAAAAAAACCTGATCACCTCCATCATTCACATTTCTTCTTTACCAGCAATGGCAGTTTTAACTAGTTCATACAAAAAAAAAAAGGTCACTATAGTCCTATAATCCTTCATTTCTGTTTCCAACAGAGAAACTGACGCTTTTTACTGCAGTCACGTTATTTGGGGAATTCCCAATTTAGAGACCAGTGCTCTATGACAAACAATGTCACTCACTGGCTTATTAAATTCCAGCAACCATCTGATTCTCTAACTTTCATCTTCTCAAGTCAAGTCCAAAGAAATTCGATTGCCTTTTCTATGTTGTTTTAACTAATTTCTGTTGTTCTGCCTACTTCTTTGAGAAACTCATTTTTTAAAATCTTTTTGATCATCCAAAGCACATGGGTACATTTCTCTAAAACTGCTTCTCTCTTGCTCCAAAATTCTATTCCATTTGTTCATTTACTGTCAAAGTCTCATATACAAAAGTAATTTTACTCTATATACAGCATTGTAACATTTTTTTTTCTTACTATTAAGGGCATTATTTTATCTGACAGTTTCTTCTTCACATCAGAAAAAAGCCATTTTTTTCTTCTCCTAATCAATATACATCTATTACTCTTGTTTAAAGGTATCTGAATGTACAGATATGTGTCAGTGTCTTCTTACTTTTATCATAAAAATCTCCCTCACTTTATCTCTTACACGCTGTTTCCTACTACACACATGCTAAAACTACCACTTTAGAAAACTGTTTACCTTTATATGATTATATTTCTGCTCCACTGCTCTCAAGTCTTGCTGGGATAGCTCATCCTTCGACTCCAGCTCCTTCTCAAGTTTCTTCACTCGAGACTCCAGTATTTGTACAGTGCGACTCTTGGAATGGATGCTATCCACTGTAGAGTCTGGAATGCTGGCTGCAACCATCATCATGGCAGGCAAGGAGTTCGGGTGACGTCGACGTATGATCTGTTCCATTTCTTTGACCTAATACACATTACTAATTTTAAAATTGTAATTCACTGTTTCTGCAACAAAATTTGTAAACAGTGTCACAGATTTTGAATATCATGGAAAGGCTTAACTTGTGATGGGGGGCGGGGGGGAGGGGGAGGGAAAGGCAGTTCTGAAAAGGAAGATTAAAGATAAAAACCCCTACATTACTAGGAGAATAAGATGAAACTCTATGACAATCTAGATTCCCTGTCGTCTTTGGCTAGCAAAACAGGTCTTGAAATTAACAAAGACAAAACAAAAATAATGAAACTTCTCACTAACCAAGAAAGAAAAATATACGTAGAAGGAACAGTTGTTGATGAAGTAAACCAATTTGTTAAGTGAAGCCAGTTTAGTGGGCATAACATTCTTAATGAAGTTGAAAGACTCACAGAGAACAGGAAAACTTGGCAAACAACTATGCGAGCCCTATGTGACATTTTAACAGCACGGGAAGGATGTAAGATGATGATCTGGGTCTTCATCTGCTGTTTTAAAACTGTCACTTCATCAGAACACATCTACACACACCTGCTGCTTTCACTCTGATTCCACCCCACTGCATCCCATGTGATATCCAGAAAGATGTCCTTGTTCTCTCTGTTCAACTGGCTGTCAGTATTTCCTTTGCTCTCACTTGTTCTTTTGTGCTTTAGTAATATACAACTCAATTCTGACTATGATGTACAGGGTTAAAGGCATGAAAGGAAATTATCAATGCACTTTGTGCTGCCACTGTTGGAACATTTAATCAAATCTTAACTGATAAAAAATTAAGCCTCTATTAATCAATTAATTATCTATTAATCCTACTAATTATCTCTTAAACCTACTAATCACTAAAAGAAAAATAGAAGAAAAAAATTCACCTAATGCAATGACACTGCCAAGGTAGGATGCTCTTTAGAAATACTGACACAATATCAGTTTTTATTAAAATAAATGACATAATATTTAAAACAAATGTGACTAACAAAATTTACCTAGCTACCTTTAAAACCTTGTGTATTACACCTATGTCAGCAGTTCCCCATCTTTAAAACCTTGTGTATTACACCTATGTCAGCAGTTCCCCATCTTTAAAATCTTGTGTATTACACCTATGTCAGCAGCTCCTCATCTTTAAAACCTTGTGTATTACTCCTATGTCAGCAGTTCCTCATCTTTAAAACCTTGTATATTACACCTATGTCAGCAGCTCATCTTTATACCCTGTATATTACACCTATGTCAGCGGTTCCCCATCTTTAAAACTTTGTACATTACACCTATGTCAGCAGTTCCCCATCTTTAAAACCTTGTATATTACACCTATGTCAGCAGTTCCCCATCTTTAAAACCTTGCATATTACACCTATATCTGCGGTTCCTCATCTTTAAAACCTTGCATATTACACCTATGTCAGCAGTTCCCCATCTTTAAAACCTTGCATATTACACATGTCTCTTTATGTCAGCAGGCCCCCCCCCTCTTTTTTTATCATGGCCATAAACCAGCACTGGCTGATGGTTAATAACCCATGAAGAAGATTTTTGAAAAAAAATACTGAAATTGAACCAAAAAAATTACTTCAGTGAATAGCAGCGAGTGTGGTTGTTAGTTTAATATTTAGGTCTGAGAACATAAAGTAGCGGGATTTCACTAAATTTATGTAAATTTTTTTTTTTAAAACTTACTATTTCTTTTGTACATTTTTCAGATTATCAACTTCCAGCCCTAGATTAGACCCCTTGCAATCCTAACCTGGGTCAAAACCTGAAGGTGGGAGCTACCGCTTTAGATCCTCTAACACAAAATTCATCTACCACTGAAACTTTATACACACATACCTGTCTCTCCAAATCCTGAATCTTCTTCGCATCCGCTGCTTTCTCTTTCGCTCTCAGTTTGTTTTCTTCCAGTTTCATACCAACCTATTTGAGAGTTTCAGTCAACGTGTGCTTCAACAAATGTCTCATTAATTTAAGTACAATTTCATAACCTTTTTTTTTTTTTTGTTTTTGAATCTAAACATTACAATCTGCAAGTAAGAAAATATCTGGCTCCTCCTGCTGGATTATTCCATCAAGATCAGACAAGCTCAGATATTCAACAAGAGGCTGAAGAGAATCTGAACTTTCTTTTCTTATAAATTGTAATTAAAATTATGATAACTCAGTAAAATATACTTTTGCTTAAGATGAGAAATATCATTTCAATAAGATAAAGAAAATATTTATATTGCAAAAATACTTCCTCTGTGAAAAGAAAACTGATCTGGGCACACAATGTTACTTTTACTTCTAGACTAAAGGGTTCTTTGAATGATTAGACAGGGAAACCAGATCAACGAAAACCACAAACCTTTAATATAAGCCACAAAGTTATTTTTTAAAATCTTGCTCACATTTTTATATTGCTCTTCAAAAAGTAAAACAACTAAAGAAGCTGTGGAGAGGAACAGACAGAACTACAAAAATAAGATTTTAAGGGCATGCATCTTTCCCATCACAACAAATGCCCGGGAGACCTGGACACTTAACAAAACAGCTGAGAAACACATAAATGTCTTTGAATGTAAATGCTACAGAAGAGTTCTTCAAATATCATTGACACAAAAAACAACAAATATATCCATACTACAAGAACTTAATACTGAAGAAGGTTGGCTAGTAAAGAGAGTTAAACAAAGAAAACTTAAATATTCTGGACACATTAAACGTCATAATAATCTAGAGAAGACTGTCTTGGAAGGGTACATAATGGGAAAAAGAAAGAGAGGAAGACCAAGGTGAAGATGGCTGCAAGACATCGTTGATAATCTATGAATGGATGCATCATCAGCAGCAGGGCATCTTGCTTACAACCGAGAGGTCTACAGGAGAGCTGTCAGGGAGGCAAAGTTCCACAAGGGACATGCAAATGACTGATTGACTGCATCTCTCTCTCCCCACTCATTCTCTTAATGTGTATTTATAACCATCAGTTTATGCTGCCTCTGAATAGTCATACAACAAATGTAACAAATTTTTTCTAGTACCAACTGTCACACAGTATGACAAAAGACAAAGTACATTTATGGTATAGTTTGCAAATCCAAAGTATACTTATGGTATAGTTTGCAAATCCAACCCAGGAAGAACGGAGGCTGATACATCAATTATGGAATCTTCATCTTCTTCTTCGTTGTTTGCTTCTACCACCAAGACCGCCCTGTGATCCTACTGAATTAACGCCTGTGGTCCTCATTAAGTCCTGAAAGGACCACACGAGATCCCAGAGAGGACCACAATAGGTTCAGAGTAACGCAGGGCTTGGGCCTGTATTCTTGGTAGGTCTCAGAAGCGGGATTGCGTGACACCATGGTTTTCGTTGCACCAGTTTAGTCTAGAGTTGGACTTTCTCACCGGAAGACCTTGACATGTTTTGGGTATCAGTGTATCCCCGCTGGGTGAGAGGTGGTAGCCCACCCAGGCCAGAGTTGGACTTACTCACCGGAAAACCTTGATGTCTTTCGAGATACCCGTGTATCACTGCCGGATGAGAGGTGGTTGCATATCCAGTCCAGTGTTGGACTTTCTCACCGGAAAACCTCAGCATGATTAGGATATGCATACATCCCCGCCGGGTGAGAGGTGGTTGCCTATCTAGACTGCCCTAGTCCAGTGTCTCTGACTTCAGCATTTTGTGGTTGTGGACGCTACCCTTCCTAGTTGTAACCAGGATGGAGCTTTTGTCCAGGAGGACAAATCCTCACCACTAGTGACTTCCACCCCTGGACTGAGCCAGTTTAGGCATATTATCCCAGTATGGGTGTATAACAAGAGGCTGAAGAGAATCTGAACTTTCTTTTCTTATAAATTGTAATTAAAATTATGATAACTCAGTAAAATATACTTTTGCTTAAGATGAGAAATATCATTTCAATAAGATAAAGAAAATATTTATATTGCAAAAATACTTCCTCTGTGAAAAGAAAACTGATCTGGGCACACAATGTTACTTTTACTTCTAGACTAAAGGGTTCTTTGAATGATTAGACAGGGAAACCAGATCAACGAAAACCACAAACCTTTAATATAAGCCACAAAGTTATTTTTTAAATCTTGCTCACATTTTTATATTGCTCTTCAAAAAGTAAAACAACTAAAGAAGCTGTGGAGAGGAACAGACAGAACTACAAAAATAAGATTTTAAGGGCATGCATCTTTCCCATCACAACAAATGCCCGGGAGACCTGGACACTTAACAAAACAGCTGAGAAACACATAAATGTCTTTGAATGTAAATGCTACAGAAGAGTTCTTCAAATATCATTGACACAAAAAACAACAAATATATCCATACTACAAGAACTTAATACTGAAGAAGGTTGGCTAGTAAAGAGAGTTAAACAAAGAAAACTTAAATATTCTGGACACATTAAACGTCATAATAATCTAGAGAAGACTGTCTTGGAAGGTACATAATGGGAAAAAGAAAGAGAGGAAGACCAAGGTGAAGATGGCTGCAAGACATCGTTGATAATCTATGAATGGATGCATCATCAGCAGCAGGGCATCTTGCTTACAACCGAGAGGTCTAGAGGAGAGGTGTTAGGGAAGCAAAGTTCCACAAGGGACATGCAAATAACTGACTAACTGCATCTCTCTCTCCCCACTCATTCTCTTAATGTGTATTTATAACCATCAGTTTATGCTGCCTCTGAATAGTCATACAACAAATGTAACAAATTTTTTCTAGTACCAACTGTCACACAGTATGACAAAAGACAAAGTATACTTATGGTATAGTTTGCAAATCCAACCCAGGAAGAACGGAGGCTGATACATCAATTATGGAATCTTCATCTTCTTCTTCGTTGTTTGCTTCTACCACCAAGACCGCCCTGTGATCCTACTGAATTAACGCCTGTGGTCCTCATTAAGTCCTGAAAGGACCACACGAGATCCCAGAGAGGACCACAATAGGTTCAGAGTAACGCAGGGCTTGGGCCTGTATTCTTGGTAGGTCTCAGAAGCGGGATTGCGTGACACCATGGTTTTCGTTGCACCAGTTTAGTCTAGAGTTGGACTTTCTCACCGGAAGACCTTGACATGTTTTGGGTATCAGTGTATCCCCGCTGGGTGAGAGGTGGTAGCCCACCCAGGCCAGAGTTGGACTTACTCACCGGAAAACCTTGATGTCTTTCGAGATACCCGTGTATCACTGCCGGATGAGAGGTGGTTGCATATCCAGTCCAGTGTTGGACTTTCTCACCGGAAAACCTCAGCATGATTAGGATATGCATACATCCCCGCCGGGTGAGAGGTGGTTGCCTATCTAGACTGCCCTAGTCCAGTGTCTCTGACTTCAGCATTTTGTGGTTGTGGACGCTACCCTTCCTAGTTGTAACCAGGATGGAGCTTTTGTCCAGGAGGACAAATCCTCACCACTAGTGACTTCCACCCCTGGACTGAGCCAGTTTAGGCATATTATCCCAGTATGGGTGTATATCGGGCATGACCGACCTCTAGAGCAGAGGTGGTGCGACATGCCTAGCCATCAAGTTTCGCCCCCTGGTGTATGCAGGTTTAGGCATATTTCACCAGTGTAGGTGTATTTCAGACGTAGCGGACCTCTAGAGCAGAGGTGCCGTGGTATGTGTAGCTCTCGCAGCGATACTACTGGACATACCGATTAAACTTCACTTTATCCTTTCCTTCACCTTTTCACATCAGTGCCGCACAGCAACCCTTACTTCTTTTCCGCAGTTTTTTCCTTTATCGGGAGGAGCTTCACTCCATGCACGGCATCCGAAGAGTCTCGCCAGCAGTGTCTTAACCTCTGGTTTAAGCCGATTCAGGCATTTCACCCGATATGAGTGCACATAGGACGTGGCCGACCTCAAGACCAGAGGTGCCGTGATTTGACTGTTTGCTTCACTTTATCCTTTC
The DNA here is from genome assembly GCA_009760885.1 of Achatina immaculata. NCBI lineage: Eukaryota > Metazoa > Mollusca > Gastropoda > Stylommatophora > Achatinidae > Lissachatina > Lissachatina immaculata. The sequence continues at coordinate 23,359,511 of CM019692.1, read as the reverse complement.
TACCACCATTTCTGCAGTGGTGCTGCGCAGCAACCCCATTTGCACCTTTCTTCATAGGCCGGGAGGTGCACCGCTCAACACACGGCAGCTGAAGAATCTCGCCAGCAGCGGAATTATGGAATGAACTAAAGCAAAGAATAGTTGGGAAAGACCAAACTTGCTGTTCTGGACATTTCTGAACATTCCTTCCTTCACATCTCTGAGCCATGCACCCCTTACATTGTCTACAAGCATGTGCCCCTTACATTGTCTACAAGCATGTACCCCTTACATTGTCTACAAGTTTATACCCTTTACATTGTCTACAAACACATACCCCTTACACTATCTACAAGCATGATACTTCTGAAGGGCAGACCCCTGTCATCTGTAAGCAACTCTATTTAAGCTAAGGTTCTAAAATGATCTACTGTCTGTCTCATCTAAAAACTGCAGATAAAGGTCATTTAGTCTCTTATAACAATTGTTGTTGCATCCGCCCAATCATAAATGCTCACTATCTCCTCCTTGCTGTTGGGAGTTTATCCTCAAAATGCCGCTGCTTGCATCATGTTCCTGTTGCACACCTTTTGGCCCAACATCTCCAACTTCAGCTAAAAATTCTCACTTTAAGAACTGTTACAATCTTCTATTTAAACTTATCAGGGATGAAGATGATGTCCGCTTTGGCAATCAGTTACCCATACTCGACATGCCAGCAACCAGGCTTGGCAAACTACAGCTAACCAAGACCACGTCACACTTCTCTCTTGGTATTCCTAGTAATAGGCCTAGTCTGGCTAATGGGGCAGATCATCACATTCTCCCATGGCAGTGGAGCCTGTTTAAAAAAAAAAAAAAGCATTGCATACTCCCTGTTTTCAGCTCCACTAAAGAAGTGAAAAAAAAAAAGCAGCTGCCATAATCCACTCCCAAACCAACACAATGCTGTGCCTCAACATCCTCACTGCATGAGCAGCAAGGAACACCGGCTCACAGTTTCAGGGAGAATGATGAAGAAGAAGATTTAAACATATTTAATATTGCATAAACAGTCATTCCCTCTTCACAGAGACAACCACAAGTCACCAATGCCACCTGAAAACTGGGCCCTACCTCTGATTTAAAGTCCTCTAGTCTCATCTTCAGTCTGTGGATCTCATCATCCTTGGCTCTTACTTTAGCATTACTTTTGTCCAGCAGTTCTTGATTTTCTATATACCATCTTATTTTCTTCTGAAGCTTTTCTAGTTCCTCCTTATGTTTGGTTTCCAGCTCCTGATAAATTATATAATAAAATATACAGATATACATGCTTATGAAATACAAATAAATGTTAACAAATCTCATGGATTTTCTTGAAAATGGCTAGCATGAAATTAAAGTTGAAATGTTGACTAAGACTGATGGGCCAGTTGCTCTAAGATGGTCAATAATGAAATTTTCATATGGCTTTAAATGTGTATGGATCCAGCATATTTTATGACTTTCTTTATCTACAGAACCTGCTCAGCTAAGGCTGTGAGCTTGAGTCCCATTTAGGCCTGAACTTTCTCTCTGGTCTATGGTATAAAGCTGGTTCTTCTGCAAGCCGTAAGCAAAAATATTCTCACACACAACCAGAAGACAGTAATCATATTCTTTCTCAATGCAGCAAAGTCCAGATTTCATAATTCAAACAACAGTTCAGATTTGACATTTCAACTGAGAGAATACTTCTGAAGAATAGTCCATACTGTTCATGTATTAGGATGAGCTGTGAGAAAAGCAAAACTAACAGCAAAATAAACAGAAGCTGACAATCGGGAAGAATATACTGGGCAATTTGGAAATGCAGTTTAAGAGAGAATCAACAAAATGTTAAATACAGAACAAAGGGCTGGATTTTCAAGAAGGGATATGGCCATTTTTGACACGTGAAACATGCTAGCAGGTTTCTCTGTGATGCCTCCACTTAGTTAAGGTAAAAAATTATGAGACTTACAGTTCTTAAAAGCTGCAAATGCTCGAGGTCTGTCTAAAATACAAAAATACCTGCAGATTTCAGAATCTGGCATCACTGCTTTCAGCACACTCCCATAATGGTCTGCTGCCTACTCCAACATCCACCAAAGAGTCTGTCTAATAATGGTTCTCGACACATGTTGGTTGTTTATTATATGTTTTCACCCACCTACTTCAGATTTTACTCTAGCACCCTTGCTCTGTCCAAGCTTCATCAATCACTCTATATGCACACTGTCTGTCCACCCCCTCTCTTCATCCTCCCGCAGTCTGTCTAATACAGCCTTCACAACATCCACATTATCCATTCTCAATCTGCCTTGTATTTCAGCCTGTCCAACCAGTCTATCACCCAATTCATTTTCATGCACACCCGCATGAGCTGGACAGAAGATCCACGTTAACCTCCTCACATGTGGGTGTCTCGACAGGTTTACCCATTCTGTCTGAAGAAAATTCTTCTCAGTCTTCCTTAGCTTGTCTGTGAGTCAGTCACAGCAACCACCATGAGACACTTCCTAATCCGCCAGCCACCTGATTGTTGCCAATATTGCCTCTATTTCCATGCACATGCTGGATGTAGTGACTGCAAAGACACCTGATCTCTGTTGCCACAACTCTTCCATTGCAATAGGTGACAAAGCCCCATCTGCCTGCAGAAACTCGGTTACTCCGAGCCCATAAACTGCAGGTTCAAGCCTTCGCTCACGTGAAGATCAAGCAGGTCAGTTGTTAACTCACCCTGATCTGTTCCGGTTTTAGGGAGTCTGCAAGTTGCCTTGCCAAAGAATCCTTCTCCTTCACCAGTGTTTCCACATGTCTCTCCAGCTCAAATGTGCTCTGCTGCATGAGCTTCAACTCTCTGCTCAGGTTCTCTTGAACTCTCTGTGTACAGCATAAGCAAGAAGAACCATGGTAACTTTGGCTTTTAATCAGAATATGAAAACAGTGAGCTTTATTTTTTTCTATATCAGTAATTCTTTACTATAAAAAAAAAAGTAATGGAAGAAGAAGAAATGAATGTGCAATTTTTACTTAAAACTGTAAGCATGCACCAGCTACTATCTAAACAAAATTCAAAAAAGAAAAAAAAAAAAAAAAGAAGCATTTATCTTACTGTCCACACATTTTACCACTTCCATCAGGTGCTTCATATAGTTCTCAGTTCATAAATGAAATTTTTGTGACAAGTTAAAGAAAACAAATACCCTGCCTTCACTGGCTAGTAAAATAGGACTTGAAATTAACATGGAAAAAAAAAGAAAATAATGAAAGTCTCATTAATCAAGAAGGAAAAATATATGTAGAAGGGATAGCTGTTGAAGAAGTAAACCATTCTGCATACCTTGGCAGCTACATAGACCAGGATTGTGACACTAGAAAGGAAGTTAGAATTAGAATTGCAAAAGCATAACTGACCTTCAAGAATCTTGAGAACAGTTGGCATTCGAAAGTTATAAGCACAAAAACCAAGTTAAGATTATTCAATTCAAATGTAATATCAACCCTCATTTATGAATGCAAAAGCTGGAAAATAACTAAAGAAACAGACAACAAATTAGACTCTTTTGAAAACAAATGCCTAAGGAAAATACTCTATAAAAAGTGGAACAAATTCAAGAACAATGCAGAGATAAGACAGATGAGCAAACAACAACCTGTCTCATGGGTGATCAGAAAAAGAAGATGGACATATGTCGGTCACATGATGAGAAGAAACAGTCAGAGAATCCCAAAACAAGCTATAAAGTGGAACACAAACAGGCTGAAGAAAAAGAGGCTAAGAGGACACTGTTAGGAGAGGCCAGTTTAGTGGGCATAATATTCCTTGATGAGGATGAAAAGCTCACTGAAAACAGGAAAATTTGGCAAATTACCATGCGAGCCCTATGTGACATTTAACAGCATGGGAAGGATTAAGATCTAAGAAAGAAAACAAAAATGTGTGACTCTCTAACCAGAAAATACATCACCTGCTCTTTCATAAAAGACATTTAATACAATTGAAAAAACTGCAAGTATAACAACTTTACATAATTATTTTCCTTTGTCCAAAAAAAGAGCTTTGTGTAAACAGACAGTGTGACAAAAAGAATTATATGGAAAGTATAATGTCTTCACAGATGTGGCACCTGGTCTTAAATAAATACTTCCTAGTATTCAATGCAGAACTTTATCCACCTTTCCTTTTCTTCTTCCTTCAGTGTTATCTCTGTTTCTCTGAGGATTTTACTCTGTAACATAAACATGTTATGAGAGTACCCATTTTTCTCAAACTCTTAAGTACACCAGATCTGCATCAATCTACAACTGTCAACAATTTCTTGCCTGTTAACTCTTATAAACTTTTCTATCCCACTTGACAACTGGTGTAACATTTAGATTGTACATATTTCGTCCGCGTTTCCAGTGACAGTTTTCAAAATAGTGAAAGAGTGCTTAGTTACGAGCGATGCTGAGCGAGAAAAAGGGAGAGAAACATGGAAAACTTTCACTTTTTGATGATGTAGATAGGGGTATGGACATGGCCTGTGACCACCCCACTGCTCATGAATGTATCCCAAGTAGATCTAGACATATTAGACGACTGGAGAAGTAGTTAGGAGGTTATTTCAGACATTAATTTAGCAAGAATGCAACATAGAATCACAATACAAGATCGACAAGTAGATCTAGACATCTCAGATGGTAAGTACTGTAGATCTAGAATTAGCCGATGGTGAGCTGGGCACAATCATTGTCTAAAAACATCACATTACTTCTTTTTTCCTAAAAAGCTCTGCATTTATGAAATTTTCATACATTTAGTTATATTTTGAAACATAATAAGTACATGGAAGTACATGGAAATACTGTTTTCCATTCCATTTTACAACTATACCCCCTAAACATATCAAGACCCGCGGTTTTATTTTGGCATCCAACTGAATGTCTGCATTTCTTCCTGCGGCACAGAAAGAGTTAAGACAGAATTTATAGACACACAACACAAACAAAATAGCTGTCAGAAAAAAAATAAAACCATCTGACATTTAACCTTTAACCTTTTTTTTTTAAAAATCAACACTGAAAATCTTTCAGCTGCATGATGCACCTTTGTGATGTTAAGACTGATATATAAATAAAAGAAAAAAACACTGTGGACCTACTTTAGCTTCAGCAAGTTCCCCTTCTAAATGTGAAATACGAGTTGCTCCCATCATTGCTTCAGTATTACCAGCTGCAATCTGCTGCTGCACTGCCATACTGGTAATTATGCCTTTGTTCTGAAGTTCTGTGTTCTTCAGTTCAAGCTCCTGCCTGCAGATTTTGAAATGAGGGCTACATTACAATAAGAACACTCCTGATATGCAACACTGAAAGGCAGTACAAAGAATGTGTGGGTTATATGTGTAATTCTCTAAAAAAGAACCAATGGCAGCAAAGATGATCATCACAGTGCCTCTTAAAAAGAATAATTTGCAGTAACTGGGAAATTACAAGATTAAAATACAATCAACAAAAGTAAAAAATGTATTAACAGTAACAAATTCTAGGCAGATTTTATAAATATATTTAAACAAAAATGATACACAGTACATAAAAAAGATGGATTTTACTAAATATGTATGCTATTCTTTTTCCAATGTGATCATCACCCTTTTGACTATACTGCTACAAATGTACTACATGGAAATAGGACAATGTCTTGACCAGATATAGTCTGCCTGCCAAGACAACGCCCATCATCAAAGCCATGACTATAATATAAAACAGAGTATATAGAAAACTATACCAGTTTGTGCTGTCTCTAAGTTATATGTTCAAATCAGGAAAGCTACATTACAGAGGCACAGAACAAGCCCTTCAACAAACTTAAAACTTCTTTGTCTACCCTGGTCAATCACATGTAAATCTCAAATTTCATTTCCTTAGCGGTCTTGGATTATAAAGGAGTTAACCAAATAACAGCGGTTGTTTATTTATAATATCATAACGTAGGCTTCATTCCCTGCTTACCATTCCTCTTCAAACCATTAATCTATTCCTGCATTCACCTATTAGCATTTGCCAACTCTGTGTTGAATACTTACTTAATATTTGCCAACTCCGTGTTCAATCTCTGATTCTCTTTAAACATGCTTGTCTCTGTTGCTTTGGCCTGTCTCTGGACTCCTTTGATCTCCTCATACAGTCTCTTATTCTCTGCCTGGTATCCAGCCAGTAAATTCTCCTGTTCTTGTATCTCTCGCTGTAGCTTGGAGATTTCAACTACAAGGGAAAAAAAAAAAACCACTCACACTTTTTTGTTCCACTGTTTGTGGCACATGAAACTTAAAGTAACAGATATGTAATTTTAAAGATCAAAATGCAGAATAATGAAGCAATTCCACAGAATACAAATATTATATCTGTTGCTGCAAATGGGAGGGGGGGGGGGGAAGAATAGTATAAGAACTTCTGTGAAAATGAATAGTCTGTGTTACAGAAGCATGTTCTGGCACTGCTGCTTCATTCTTTTGTAAAAATAAATACACCAGTTTGTTACATCTTCACGGAATCATTGTTAGTCAAAAATATTGAATTACAGCCAAGGTCAACTTTCATGACTACTAACAGAAGCTTACATAGAGGTAAAACTCCCTCCTAACAAATTTCACTTTTTGTTAATGTTTATGTATAACAGACTTTCATGTGCCGAAGGTCATGGAAAATACACGCCTTAATGGCATGTAAATGAGAATTTTACCTTTTTTTTTTATGTATAACAGATGTGATAAATGCAATGAACTTGCAACCATGCAAGGAGTGGATGGAGTAGATAACAGATACTTTAAAAATCTTCTTTTCTAAAGCAAACCAACTGAGCCCTATTAAGAAGTGTATTCACTCTCTTAGCAGTGAAAGGTACATGAGGAAGATGACAAGATAAGACAAGTCATTTCCACTGCTGGAAAAGCTGGTCTAACTGCACAATATTTATTTCATGTTTTTTGTTCATTTTATGCTCAAAACATAAAAAGCCCGTTCTGTGGAACCATTAATGTGTCCATATGTCTACATAAAAAGCCCATTCTGTGGAACCATTAATGTGTCCATATGTCTAAGTCATGGCCTTGTGAAGTAGAGAGGTCAGTACTTGTCCTCATTTTCTTCAGGAAGCTAAAAATCAAAACATGCAATTTAACTTGACAAAAGGAAATAACTTTCTTACCAAACTTAAAAAGGTTAGATTACTTACTTATCCCAGCAAACTTAGATAAAAGGTTAGATTACTTATTTATTCCAACAAACTTAAAATAAAAAGGTTAGATTACTTACTTATTCCAACAATCTTAAAACAAAAAGGTTAGATTACTTACTTATTTAAAACAAACTTGAAATAAAAAGGTTAGATTACTTATTCCAACAAACTTAAAATAAAAAGGTTAGATTACTTACTTATCCCACTATCTCCAGATTGTCCAACTGAGCTGTCTGACCTCTTAATCTTACTGTCTTTGCCTCCTTCAAGTTCTTTCAACTGCAGATTTATGTGTGCAGAATTTTAAAAAAAGAACATAAAATTACAAATTTTTATTATGCTACCAATAATGAAAATGACAATAAATAAAAAGATACTGTTAAATAATTTGTTAAACAATAATAAAGTTGATGAGTTTCATCTGAGATGGAAATGAGTAAATAATAATGAGATAATTAATTACTATGCACTACAACTCTTAAATTATCTGTTTGATGTAGCATGACTGGAAATGTTAATCAAAAAGTAAATGAATATTCATGAGGGTGTGAAATCAAACAGAAAAACTTAAAACAAGAAGTAAATAAACCTGTAAATCATTAAAAAAAAAAAAGTATTTTCTTTTAACTCAGATTAGTTACTTTTTTCTATTTAAATGTCACCATCCCCTAACAACTTCAATATTCTTAGAATCTTCTATCTGATCAAATGTTACATCATTGGAGTGATCATTCATTCATTCATTTGCACGTCCCTTGGGGAACTTTGCCTCCCTATACGGCACTCCTGTAGGCCTCTCGGTTGTATGCAAGATGGCCTGCTGCTGATGCGTCCATTTGCAGATATCAACGATGTCATGCAGCCATCTTCACCTTGGTCTTCCTCTCTTTCTTTTTTCCCATTATGTATCCTTCCAAGTCGGTTTTCTCTAGATTATCATGACGTTTAATGTGTCCAAAATATTTCAGTTTTCTCTCTTTAATACTTTTTACTAGCCAGCCTTCTTCAATATTAAATTCTTGTAGTATGGATATATTTGTTCTTTTTTGTGTCCATGATATTTGAAGAACTCTTCTGTAGCATTTACATTCAAAGGCATTTATGTGTTTCTCAGCTGTTTTGTTAAGTATCCAGGTCTTACAGGCATATGTTGCGATAAGAAAAATGCATGCCCTTAAAAATCTTATTTTTGTAGTTCTGTCTGTTCCTCTCCTCAGATTCTTTAGTTGTTTTACTTTCTGAAGAGCGATAGATGTCCTCCTTTTAATTTCCCTCATTGTATCTCCATTATTAGTCATAGTGATCCAAGATATTCAAAACTCTCCACTTCTTCCAGTTTTCCTCATTGATACATATATCAGCTGCCTTGTTTGTTTTGTCAGTTGTCATCAATTTAGTTTTCTTTGCATTAAGATAGAGATTTTGCTCTTCGCTATTCTTATGGACTGACATAATTAGTTTTTCCATTCCTTTTTTTTGGAGTGATCACAAACATGATTTTTTGGGTTTTTGTTTTTGTAGTTGGAGTGATCACAACTACAAAAACAAACAAACAAAAAATCATGTTTCTGACCACTGCTCACTATAGCTGACACCTCTATGTAAGAATACATCTAATTGCAGGAACACACATACACACCAACTTTAGCTCTAGTCTGTAATATGTTGGAAGCCATCATTAAAACTTGAAAAAAGTAAATATTTCTACCCATTAGAAAAACAGTGGAAGGAAAAAAAAAAGAAAAACATGAAAGAATATGTCTAAAGCATGAACTGAAGACTTTTTTGCCAGACACAAAGTCAAAGTGTGTACCATTTCAGTACAGGCTAGGAATCTCTAGAAATAATTTCCTGTGTTTGTGCTTTTCGGTTTTAAGTAGTACTTCATACATATACATAAAAACTGAGTTAAGAGTTTTATGAAGCACTTGTTTCCAGTGGTAAAGCGTGTGGACAGCATGCAAGAAGTGGCATATTTCAACCTCTCACATGGTAAGTCTTTTTTTTTTAACACTAAAATTTAGATTTCTGATTCAGGACATCAAAGAAAATTACAGTAAAATCCTGTTATAATGGACCCTGTTTATAACAGAGCCTTAGTAATAATGGATCAGCTCTGCAGGTCCCAGCCACACATCTATATAAATATGCAGGAAAATAGTCGAATATAACAAACTCAATTATAAGGGAATCTTGCATTTACTGGACAAAAAAAAAGTTAGATCTCTGTGGTTGCTTACTGATGCTGCTTTATTTGGTTATAACATAATGCATTACACTAACACAAATCTGACAGCCATAATAACAATGATGGCATATAGCCAGTCATATATGCATGTAGTTTTATGTAATAAGACAGAGAAGTGCCATGAATAACTTTAGAATTCAAATGCCAAATTGTTGCATTCAGTGAAAATAAAAAATAAATACAGGCTGACGCTGCGTGTGGGTATGGTCTTAGAAAGTCAAATGTTAGTGACATCTGGATAAAATGTGAGACATACAAATCCTCCTTGCAGTTTGCAGGCTGTACCAAGAAAATGCACAAATCTACATATGATGATAATGAAAAATGCTCTTTTCCTTTGGTTAAAATAAACACATTAATCACTGCACCTGTGTCTGTTACAGCACTGTAAGAAGTGCATGATTTTATTTTGACTCACACTGCTGCAGTTAGATCACCATCATTTCTGGATATAGTGAACTTTGGATATAATGGACTAGTTGGCCAATCCCCTTGAAGTCCATTACAATGGGATTTTACCATACTATTAAACCTGAGAGTCTTTATATGAGATGTGATAAAGGAAATTATTTTTATTTCCACTGAAGAAAACTCCACACATTTTGCTAGATTAAATATTTACCCTGTAACTACTTCGAACATTACTCTCCTGTTTTAAGCTTTTTTTATATTCTCTATGATATGAGAGTTGTACCTTGCGAGGCTTGTATGGTTTCTGTGTAAAAGTCACATTTCAAATTTTCACTTGTCATTTCTGGCATGTTATGGTTAGGTTAAATAATAACAGTTCACAAGAAATTCTTCTATGAATGATTTGATAAGCTAATAAATGTGCTAGACAGGAGAAAGATCTGAATTCAGGGAATACCTTCGCTGAAAGTACAAAATTTTCTTGCTTCAGGGAAAACACTTCGTCCTCATACTTCACTTTTTGGGAGGTGAGTTTCTTACTGAACTCGTCTGTCTGAGACGCTAACTCCGCTGTGGATGAAACATTAACAATTTTTACTCTTATTTTATGTATGCATGCAATACAATCAAATAAATTCAATGGCCAAACTGTATTAACCAAACATTAAAGAAAAACAGGACATGTCAGTCTTACATAGAAAATTTCAGTAAGTGACTATTTAACAATTTCTTCATCAGAATACAACATAAACAAAAGCGAAAAAAAAAAAAAAAATACTGGGCACATGAAGTGACCTATTTACAGCTACCTAATCACCATTAGAAAAGTCTGGGGATTTAACTCATTTTTTTATCTTTTGTGTATCTATCTATTTCTCTCTTTTGCGGATCTATCTATTTCTCTCTTTTTTGTGTATCTATATATTTCTCTGTGTCAAAAGTTTTACTGTAGATGAATGTAGAAGGTCTAAAACTAAAAATAACTAAAACTTGGGTCATAAATTCAGTGCATGTGTTTCTGGGCTGCAGTGTTAAAAAAATTTCACAGCTTACTGTAAGAAAACTTCACAATAAACTGCGAAATTCTAAAATTTTTTTTTTTTATGTTCATTCTCTTTCAACACTGACATGGTTCTATGTGATATTTTGATCAATGTACAATAACAGCCATGAGTACAATGTCCTTTATAGTGCCCCACCTCACACAAAGATAATTTTCACTTTCAGAGGCAGATTCCATGAAAGGTATTTATTAGGTATTTATTTTTTTTACTGCTGGGGTTGACTGGTGAACAACACATTCATTCACTTGAGATGTGGGATACCATAGACACAGTACTCAGTCCGAAGGAGACAGTAGTCAGCAACCTACAGCTAAACGCCTACGTCAGGCTTACTGAACCAGAGTTCACCAGGACCCCAGTCTACCCCTCAGTGATGATGTGGAATAATATGCCATAATTATCTGAGGAACATGAATATTGAAGAAAACTCCACAAAATCTACTGGATCAAATATTTTCAAGTATTTTAAGTAAAAGTCATTTTATTTTTAAATATTCATGTTCTTTCTGCTCCAGCAACACGACAGGCAGAGAAGAGTTTACCGCAGAGACCATGAGTACTACGCCCAGAACTGCGTGGATGAGGCTTCTCCACCATGTGGATGAGGCTCCTCCACATGGTGGTGGAGGTGTGCTGGTGTGGGGGACAATCAACTTCATGGGAAGAAGTGACCTGGTGCAAAATGAAGAACGCCTGAATGCCTAACAATACATCGCTGAAATTCTTCGTCCTCACGTCTTTCTACTTCTGGCTGCACCAGGGTTGATTTTTCAGCAGGATAACACTCGACCTCATGTGGTACAGCTCACCACCCAGTTCCTTGCTGACAACAACATCCAGACCATTCCGTGGCCATCCATGTCATCAGACATGAACCCAACAGAACACTTATGGGATGAACTCAATAGATAAGTCCGCTTTAAAGTTTCTTCATGCCAAGATTGAAAATCAATTCCGTAAAATAAAATTTTGATACAAGTTTGAAATTTGGTGTCCATTATGACTACAGTAGTGTTGCATTTCCTTTTTTTTAATAGTATATTTTATAATTCATTATAATTATATTGCATGCTGCTGTTTCATGTATTTTTTTTCTGTTGTGGTCTCTGGACTATGGGAGCTGTTATACCTTGTAACTTTTCTTTTAATGTTCTCTCAGTGTTCAGCTCATCCATGAGATTCTTCAGCTGATGAAGCAGAAGTGCCTCTCTATCTTGATCTTGTTTCTTTACCCACTCTGATCTCATCTGGTCAAAGCTGCTGTCTGCCTGTATATCAAAGTGAGATAATCACATGAGTAGCTAATATCAAAGTGATACAATCACATGAATATCAAAGTCTGATATAATCACTTGAGCAGCTAGCATGAAAGTGATATCACATGAACAGCTAATATCAATGTGACAGAACGACACTGCCAATGCAAAATGAGAAATTTATACAATCAATTAATATCAAAGTGAGATTCACACAAAAGAAATGACCAACAAGTGCAAAGATTTTATCCAATCTTCTAATTTAAAGAGTTTTTTTTTTTAAAAACCATCACAATTAGAATTTGTAACTTCTTTTAGAATACAGTAAACTGAATTTAATTCAGTTTTTAGAATTTTAAAAATTCATCAGAACTGATTTCCTTACTCCAGATGTATCTTAAAATCCATCAGGCCTTCTATGCTGGATGCACTAGTATTATCTACTGTACCATCTTATCTACTGTACCATCTTATCTAGTGTACCGTCTACAACAAACGAAGCAAATGAGATGTTTATATCATATTATGATATGAGCTACTGAGCTAAAACTGATTATGTCTTCTTCTTGATTATGTCTTCTTCTTCTTCTTTTTATATCTCCCTGGAACTTAAGCACAATGTTCTTTGCAGCTGATGCAGTGATGGCATTGAGGTACAGCATCATTTTGGTTTGGGAGTAGGTTACAACAGTCTTTTTTTCAGTTCCCATGTGGAACTAGCAAGCATGGCGTGCGCAGTACTTCTTTACTAGACTCCACCACCATGAGAACCAGTGATTCCTGCTCTGTTTGCCAGGCTAGGCCTGTTTATTAGGGACACGAATGGAGAGGTGGGACAGGGTCCTGGTCAGCTATGGTTGTCAACCCTGATGTTAGCATGTCAGCTATGGTTGTCAACCCTGATGTTAGCATGTCAGCTATGGTTGTCAACCCTGATGCTAGCATGTCAGCTATGGTTGTCAACCCTGATGTTAGCATGTCAGCTATGGTTGTCAACCCTGATGTTAGCATGTCAGCTATGGTTGTCAACCCTGATGCTAGCATGTCAGCTATGGGTTGCTGACTGCCACATCTGACAGTATCTTCAGCCCCTCCAAGCATGCAGTTAATTAGACAAACAATACATTATAACCAAAATCGTATGGCATGTGGTGTTATGGTAGTACTTAATTATCTTCAAAAATCTCATCTCATTACCTGACTTGCTGAGACTTCTGATGATTTGGAATACTGATCATGATTTGAACTCTGACCCACTGTTCTCTGAACATTAGCTTTTGGTGATTTTTCTACTTCTGCAGATAAATGTAATTTCATGGTTTTACTTCTTGAACCATCTGCTGAAAGTTACAAAACTTGTATAATTGTCAAAATAAGAATTTTGCTTTCACAAGACCAATAAAAGCATTTTCTCTATTACAGTCCTGATATGATAGTATCCTGACTACCGCTGAGTGCTCTACTACCACAGATAACAATAACTTACTCTCTCAGAATTCTAATCGTACAGGTTACACAGACAATACAACAGTATGAGGAACACTGACACCTGATTTTTTTTAAGTGAGATCAAATAAACCACATGTTTAATATGAAAAGAATGAGTGGTGATCAGTGAGGATTTGGAACTTAAGATTGTAATAGATGATCAAGTCACTCCTACCCTTGATGAGAACTCATTCACCATATAAGGAAAGGAGTGAGCAACATTCTCACTCAGATAAACTGACAGACGTACAGCATGATGAAAAAAAAAACTATATATAATGATCAACTTACATTCTCAATGAAAGCCTTTCCATCACAGAATTATAAGGCTAATACACATCAGTGCTCAGTTTTATCACATTCCTAACCCATTTCACAATGATGTTAAATCTCTCAAAAATCTTCAAGACATAATCAGATAATCATCTGAACAGAATCATTCTAACATATTCACAACTCATAATGAGCATAATTCAATCATAACACTTGAAAAACTCTCTATCAAATCTCACAAAAATTCTTATCCTAAACATCATGCTAATGATTTCTTATGAAGTATCCATGCTAATCAAAATCATATGAATAATAATCTCATACTAATAATAATCCTCTATGAAAAATCCCAGTCCTTAAATATGCCCTACAATTTCTATTCATAAAACTTCCCAAAGATTTTATCCACACAGAACAAAAATCATGATTTAAAACATTTATGCTTAAAAGTTCACCACAAGGTCTGAACTCCATGCAAAAATTGCCTGTTTATAACCTTGGACAAATTCTATAAATAATCCCATTTTAGCTTTTCTGTAGCTAAAAATAACTAATTGAACAAACATGTCCTAAATGACTTTTGTTAACGTACAAAATCTAATGACTGGACATGTCAAGAAATGGCCTTCAACGTGTCAAGACTGACCTTTCGTTGACCTGTACTATAAAAAATAACTAAGGGCATTAACCATTATGTCAATCTACCAAATTAATCCTTGGTTAACTCCCCTATACTGTTAATAAAGTACATAATTAAAGAATTCTGTTACACTGAGCACTGAAGCTAAAAGAAGAAAGTAATGTCAAGATTACTTACTATTCCCAAGGCAACTAGTACTAATTTTCTTGTGTATATGTGCTATTGCTTAAGGTCAGCTTCTTCTGGAACATCCTCGTGTACTGTCTCTTACTGTTCAGATATGGAATGTCTTTCTTGTATATTGGCATTTTGTGCCCAACTATTTTCTTATGAAGTGGATACCAAAGACCTAAGTTTTATTTTAATTTATTTTTCATGTATTCATCTGGTGTGGTGCTTATGAATGAGGTCCATGACAAAGGTATTTGCCAAAATATTGGATTGTTGTGAGTTCTTCATTTATACGTGCTCATCTTACAATAATACATTGTTATGCACCCATGAACGATGCATATGATGAGGTGAAAGACGATTTCTATCACCAGTTACAACAAATCATCAACAAAGTCCCTAAACACGACATCCTAATTGCTATGGGGGACTTCAATGCTAAGGTATGGAAAGATAACACCGACGTTGAAAAATTAATGGGAAAAGAAGGAACTGACATGGTTAATCAGAACGGAGAAAGATTAATTGAAATATGTCGAACAGAGGGCATGGTCATTGGAGGCACAATATTTCCACACAAAGAGATACATAAAACAACGTGGATATCTCCAGATGATAGAACTAGAAACCAGATAGATCATTTTTGTATTAGAAAGCAATACAGAATATCTCTCATAGATGTAAGGGCTTATAGGGGTGCAGATGTTAACAGTGATCACAACCTGTGTATAGGGAAAATAAAACTAAAACTGAAAAGCCAACACAAGAAATCAGTACACAGAAAGATAAACAGCCACAGCCTACAAGAAGAAAATACTAACAGTAATTTCGATCAGGAACTTGCCAATCATTCCAAAACACAAGTTGAGGAGATAGGTATTGATGAATTATGGAATTATTACACCACAGCTATAATCACAGCAGCAAGCAAGCGCTGGACTGAAAAAACCAAATAGAAAAGCATGGATATCAGAAAACAAATGGAAGTACATACATGAAAGACGAGGAGTCAAATTAGACATATTGAATGTAAAAACAGATCTTGGAAAAGATCTGGTGAAAGAAACATACAAAGAAATAGACAAGAAAGTAAAAAGTTCAGCTAGAAGTGATAAAAGAGAATACATAGACAATATGGCGAGAGGCAGAGAAAGCAGAAAAAACAGAAGACAGCAAAACTTTATACAACATACAAAAGAAGCTAACAGGTACGATTACATCTAAAGAAAGACCAATCCTTAGCAAAACTGGAACCCTATTAACATCAAGTAAAGACCAAAAGCAAAGATGGGCTGAACACTTCCAAGAAGTACTTAATTGACTACACTCAAAAGAATTGTTAAACCTTGAAACCGACTTACCAGCCCAACAATTAAATGTCAGCCTAGATGAAATTACACTGAATGAAACTGAAACAGCAGTGAATTTAATGGCTAACAACACAGCTGCAGATGAAGATGAAATAACACCTGAAATGTTAAAAGCTATCAATAATGACAACATGAGACAACTACAGAGAATGTTTAATAAGATTTGGAAAGAAGATAAGGTCACTTCTAAATGGAAAAAAGAAATCATTGTTAAAATACCAAAAAAGGCAACCTTAGTGACTGTAACATTTGGAGAGGAGTAACATTAATAATAAAAGATAAGACAGATGACTGAACAACAACCAGTCTCATGGGTGATCAGGAAAAGGAGATGGACATATGTTGGTCACTTGATGAGAAGAAATGATCAGAGAATCCCAAAACAAGCTATCAAGTAGAACACAAAAGGCCGAAGAAAAAGAGGCAGACCGCATGAAACTCTGAAGAGGACATTGTTAAGAGAGGCCAAATTAACAGGCATAAAATTCCTTTGATGAGGTTGAAAGACTCGCCGAAGACAGGAAAAATTGGCGGACTACTTTGTGATGTTTAATGGCACGGGAAGGATATAAGACCTTACTTTCTGCCACTCTTGTTTCTGCCAACTTTTCTACTGTTTTTGTAAAGCTGAACGATGCACATCAGACTACCTTAAATTAAATCTTTGTTTATAAAATATATATTTACTACCAGTACCAGTTTTACTGCATTTGTCATTTCTCTTATCTTTCACCAATGTCCATATCATTGTAGAGAGACCAAAGTACAAACAGTTTGTCAAACAGTGTCATATATGGTTGTCATTTCATTCATTATACCATTCCAGAACTTTTTTTGGGGGTAGGGTTTTATTTTGCACCTTCTGTGTCCAGTTTTCCAACATACCTGTCTCAAAAATTGAACTGTTTAGAGCATTCATGCTTGATCCACACAATATTGTATCAACATGAAAACAGTTTCAGTTTTCTATTTTGTCTTCAAATTTTTTTGGCAAAAAAAGAAAAAGTATCTTTATCTTTAGACAGATTATAGGGAAATTTAGGAAACAAAATACATACAAATACATACAAAATGGAAAGGCATAATATGTGTGTGTGTGTGTGCGTGCGCATGTGTGTGTGCGTGCGTGCGTGTGTGTGTATATATATATATAAAACACACATTGAGACTATGTCTTTAAACTGGCAGAGAAAAAGAGTATACAGTATGTTTAAAACTTGTAGATTGAGACAGTCCTGCACAACATGTTTAAAACAGGTTTAATCTTTATGACAGAGTAAAAGAGTCCTGTACAATATGTTTATAACTGGTTTAATGTGGCAGAGTAAGAGAGTTCTGCACATTATATTTAAAACTGGTTTAATCTTCACAGGAGAGTAAAAACTCCTGTCCAATATGTTTAAAACTTAGTTAATCCTCATGGTGAAGTATGATAGTCCTGCACAATATGTTTAAAACTGGTGTAATCTTCACGACAGAATAAGAGTCCTGCACAGTTTGTTTAAAGAGTAAAAGAATGTTACACAATATGTTTAATACTGGTTTAATCTTCATGACAGAGTAAGAGAATGTTACACAACATGTTTAAAACTGGTTTAATTTTCACGACAGTAAGAGAATGTTACACAACATGTTTAAAACTGGTTTAATTTTCACGACAGAGGAAGAGAATGTTACACGATGTTAAAAGCTGGCGTAACCTTCACAGCAGAGTAAGACAGTGCTACACAGTAAATTTAAAACTAGTCTAACATTTCTAAATAGTAAATTAAAAATAATTTGCTCCACAAAAAACAGTCTCTAAGAGGGCTGAAAAGGAAAAAAAAAAAGACAAATACAGCCAAAATACAAGCAAGAACCTAAACTACAACGACAACACAGAAACAAAACAACATTTGAAGGGATGAAGTATTACTCCTAGTGAGCTCCTTGTTCTGTACATCTGAAGGTGACTTTAAACCTGAAACTCTTGGGGGTGATTTTCCTGCAGACCTAGGCTGTGAGGATTTTCTTGCCTGTGGAGGTGACAGCTGTCCATAACCAGAACTTTGTACATGGGTGAAGCGCCCCCTACCCAAATGTGCTGAAAAGAAAAAGAAAGCAGTCACATTACATTTAAAACCCGAAATAAAATTATACAAAGTGACCAGTCATACTACATTTAAAATAACAAATAAAATTAACAACAGGGGTAAAACTGAAAACTCAAATGCATGACCGAAACATGCTTTAGTTTCCTGCTTTATGAAATGTACTCTTTGTGCCTTGAAAAAAATTCTAAGGGTATAGGTTAAAAATATCCAGCTTAGACATGTATAATAAGGTATAACATTTTAAAAATGTTACAATCCAGCTGATGTAGCTATAAAAATTAACAAAGTAACAGAATACAGTGCTGTATGGTTAGACCTTGAAAAAAATCACAGACAAAGCATTTTTGGATGCCGCATTAAAGAAAAATTACAGGAGAATTATCTGGGATTTGAACCACTGACTCCGGCTGGACCGCAGCCTTGTAATCATGAGAGTACACCACATTAAAAAACTTCGCTATCTTGCACCCCAAAAAAAAAGTGTTTGATAGGGAAGCCATTAATGCCTGCTGGTTAAAAATCATGACGCTTGGAAAATGAACAAGGTCATGAAGGTCACGACACAGAAATTCTGTAGCTCATATTCAATCTCTTGTACGTACCTCGTGGTTCATCCTACCAGAGTCTGTAGTTCAAGTCTATGGTAACTCTTGTAATTTTTCTTCTCTCACATCTAAAAGCACTTTGTCTATGATTTTTTTCTAGGTTTAACCATATAACACCCGAACAGCAACATGGAAAGTCAAACAGGACAAAGATCTGGTGGTGAGTCCCCCAGGCCAGATAGATCTAATTTTAACCCTGGGGAAGAGTGTGAGACAGAGGTCAGTACTAGTAATTGTGCTGACGGACAAAATCCTGATGGCGTTACTAAGGAAAACCCCTGCATCAAACTAAAATAAAAATAAGAGTAGGAACATGGAATGTGAGAAGAATGTATGAAGGGAAGTATCAAATAATAAGTGACGAGATGAAAAGAATGGGGATACACATTTTGGGAATCTGTAAACATCGATGGAAAGGATTAGGACACTTCAAGAGCGAGAATGATAATATCTTTATATACTCTGGTGCAGAATTAGGAGGAAAGAATGGAGTGGCTTTTTACTTGGACAAATCGACATCAAAAGCATTACTAGGTTACAATCCAGTAAATGATAAAATCATCACAATCAGACTTAAGGGCGCTCCTAGAAATGTAACAATCATCCATATATATGCATCTACATCAGCAGCAGAAGAAGAGGAAGTAGAAGACTTTTATAACACTCTGCAAACGACGATAGACCAGGTATGGAAAAATGATACTGTATTAATAATGGGGGATTTTAATGTAAAGATTGGTACAGAAAAAGCAGAAGATGAAAGACATGTTTTAGGGAAATTTAGCATAGGACATAGAAATGAGGCAGGTGACAATCTAATGGCTTTTTGCATGGAAAATGAGCTAATGATTGCTAATACACTTTTTAAACAACATCCAAGAAGACTTTACACATGGACATCACCTGATGGGAAAACCAAAAATCAAACAGATTACATTTTAGTTCACAGAAGGTGAAGATCAAGTATAACATCAGCAAAAACTTTACCAGGTGCTGACTGTGACATGGACCATAAGCAGACATGAAGATAAAGATAAAAAAAGACAGTTATGGGATCAAGACCACTCCGCTTTGATCTTACAAAAATACCAGAACAATATGGTCTAGAAGTGAAGAACCGTTTCGAAATCCCGATGGCTGTACAGGAGGAGATGACACCAGGTGATATGGCTACACAGTCCAGAGATATCTTAATAGTAACAGCTAAAGATATGGTTCCATTAAAGAAAACACAAAAGAATGTATGAATTACAGCAGGCACACTAGAACTGATAAAACAATGTAGAGAAATGAAGACGCAATGGAAAGTGACAAACAACAACAAAGAGGAATATAAATCTTTAAGAAAAAAGTACGAAGAAACATAAGAAAAAACAAAAAAGCAATACATACAAGATTGTTGTGAAAGAATAGAAGAACATCAGAAGTGTGGAAGACATAGTGAAATGTTTAAAGAAATGAAGACATTGATGAGAAATGTCACACCTAAGCTAAATGCAATTTGTGACAAGATGGGGAATACTTTGACAGAGACAGAGGAGATTCTAGAAAGATGGAAAGAATATTGCAATGTATGAAACAACCGACTGTGAAAGCAGAAATCAACAGTGTGAATTATTATTGGAGGAGAAAGAACCCGAACCGACAAAAGAAGTTTTATGGGCAATAAAGAATCTGAAAAATGGTAAATCACCAAGATGTTATGAGATAATAGCTGAATTTATTAAAGCACGAGGAAAGGAATGTGCAACAATCTATCATGCACTATGTAAAAAGATATGGCATTCAGGTATTTGGCCAAAAGAATGGAGAAGAACTGTATTCATATCACTGCCAAAAAAAGGGTAACCTGAAATTATACACAAACTACAGAACTATTGCCCTGATTAGTCATGCCAGTAAAGTTATGTTAAAAATGATAATGGGTAGATTTCGTAAGAAAATAGAAGAGGTCCAAGCTGGTTTCAGACAAGGAAGAGGATCAAGAGTTCATGTATTCAATATAAGATTAATAATAGAGAAATGCTGAGAGTTTAATGTGAATCTATATTTATCCTTTATAGACTACTCAAAGGCACTGATTGTGTACAACACCAGAAACTTTGGGAAATAATGGAAAAAATGGGATTTCCAACACATTTGATATAATTAATGTCACTGCTGTATCTAGACCAACAAGCAGCAGTGAGAATAAATGGTGAAACAACAACTTAGTTTGACATAAAACAAGGGATCCGTCAGTGGTGCATATTGTTGCCTTACTTGTATACTGAAAATATGAGGAATGTTAGAGAAGATGTAGACAAAGAATATTATGATGCTATAACAATTGGAGGTTATGAAATACCAGAGATTAGATATGCTGATGACACAGTATTACTGTCCACATCACAAAAAGGAATGGAAAAACTAATTATGTTTGTCTGTAAGAATAGCAAAGAGTAAAACTTCTATCTTAATGCGAAGAAAACTAAACTGATGACAACTGACAAAACAAACAAGGCAGCAGATATATGTATCAATGAGGAAAAATTGGAAGGAGTGGAGAGTTTTGAATATCTTGTATCACTGCTAATCAATAATGGAGATACAATGAGGGAAATTAAAAAGAGGATATCCATTGCTCTTCAGAAAGTAAAACAACTAAAGAATCTGTGGAGAGGAACAGACAGAACTACAAAAATAAGATTTTTAAGGGCATGCATCTTCCCATCGCAACATATGCCTGTGAGACCTGGACACTTAACAAAACAGCTGAGAAACACATAAATGCCTTTGAATGTAAATGCTACAGAAGAGTTCTTCAAATATCATAGACACAAAAAAGAACAAATATATCAATACTACAAGAACTTAATACTGAAGAAGGCTGGTTGGTAAATAGTATTAAACAGAGAAAACTTAAATATTTTGGACACATTAAACGTCATGATAATCTGGAGAAAACTGTCTTGGAATGGTATATAATGGGAAAAAGAAAGAGAGGAAGACAAAGGCAAAGATGGCTGCAAGACATCGTTGATATCTGCAAATGGATGCATCAGCAGCAGGCCATCTTTCTCACAACCAAGAGGCCTACAGGAGAGCTGTTAAGGACGCAAAGTTCCACAAGGGACATGCAAATGAATGAATGAATGAACCATATAACACTGTATTCTATTACTTTACTGTATGAAAGTCTCATTGTTTCCTATTGGTAAAAATTTGTAACTAAAAATTAACACCAACTTGAATTGAGGACACTGTCTCTGAAAGTGATCAATCAAGTAGACAGGTGATGGACTGAAGCACTGTCATAAAAGCTATCAAAGAAGCAGACTGGCCAAAATGACCTCAATGATAACTGTGAATCAACAATCCCTGTCAAGAGTGAAGGAGCTAGAGGTGACACTTGGTATGATAAAACATGAATGACTAATTAAAAGTACCAGAAGGATGGTCAGTCAATACAAGACTGGGTGTTCATCAGTCACTGTATGCTGATGGAGACACTAAAGAGGAGACCAGAGCACCTATGGATGTGTCTGGATTGCAAAAGACAATGGTCTTTTCTAATTACCTCTGCAAGATGAGGCATACCAAAGTACATCATAAATAAGGCTATCACTGTGTTTAGAGATATCAATATGAGAGCAGATTCATGAAAATGTATCCAAAATGAAAGAAGACAATAATGTTTTTTAATAAATAAATAAATAAAAATAAAAACAGAAACACATACAAAAATGTTCCTTACATTTATCATTTTGTGAAAGAAGCACTGTTGCTTTTCTGTTTTTGGTGTCCATCTTGCCTGTCTTTCTCTTGTCCTTCACAGACTAAGAAACAAATTTGAACACGTGCAAGTGAAAAAGCATTCATTATCTGCCTTGTTAATACTGCCTGAGAATACTGATTCTATAACTGCTCCAAGATCCCACAGATCTTGTATTCCTCACATTCTTCTTCAGTGTTCAAAGCTAAAAGGCAGTAGGTAAAGGTAATCCTGTCATGCCTTAGAGGCACATAGGGATATGGTGTTAGTGCCTATATTTTCCCTGACCTGTCAGCACACTAGCAGGTGAAATGGTCAGTATCACACCTGGCTGACTTTCCTTCTCCAACTCCAGAAGACGTCGGGTACCCATTTCTACAGCTGGGTGAATGGGGTGCCCCCAGCCAGATTCAAACCTCCGACCTTCGCCATGAGAGACCACTGCACTAACCACTTCGCCACTCAGACACGCAGTGCTCAAAGCTAAGACTTAGCTAAACCTTCAGCTTCATCACCAGATGAAGTTCACAATTTTCTTCAGGTTCTGGCGATGATCCTGTAGCTTCTGAACTAGGATTTGGCCCTCAACCCCAGTTTGGCTGCAGAGGTCTATGCACAGCTGGCCATGCTAAAGTGTATGTTATGGAATCAGGAACCCCACTTCACTATGGAAATTTCCACTGTTGGCGAGATCTTCAGCTGCCGTGCGTGGAGCGGTGCTCTTCCCGGCCAATGAAGAAATTTGCAAATGAGGTTGCCGCGCAGCATCACTGCGGAAAAGGTGGTTGAAAGGATAAATCGAAGCAAACAGTCAAATCACGGCACCTCTGGTCTGGAGGTCGGCCACGTCCTGAGTGCAGTCATATCGGGTGAAATGCATGAACCGGCTTGTCCCAGAGGTTAAGTCACTGCTGGCTTGACTCTTCAAATGCCGCGCGTGGAGTGAAGCTCCTCCCGGTTAAGGAAGTAAATGCGGAAATAAAGGTTGCTGTGCGGCGCCGATGGGAAAAGGTGGTGGAAAGTGAAGTTTAACCTGGTATGTCCAGTAGTATCGCTACGAGAGCTATACCACGGCGCCTCTGCTCTAGAGTCCGCCTACGTCCGAAATACACCTACACTGGTGAAATATGCCTAAACCGGCACACACCAGGGGTGGAACTCGATGGCTTGACATGTCATGCCACCTCCGCTCTAGAGGTCGGTAACGCCTGATAAACACCCATACTGGTGAATTTTGCCTAAACCGGCTCATACCAGGGGTGAATCTTGAAGGCTATGAATGTCACAGTACCTCTGCCCCAGAGGTCGGTCCCGTCCCAAACACGCCCATACTGGGAAATGCCTAAACCGGCTCAACCCAGGGGTAGAAGTCACTAGTGGCGAGGATTCGTCCTCCTGGACAAAAGCTCCATCCTGGTCACAACTAGGAAGGGTAGCGGCCACGACCGCAAAATGCTGAAGTCGGAGACACTGGACCAGGGAAGTCTAGATAGGCAACCACCTCTCACCCAGCGGGGATGTCTGCGTATCCTAATCACGCTGAGGTTTTCCGGTGAGAAAGTCCAACTCTGGCCTGGGTGGGCTTACGCCTCTCACCCAGCGGGGATGCACTGATATTCCAAACACGTCGAGGTCTTCCGGTGAGAAAGTCCAACCCTAGACCAAACTGGTGCAATGAAAACCACGGTGTCACGCAATCCCGCTTCCAAGACCCACCAAGAATACAGGCTAAAGCACTGTGATACTCTGAACCCCTTGTGGTCCTTTCGTGGATGTTGGATAACTTGAGCATATGTGACACAAAAGTCTGCAGTGGTTCACTTTTTTAAGTTCAAGCAAGACTGTGTCTGCTCAAATCTCTGAGAATGCTGAACTGGATCTGATTCACCATTAAAAAATCTGCTCATCTGTCATTAGATGAGAACTTCAAGAAATCACTTAATATTAAGATGTTCATAAGAAATGTGCAAAAAAATATAAATAAATAAAGTGATTTCACCTTGTTATTCACAGAACATCTATTTTTTGACTGAAAATAAAGACAATTTTTTGTTCACTTGCCATTTCTGTTTTATTTTCACTAAAAGTGTAACATCACACTATATAATCTTATGAACCACACAATCATACTTAATATTTGAAACATGTCTTCAATAACTTGGATATGAGTGAAACGGTATAATCTAAACATGTCTTCTATAATTTAGATATGAGTGAAATGGTATATTCTAAACATGTCTTCTATAATTTGGATATGAGTGAAATGGTATATTCTAAACATGTCTTCTATAATTTAGATATGAGTGAAATGGTATATTCTAAACATGTCTTCTATAATTTGGATATGAGTGAAATGGTATATTCTAAACATGCCTTCTAATCCCAAGGTATGGTAGAAGCAGAGATACTTTAAACATATGTTTGATAAATGTGGCATGGCTAAAGCAAATATGGTCTAAACATGGAATGAATACTATGACACAACAAAACAAATTATTCTGAAATAAATAAAACTAAAACCAAAATACTTTCAATACACAATAAGAAAAACTATTACAAAAAAAAAAAGGAAGAAAAAAGGCAAATAAAAAAGAATAAGGGCATCAAGAGAAAAATAAAATGGACAATTTTAGACATATCTGAAAGAAAAGTAGCAATGCACCACCGGCAAAATAAATCCCTCTTAAACGTTTACACCACAGCACAATATA
This sequence comes from Achatina immaculata, assembly GCA_009760885.1. Taxonomy (NCBI): domain Eukaryota; kingdom Metazoa; phylum Mollusca; class Gastropoda; order Stylommatophora; family Achatinidae; genus Lissachatina; species Lissachatina immaculata. The sequence goes on along the minus strand of CM019692.1, from coordinate 23,334,220 downwards.
CTACAGGTTAAATTATCTCCCTTTCAAACTATTTATACAAGAAAAAAAAGTATGCACATGTGTGCGTTAGGTGTGTATACACACACACACTATATTTCTCTGTTTAAACGATGGGTCTTAAATAATCACCTGCCTCAACTAAACCCCTAGGGGAGCATGTTTCAAATAAACGTATGTCTCAAATCTTCTTCTTCGTACGCATATCTGCAGTCCTGTCTCTTGGATAAATTTCACTGTTTTTTTTTTTTGTAATTCATGTATGAGAGAATACCAAAACAAGCTATCAAGTGGAACACAACAGGCCAAAGAAAAAGAGGCAGACCGCATGAAACTCTGAAGAGGGCACTGTTAAGAGTGGCCAAATTAACAGGCATAAAATCCCTTGATGAGGTTGAAAGACTCACCGAAGACAGGAAAAACTGGCAAACTACTTTGCGAGCCCTATGTGATGTTTAACGGCACGGGAAGCATATAAGATATATGGAACCGTAGAGCTTATCTTCTTTAGTGGTTTCACTAGGCCAGTAATTACTTCTCAGTGTCTCGTAGTTGGTGCAGTTTTGGAGGATATGTTCCACAGTTTGGGGCACTTGAGCACATGTACAAAGAGTAGTAGTGCCAACCTTAAACTTTGTATACATATGACTTCGGAGTCGGCTGTGTCCTGTTCAGAGATAGAAAATGGTGACTTGTTCCTTTCTGTTTAGCATGTGATAGTCATCATGTGATGGTGTTTATGGCTTCCTGTAGGCTTTTATCATGCTTTTCTTCTGATTATAGGTGATCGGTATGTCTGGTTGCTCCATTTCAGTGCCCACTTTGGTCAGACGGTCGGCTTTCTCACTGCCTGGTATCCCACAGTGGGAAGGAATCCACTGCAAGGTGACTGCGTTGTAAGCCAATATTTGACAAGGCATCCTTAAGGTCTCGTAGTTTGTTGCACTGAAGAGCTTCCAGTACTCTTCTTGCATCTGTGAGAATTACTACGGGGCATGTATCAATTCTTGGCAGTAGACTGGTTAATGAAGGAGGCAACATCAGACAAATGCAGAGGATTACAATGGACCCCTGACACGGTGTCGGAGGACCTTGACTTTGCAGACGACATTTGTCTACTATCAAGTAGCCACAAAGAAATGCAAGATAAAATAAACAAGCTAACTAAGAATGCAAACAACATAGGACTAAATTTCAATGTAGGAAAGGCAAAGTTAATTAAGCAAAATGTGAACAACAGAAATGTACAGAGAGTAGATAGCAAGTTAGTAGAGGAAGTCAATGAACTTGTATACCTTTAGAGTAGTAGAAAATGGAGACAGCACAGAGAAAATCAACAGCAGACTTACTAGAGCAAACCAGGCTTTTGCAGTGCTGCAGACTATATGGAAATCAAATAAACTAAGCATAAATATGAAAATCAGGATATTTAAGAGTAATGTTCTAAGTGTACTACTCTATGGAAGTGAACGCTGGAAAATCACCAAAACCTTAGAAAACAAGTTGAATTCTTTCCAGACTAAATGTTTATGAAGAATTAGAAAAATATTTTGGCCAAAGACCATAAAAAATACCATCTTACTGGCAGAAATGCAGATGAAGCCAATGACAGCAATTATTGAGGAAAGACGCTGGCGATAGTTGGGACATGTGCTCCGAATGACTGACAACTCACTACCAAAAATAGCACTAAGATGGACACCACAGGGGAACAGAAGTAAGGGTAGACCAAAAGAGACACAGAGAAAAACAACAGAAAGGATGTTGAGCAATAGAGGGCTCACCTGGGCAAGAGCAGAAAAAATGCAAAGGATAGGCATTTATGAAAAACCCTTGCTGAAGCCTCATGTGCCCTGGGCACTTAAGGTTCAGAGAGAGAGAGAGATGTATCAATTCTGGAGTCTGATAGTTTTTCAGCCACAGCAACAATTGCCCTAACTTCTGCATCATAGTTGTTGCAGTATTTTCCAGTGGGTATGGAAATCTTGTCAGTGGTGTTGTTTAGATATTCAATATGTGCTACTGTCCCTCCATTCTTTATGGCATTGTGTGCAGATCCATCTGTATACACACGTATTCATGTGTCACATGGATATTTGTCATCTAGAACACTAAGTGTGGCTGTTGATCTTACAAGACTGCTTTGCATCTCACCATTCTGCACACCTTTCACTTCAGTTTGAATAGTTATCTGTGTACAATCTGCTTCTTTCTATGGCGTATGCTCTGATAAAGGAGCAACTACAGTTGGAAGGTCAGGTATCAGCTTACGCTTGGCCTGATGAATGAAGCTGCTTCTTTTAAGCCATCTTAGTACCAAGTTTTTGAATATCTCCTTCAGGGGATGGCTTACAGAGCTGAGGAATTTCTCTCCCAAGGTCATGACCTTTGTATCTCTACATTCCTTTAGCGCTTGAACACCAACTATTTCTGCATTTCTACTACTGGTGTGGACCTCATGGCACCTGTGATAATCCACAGTGACTGATTTTGTACCTTGTATAAATTATGTAGTGTGGTGTTTGATGCTGTGCACTAAGCTGTTAAGCCATATTCTAAATGTGGCAGAATACTTTGCTGATATACATTCTTGAGGATTCTTTCACTAGCTCCCCATGTGGTTCCACTTAATTTTCTTAATATGGCTAGTTTTCTTCTGGCTTTTGCTTCTGCACTGTTGATGTGTTGCTTCCAGGTCAGTTTTGAGTCAAGAGTCACTCCTAAGTAAGTGGGTTGGTTGTCCATCCTTAAGGATATTTCATTTACAAAGATCTTACCTGCGTTCTGTTTAGATGAGAGAGTGAACAGAGTGGTACCTGATTTATCTGTGTTGATACTTACACACCATTTGTTTGTCCATGATGTCAAGATGTCTGCTGCTCTTTGGAGTTTCTGTGTAGCAATTGTCGTGTATTCATTTGTACACCACATGACCAGATTATCTGCATACAGTGCCGCTTTGATTCCATAGGAAGTTCCTTGACCAGCTCATTAATGAATACCAGGAATAGTGTAGGTGAAAGGATTCTTCCCTGTGGTACACCGTGTCGCAGAAGTACTTTCTGGCTTTTGTCTCCATCCATTACTACTCTTGCTCTTCTATTGTGTAAATAGGACTTTATCCAGTTGTACAGCTTCCATTCACATTGTAGTTTCTTATTTTCCACAGTAGACCTTTTTTCCAAACTTTATCAAAGGCTTCTTCTGGTCTATCCATGCTACTAGTACAAGGTTTTTGTCTTGGAGTGCATCCTCAGTCTCTTGAGAGAGATAGGCCACTTGATCTTCGGTACTGTAGTACTGCCTAAATCCTGCTTGTTGTGGAATGAAGTTTTCACTTTCTAGGTACCATTTTATCCTCAAGTCAATGATGTGTTCCATCATTTTGCATAGGCAGCTAGTGAGACTGATTGGCCTGTAGCTGGACTCCATATCACTGTTTTTCCCTGGCTTTAGCAGTGGTACTATGCTTGCTTCCTTCCAGATTTGAGGTAACTTACCTGTGTTCCAGCACATATTGAAAACATCCAAAAGCTTTCCCATTGCTGCCATTCCCAGTTTCTTGATCATTTCATTGGACACTCCATCTGGTCCTGGTGATTTCCCTGGTTTCAGTTTACTGACTGCTAGGTCTAACTCGCTGCGTGTGATTGGTGCATCCATGACCTCCACTTTTCTGCCTTGCTCTTCTTCTTTCTGTGGGTCAATGTGCACTGTACACTCTTTCTCTGATTGGATATCAATGTTGCAGTCTTGTGCAAACATGCAAGCAAAGTGGTCTGCTACCTTCTTACCTGTAAGGCTTTTCCCATCCTCTATTAGTGTAATCTTTGTACTTCTTACAGTGCTCTCATTGTTTAACTGTTTGATTAGTTTCCACAGTTTTCTTGCATACTTTTCAAAGTTTAGGGATTCTGTTTTCTCTCTCCAACTTTCCTGTCTGGCTTGTAGCTTGGCTCTCTGAAATTTGGCCTTAGAATGTTGGTAATTATTGTGGTGTTCTTGGCACTGTCTATTTTCTGCTTGCTTTCGAGCTGTTTCCACGTCATCATGGAATTTTCCCAGCTCACTAGACCAGTATGGTTTATAGTCCCTACGAGCTCCTCTGGGGATGGTTTCACAGCCAGCCTGAAGGATACAAGCATTGAATTCCTTCACTATGCTTTTAATATCCTTACCTTCCATGAACAGCTGTCCCACCAGGATACCTGTACGATGTCTGTACATTGTACAGTTTGCTTTTTTATAGTTCCATCTGGGGAGAAGGCTACTAGTGTTAAGGAGTTCATTTTCTATTGTCAGGAAGACTGGTCGATGGTCGCTACCTCCAAGTTGTTTTCAAACTTCACGTGTAATGTTCCACTTCAGATCTGGAGAGTGGAATGCCAGATCTGGTGTTGAGGTTGTATGCCAAGCCCTTGAGTAAAATGTTGGGGGATCCATTGGCTGGTTGATCAGGAGAAGTCCATTATCATCCTGCCAGCTCTCAACTTCCTCTCCTCTCTTGTCTATGCGGTCATAGCCCCAGCTCTGGGAATGACTGTTAAAATCTCCACAGACCTTCAGTCTCTCTTTACGTGGGATTGTTTCTAGAGCATGTGGACAGTCATTAGGACAGTAATAGTTAAGGAAGTGGAAGTCTGCATTACTGGTCTTTAAATGGATCATCTGGTATTTGGTTCCTTCCATGTACACCTGACATGTGCTGATGTTATTCTTAACAAGTGTGAGTACTCCTTTTCTTCTGTCCTGTCGGTCTGATCTGAAACACTGGTAGCCTCTGATTTTAATGACGGCATCTTTGGTTAGGTGCGTCTCCTGTATGCAGCATATACTTACCTGCTCTGCAAAGAATATGTTCTCTAGTTCCACCTTTTTTGCTACAGCCATCTCTAACACTGCTGATACTTTCAGCATTCCACTGCATTAATTTAAGTTCTTGCTTTTTGGCAGTTTGCTAATGTTGTATTTTTTTTTGCCACTAGCTCTACTCTCATGTCTCCTGGCTCCACAAGACGAACTGAGAGGACCTCCAGTAGCATTGGGTGGACCCTTTCACGGCAGGGGGCCCGGCACTGCACCTGCCTGGTTAGTCTTCACAGGGTGAGCACCATGTTTAAAAACTGCAGATAGAGACATTTCATTAGCGATAATGCATGGTACCCTGATTTTTGTGATAATGCATGGTACCCTGATTTTTGCGATAATGCATGGTACCCTGATTTTTGCGATGCGCCTTTTGGCTGGATACCTCCGACTTCAGTACCTTTTCTTACTAGGGCAGACTGTGGTCTTGCTCAGACTGCCATGAAGACAGTGGTATAGGCTAGCCTGGCCAAAACTTTGTTTTCCAGCCTCTGGTGGCTGTACTTACGCCCCTTCTTCATGTCAGATCCAGTGTGCAACACTGGCTGGCCAGACAGCTTTGAGACAGTTCCACGGAGACACTCCAACTTTGGGATGAGGAATCTGATGAATGCCTCAACGATATCCATTCCCTGCCACCTATAGTCTGCTGGCTTTGTTTTGTTTACATTATTCTAACAGCCATTGTTGTAAAGACCCATAGGCTTGTCACATCCTGGATTCATTGGTTTCACAACAGATTTTCCTCATCCTCGTCGGCAATCTCCATGTCCCTATCCATCCACCAACCTGACATTACATTTTACAAAAATAACGTGTTGATTGCTACAGGTTTCTGGGCTACAAAAGTAGGTCAGAGCTTTTTTAAGCAAATAGATCTATGTTCCCTGTCTCACAAAGACTATATTAAGATAAGTGTGTTCTTAGCACAGCTGTTCCCAGGGGAGTATGTCTCAAATAAATGCTGGGTCTGACCGGGTTAACACAGTAAATTGTCTCTGTCTTTCTATGGAAAGATGTATGGCGTAGGTTAATACTGATGTTGCAGAACCATAACTGCCATTTTATGAATAAACGCGTGCCTTGAATAGATGCCAGCCTCTGATAAACACCAAATCAGGTCGACAATTTTATGAATGAAGGCCAAGGGTGTTTATTCAAGGAAGGAAGCAAGACCCCCACCAGCCTGCCTGCCTTATCTATCTATCTATATACACAGAGAAGTATTTTAATAATTTTCTACAAGCAAAAGTGCAAAGTATGCTTTAATGCTTAGCAATATTTTAACAGAAAGAGTAACGATAATCACATCACAGATAGACAGGAGATTTATTTTAAAGGTGTACTTTAACAATATACAAATTATGAATATGACAAATATCAAAAACGTCACACTATATGTTGTTCCGTACTGAATAAAATATCTGATGCCTTCAAAAAATTGTATTTAAACTGTTAATTATCCAGTTTTACTGCAATTTCTTCATATATTTTTAAATACCTAATTACTACATATGTATATGAAAACATTTTATATGGAATGCATGCAAAATACGCAATAAACAAACACTGAGTAAGGAGATTTCTACGTAGACACAGAAAGCAAACATACCACTACTGTGACTGGCTGATATGACTCGGTGTCCTCAGTGTGGGAGTGGTCAAATCCACTTGGATCGTCCGTGTGGTGCTTACGATGCAGACCTAAAAACAACATACTCATTGTCTGAATGATACAGATAGTGGTGCTGGTGAAATGACTATCAAAATTACCACACACAAAAAAAACAAAAAACTAGTGTATTTACCTTCACATTTATATTAATGCAATGTGCCTTTTATTTAGGCCTGGAATACATTTAAAATAAGATCCACTGAACCAATAAGAGAAATAATGTCAAATGCGAATGATGGAAAACAGTACTCAACAGGCTTTTTTTTTTTTTTTTCCTAACAGAAATGTTGAAGGAACAAAAAAAAAACAAACCCCCCACTAAAATTCCTGTTTCCATGCCTTTAAGGCAAACTGGGGATACAGAGTTAAGCCTGCATTTCCATGATCTTTGGCACATGAAAGAGTGATGCAGTCAGTACCACCCTGGCCACATTTACCTTTCCAGATTTCTCTGATACCCATTTACAGAGGCTGGGTGGAACCCCGGGGCCTTGTGGTGTGTACCAGAAAAAAAATCTCACTGCTGGGACTTGAACCCGGGGCCACTAGACTAGTCAACCGAGCATTTGAAGAAACAAATTATTGTGAAGAAATAAAATGAATATGATTTATTTATCTGGATAGTTTAATTACTCATTTTAATTTTTAATAGAAAATTTTTTAACAGATTATTACTAACCTGTAAGTAAAATATTTGTATAAGAAATCTGCAAAAATGTGATTTAACTTTACTCATAAAACTTCTATTTTTTCTGCTTACATGCTTATATTTTCAAACTTTAAAAGTGCAACGTCACAACAAATAATCAGTTATAACTGCATAATCATACTTGTTTTGGGGAGGAGAGTAGGGGTGGTGCTAATTTTGAAAATATGTGTGCTAAAAAATAAGAAATCTGGCACTAATTCTGACCTTGTGAATGAGGGCTTTTAGGACTTGGATAGTTTGATCTCAGCTGAATGTCTTCTTCTCTACTTTCAATTTCTCTTCCTCTTCGACCAATAGCATCCATCTCTTTCAAAATATCACTGATGCTTCTGTCAACTGTAATAGTCATAATTTTTCCACAATTTCAAATAAATCTTTGACCAATGTGTACTTATAAACAGTGCAGAAAACTAAAAAAAAATAGTTTGAATTTTATTTCCTAAAAGAACATAAGAGATTTCAACAAGCAAAATTCTCAGAGAACTGCAGCTTTGCTCATTCAATTTGCAAGACTGAAATTATGAACAGCAGACTGATGCTGCTTGTTGAAAGGTAATGAGACACATGAGAAATGTCTGCCAAATGTAAAATTATTCCATCCATTACAGTGTAAATGATATTAACAATAAATAAGTAAAACCTCTCATAATCCAAACAGTTAATGAAGGTCACCTGTTTGCGTCTCAAAGAGAAATCAAAGAAAATATTCTAAAAGCCTAAAATAATAGCAGGATCTAATGTCAAGATAAGACATATCAATTATCTGTATATGACCTATAACTAAATGTCTTTTACAATCCTGCCTTGACATGGATGGTGGATGAATTGATACAGATGTGATCTCTTGGTCAGTCTTGGACTTGAGATACAAGGGTTCTCCCCCCTATCTATCAGGGTTCCCTCTGATGCTACAGCGCATGTCCAACATGCTGAGATCCTTCTTCACAGTGGTAGACTGGAGCACTAACAGCCATGTCCAACATGCAAAGGTAACATCACTTTAACATGAATATTCTAGAAACAGTTCAAGTATTTCTTGCCATCTCCTTGTTCTCGACCTGAAGGTGACTTTAAATCCTCCTGTGGGTGATTTACATGAAGAAAAAAGACTGAAAGAATTTTCTGACTTCTGGGAGGGTAAAAACTGTCCATATCTAGTTCTCTGGACATGAGACACCCACCTCCTCCCCCTTTCCCCAAATGTGCTGAAAAGGAAAAAAGTACTGACCCACCTTCTTTCTTCTCACTAGACTCGAATGTAGTTTCATTATATGTTCTCCCCAAAGGAGGATGGGAGTCTCCACCAAAGGTTGGTGTCTCCTCTGCTTCTTGAAGTACCTTCTGCAAGGCTTCCATTTCTTTGCTGGTGTTTGTGCCCATCATGGCTATAGGAGAAATATGAAGGTCAAATTTGATGTTGAATTTGAGGCCATGAAGCAAATATGACTGCTGCAGGGACTACACTGTTATTGGAATTTGCAGATTTGAGCATTATCCTGAAAACTGGCATTTAAAAGTCTTTATGTAATGTTCTGTTCTTAGTTTCTGGTATACTCTCCTCTCACATTCATCTGCACCAAAGATACATGAAATTTTGTGCTCATCACTGAGCAAGAAAGAAATTTTTTTGATCTGAAATATATTTTTCAAAGGTATATTTTAATGAATGCACTAGCTTTAGTTTAGCAAGGCAGAACACTCTGAAATCTACTTGCCTGACACTGCAGGATTTCTCAGGGACTCTGGTAAAGTTACGCCCAAATTCTCCTGCGTGGTATCCCTGGAGTTAGGAATTTTTGGTGAGGTCGTAGTGTTGAAGGTTGACTCCACTGAGTCCAGTAACGCAACTTAGAACACAAGATGGCAAGAATTTAGCTTTAAAGTGTTCATTTTTTTGCCTTCAATTAAGCTCACAAATGAGTTATTTCACATTACTGCAACAATCACAGCTTCACTTTGTTTCTTCTTAGTAAAATATTTTTTCACTTTATTATTTTTTTTAAAATCACTTTCATTCTCTTTTAGTGAATGTGGATAGGCTGTGTTTCCAGTTGATAATCCACTAGTTTATGAGTAACAACAAAGCAACTTGTTTGGCACAACTATGTTTGTAAAGCTTTAGTAAAACAGTGTTTTATTTAATGCAGTAATACATTTATTTTTCTTATCCAGTTTTCTTTGATATTGTTGGATCTTCAGCTGTGAACCAGAAAGTAGCTATGAACAAGAAGCTGTATCTGCATGAAGCTGTGAACTAGAAGCTTTGTCTTCCTACAGTTTATGGATCAAAAGCTTTTGAACCCACTATATGGATTTTTTTTTTAAATTCAAGGAAAGATCTAAGCATATGCAGGGTTTGCTTTGGTGTTGTTCTCCATCCTGGAGCAGACCTAAGAAGTAATCTGCACTGTAACTAAAAGACACTGATCCCTACCCTACTGATATGACTAGATCATTATAACAGCCTGATCCCTACCCTACTGATAAAGACTAGATTGTTATAACAGCCTGCACCCATGCTGCACCATCTTCAGGTAAAACAGTACTTACTAGGGTTGGTTCACTGTTGATGATGATAGCGTGATTTCTCAGACTCACTACAGCTGTCATCTGTCATTTTTTTTTCCATAACCAGTGCTACAGGCAGAGGTTACTTCTATGTGTTCTTGTTCCTAAATCTTTAAAAGAAATGTCCGTCTGTTCACACTTAGTTCTTATGCTGGCTCTTCAACTTTGTCTGCAGACCTTGTGATCTATCACCTCTGCTACACATTCCTTCAGCTATCTATTCCACAAGCTGTCACAGTGGTAGTGATTAGCTGAGATCTATATAAGCTATACCAACTCTCCATTTTTTTTTTCTCTCAATCTCACAGGTTTTTGTTGTAGCTCATTTTTGTTCTTCCATGTTTCAAAGTCTCGCATGCCAGAGAGGAAACAACTTCCTCAGATGTTCAGTGCTCAAATTAATAAACTGAACAGTATAGGCTAAAATAAATTAATTCATAAGCTAGCTCCTTCATAAGAAATTGGTTTTCTTACGTAACAAGATGACAGATAAGAGATCTGCAGGCAAAGATGGAGGGCAAACACAAGAACTAAGCTTAAACAGATGGATTTTTAAAATAAAATTTAGGAACATAAATACATGGAAGTAACTTTTGTCAAATTTCATTTTCCTAGCTTAATATTTCAGTTTCACCAGTATCAATAAGAATGAAGAAAAAACAAAAGTGTTAATCTTTACCTCTAGACAACATGCTTGGCTTCTGTGGTGATGACTCCTGACAAGAATTAAACATTTTATGTCGTATGGTACTGAAACAATGTGTAAGCTATTCACCTAAAAATAGGTATTATTTCTGTTTGATAAATTAAAATAACACTATTGATGTCTTGGGTATAATCTTTGTTGTTTCTAATTTTCCTCCCTAGAGCTTTCCAGAAGGATGTTATCTGCAGCCCAGCACTGTGTAAATCTTATTTAAAGTCTAATGTTCTTGCAATGTCTGTCCATAACTTTTGCATAAATGCTATTTGTAGCTAAAGCTTTCTTCATGGAGACCTTGAAAACAGGCATCAAGTAGGGATTAGATGGTACAGGTGGTGGCTAGGAATAATGATGATTTTCCTAACTTCTCAGAAAGCACCTGAGAAACTCCATCACCATGAGAAAATGTACCGATCCCAACCCCGCCAGCCAAACTGAATTTACAAGTCTGTTTTCAGCGAACACTGTGGGGGAAAGTTAGAAGAGATTTTGGTTTTTGCTGGCTTTATGTACTCTGTCATCTCTAACCTAATCAAGTGTTTCAAACAAACTGTCAACCAACACAGACACATGAAATCAGTTACTGTACGTTAAAGAGGAGATCTGAACATCTATCAAACTGCATGGACTGACCTACTCACCTACATACCCACCCACCAACCTGCCAATCATCATGTCATTTTAATTATCAGCTTACAGCTGGATCACAAACAAACAAAAAAATCTCACGCACAATGTTTCAAAATGAGTACATCCACTATATGGTTTTTTCTGAAAGAAAAAGATGCAATGCTTGTTTTTAGTTTTTATGATAGTTTAAAATTAGACCTGCCAACAATGGAACATACTGTACAAAAACCAATCACTATTATTTCATAAAGCCAGTATGGTAGCAGTAGCCAGGTGTTTAGTATGAAAGAGTTCAAACTCACCAACACTCAAAACATTAATAATACCTACTGTAACTTCCACATCCTGGTTTTTTGCTGGTGTACTTTCAGTCCTAGTTACTCCTGACAGAAATGAGTTGTCTGCCCTAGTACCACCTGTCTGACTCAGGTCTTGATTGAGTTTTCCATAGTCTACAGGACAACTGTTGTCATTCTCAAGGTTCTGTATGCAAAGTACACATAAAATTAATCAATACAATGTTTCAGCAAGAATAAGGACATGTATATGTGTAACTTTAAGTGAAGTACTTCTTTATGCAAAAAAATGGAACTAATGTGGTGAAGAATATGAAAAAAAAAGTTGAATTCCAGAAAATGTATCTCACATCCTTCCCATGTCATTAAATGTCACATAGGGCTTGCATGGTAGTTTACCAAGTTTTCCTGTTTTTGACAAGTTTTTCAACCTCATCAAGGGATTTTATGCCTTCTAATTTAGCCTCTCTTAACAGTGTCCTCTTTAGAGTTTCACGTGGTCAACTTCTTTTTCTCTGGCCTGTTGTGTTCCACTTGACAGCTTGTTTTGGAATTCTCTGATTGTTTCTTCTCATCATGTGACCGATATTTATCCATCTCCTTTTTCTGATCACCCATGAGACATGTTGTTGTTCACTTGTCTGCCTTATTTCTGTGTTGCTAGTAAATTTGTTCCACTTTATGCTGAGTATTTTCCTTCGACATTTATTTTCAAATTTGTTCTTTATTTTTTTAGTTATCTTCCAGCTTTTGCATACATAAATGAGTGTGGATGTTACATCTGAACTGAATAATCTGAATAATGGCAATTCCAAAAAAGCAAGTGTAATAGTATACATCTTTGTTTCAAGCCTGTTTCAATCTGGAACCATTCGCCCATTCCTTCTTCTGTGTTGACTGCACAAACATATCATATCCACTGTAGAAATTCTTAATGATGTTGACAGTTTTAGATGGTATTCCATATAGTCTTAAAATTCTCCACAATTAATCTCTGTATATTAGGTTCACTGCTGTTTCAATTTTGTTCAATGTAATTTCATCTAGGCTGATATTTAGTTATGGGATTAGTAAGTTGGTTTCAAGGTCTATCAATTCTTTTGGGTGTGGTCGATTAAGTATGTCTTGGAAGTGTTCAGCCATCTTTGTTTTTGGTCTTTACTTGATGTTAATAGGGTGCCAGTTCTACTAAAGATTGGCCTTTCTTTGGATGTAATAGTACCTGTTAGCCTCTTTTGTATGTTATATAGTTTTGCTGTCTCCTGTTTTTGTTGCTTTCTCTACTTCTTTCACCATACTGTCTATGTCATACTCTCTCTTATCTCTTCTAGCTGAACATTTTACTTTAGTGTCAAGTACTTTGTATGCTGCCTTTGCCAAATCTTTTCCAAGATCTGTCTTTACATTCAACATGACTAATTTGGCTTTCATGTATGTATTTTCACATGTTTTTCAATATCCATGCTTTTCTATCTGTTTTTTTTTTTGTTGCAGTCTGGTGCTTGCTTTTGCTGCTGTGATTATGGCTGTGCTGTAAGAGTTCCATAATTCATCTATATCTATCTCCTCTACCTCAATGAGTGCTGCGAAATGATTGGTAAGTTCCAAATTGAAATTCTTGTTAGTATTTTCTTATTGTAAGCTGTTTATCTTTCTGGGTATTGATTTTTTTGTGTTGGCTTTTCAGTTTTAGTCCCCTATATACAAGTTGTGGTCACTGTTGACATGTGCACTGTATATGCTCTTACATCTATCAGAGATGTTCTGAACTGGTTTATAATACAAAAATGGTCTATTGAATCCTATCATCTGGGGATGTCCATGTTGTTTATGTATCTCTTTGTGTGGAAATACTGTTCCTCCTGTGACCATGTCCTCTTTCAGACATAGTTCAATTAATCTTTCTCCATTCTGATTTATCACATCAATTCCTTTCCCATTACTTCCTCAAAATCAGCGTTATCTTTTACTACCTTGGCACTGAAATCTCCCATGACAATTATGATGCTGTGTTTAGGGACATAGTTCATGTGTTGTTCAGAAACTACATGCTTGTAAAAAAATATAATTATGCACCCGAAACAAGGAGAACCAATCAGAGAACTGAAAGTGGGCTGAGAGAATTTGAAGGAAGATGCCTCAGAAAAGTTTTAAGAATATGCTGGGAAGAACACGTGACGAACAAGGAAATAATCAAAGAAACGGGCATTGAGAACATTATTAAAGAGGTCAAAAGATGAAAATGGAAATGGCTGGGCTACATGCTACAAATGGAGAAAACAAGACACCCATATACCACCTTGACTTGGACATCTCAAGGGAAAAGAAAGAGGGGCAGGCCATTGGGGACATGGATATACACAATACAGTAAGACCTCAAGGATGCAGGAAAGACATGGTTTGAGGTAACCTGACTTGCTCAAGACAGGATTGGCTCGAGAACCTTTGTTGATGCCTTATGATCCACTGGGAGTACAAAGGATTGATGATTAAAAAACATAACAATGCAATATTACCAATTCTACACACATTTACAGCTAGAAAGACCACTGAAAAAAGTACTATTAAATTTAACATTGAAACATTCTCTCCTTGCAGAAATTATGCACAAGCAAAAGAACATTGGTAAATTTATCAGATATATATTTTACTACCAGTAAATTTTAAAATATCTAAACTTCAGGTTCCCATGCTTTGCTGACTCTCATCTTAACTCTACTTAAACCTCAATGCTTTCATTTATTGTTTACATATTACACCAGTATTTCCCAATCTTTTTTAGATCGTGGCTAACCTCAATGCCTCAAAGATTTTGATTTTGAAATTTATAGAACTACACAATTTTAAAATGCCTGTAGCAGTTTAATCTGTGACCTCAGCAAATAATACTGTATACAGGAGGAAAAAATGTAAAAAAAAACATTACCACATTCAAGTTTGAACCATTTTTTTAACCTGAAAAAATCTTTCCTTGTCCGCAAGTTCATCCAGGGTATCAAATCCCAGGTTCTCTTTGTTTCTGCTTGAATGGGCTCCTTCATAACTTGCTACAGAATAATTCAGAAAACAACTTCATTGTTAAATGTTTATGCTTACCATTCTAAAAAGATTTTAAAAATTGTGGAAATAATGGAACAAAAAAAAACAAAACAAAAAAAGAAACTGTAAAACTGTAAACAAACCGAAACAAAGAAAGAAAGAAAGAATATAATCAGACTATAAACGTCTTGAAACTGAGCAGGTTACACTGGTTGGGCCATGTAGAAAGAAAATGATGTATGTACAAGAGATGAAGGAAACAAGATCAAGAGGTGGCCCAAGACAGAGATGGAGAGATAATATAGAAGAGGATATAAAGGAAATCAGTGTCACCCAGTGGAGAGAGAAGATTAGGAATAGAGAGGAATGCAGGTGAACTTTATCTACAACAATGAGCCTTAATGGCTCAGATAGCTGAAGAAGAAGGAAGAAGAAGAAAGAAGAAGGAGGAAGAAGATGATTATTTCTTTTCCGCACATAACATTATTATTTAACATTTCATTATTCTCTCTCTCTCTCTCTCTGAACCTTAAGTGCCTAGGGCACATGGGGCTTCCGCAAGGGTTTTCCACAAATGCCTGTCCTTCGCCATTTTTCCTGCTCTTGCCCAGGTGAGCCCTCTATTGCTCAACATCCTTTCTGTTGTTCTTCTCCATGTCTCTTTTGGTCTACCCTTACTTCTGTTCCCCTGTGGTGTCCATCTTAGTGCTATTTTTGGTAGTGAGTTGTCAGTTATTCGGAGCACATGTCCCAACCATCGCCAGCGTCTTTCCTCGATAATTGTTGTCAGTGGCTTCATCTGCATTTCTGCCACTAAGATGTTATTTCTTATGGTGTTTGGCCAAAATATTTTTCTAATTCTTTGTAAACATTTAGTCTGGAAAGAATTCAACTTGTTTTCTATGGTTTTGGTGATTTTCCAGCATTCACTTCCATAGAGTAGTACACTTAGAACATTACTCTTAAATATCCTGATTTTCATATTTATGCTTAGTTTATTTCAATATTCAGTTGTATTTAAATATTAAAAATTTAGCCTGGAATTCATCAATGTCAAAACTAACAAGTTTTTTTTTTTAAACTGCAATATTTACCTGATGTATCAATACTTGATTCATTCATGAGAAACCTATAAACAAAGACATAAACAAAATGAGAGAATTCCACAAAACAATGCTGTCATAAATCTGCTAATACAATGGATGTGAAAACAAATAAAACACTGTTTACTGCTGTGCCCAGCATTTCATATTTATATAATTAAAAAGTTACATGGACTGCTTCCTTCACAGAACTGCCAACAAAGGTTCAGGAGAACTTAGTTCCCATCATGCTTCACAATATATCATACTGGAGTACAAAAATTCCAGTAACAGAAATTATTATCCAAAAATTCTACAGAAAAACACACACAAAAATCACCCCTGCCTCTGCTATAACCACTGGAACATGAAAGCTCTGATTATTTTAATATTTCTAAAGCTAAGACCTACTCTTTAGTGTTCTTGACCTGATGGTGGTCTCGCAAATCATGCTCTTCTGATCTTTCTGAAACTAGAAAGAAAATAAAGCAAAAGTGAATGAAAGTTCATTGTTCTTGTTTGTTTGTTTTTCTTTCTCAAACATTTGTCTTTAATCATATGAATGAATGAATTATTTTACTTTCAGTTCTCATTCTTCATTGACACTTACTGCTAATGTCACTATGTACCTATGTCAGGTTGATTTTAAAAAACTGTGAAAGAAAATTATGAGACATCAAACTTTAAAATTACAGCAAATGATTTAAAAATCTTCATTAAAAAGTACTGCAAGAACTGAGCAGTATCATCCTGGCTGTCAGCAAGGCCATATAAAAAAACGTGAAAACTACATATAAATGTGTAACTGATGGAAGAAATATGTCAATAAATCTAAAGTTACACTATGCTTATACTTTTATTTTATGCACCTTCTTAATCTCAACCAAAAACACATCATTGTCAAATGACAACATTTTGATATCTCCCATTGCTCTAGGCTCTTGACTGTTTCCCTTTCAATCAAAATCAGTTTTTAATGGACTCTATCTCTTCCCTAATTCCATATCTGGTTATCACCCTGTACACCATGTCTTATACCTGCACTAAAAAGAAACACATGGGGATAACTGTCATTATGGCCAGTGAAATCAAATCTGGCCACAGTCAAAATCTAAATCTTCATGATGCACCTGGAAACTGAATGTTGCCTCACTTGAGCTTGACTAATTTGGCTGAGAATGATGTGCTCCATGTGGCTGCGGAGCTTACTGATAACTCTTAATTCTTAGGTCTTCACAGAGAACGAAAGGAACATAACCACAGCCTTTTCTTGTTTCAATACAATGTCTGTGTTATAGAAGCTTCAAAACATCAGCTCCACTGATGACCACAGCTACAGAGATACAAACCCTGCATAGAATTTCTTCATTATCTTTCCTCCCTAAGGACCACAAATCTTTAAAAGTTCCCTTCACTATTTGCTGCCAAGCTGATGTCATATTTCATACCTGATGCTTCACTCCATGCTTGCTACTTACTGTCTTCTAAGCTGTCTTTACTCATTGATGTGTCAGTTTTGGATTTTGAAGTTCTTGTCCTACCAGGTGAAGGCTGTGTAAAACAGAAGTACTGATTCTGTATATTTAAATCAACTGCTTTAAGTGAATGCCACTTTATATTTATACAAGTTTGAATTATGGACTTTTCTTTATCTTTACATGCAGCCTACACTTTTCTCAATACTGAGACAATGGAATACATAAAAGTTTAGAATATCAAAAAATAAATTCCTATGCAAAGTCAACATAAAGTTCACCATTAGTGAAATATTTGGTTCCTCTATGAGATACACCCTTTTTGTCAAATCTGAAGGCAATAATTCTTACAGTAAATGGATGGATTCTCTTCATTTTTTTCTAAATTTCATTTTCATATATGAATCTCACAAAATCCCTGACAATGTTCAGTAGCTAACAGCATGTTTTTGAAATATCCTGGTTACAAAACATACCTGTTACATACAAATTAGCATGAATATCAACATATCAACAGTTTACGAAATTCACATTACAGAGTTTACAGATTTTAGTCTTACATTACAGATTTTACTGCGCATTTACACTCTTTTCCAGAAAGAAAAAGGAAAAGGTCACTTCAGATTATTACCTGTCGTTTTGGCTTCTGTGGGTCTCTATGTCCTGACTTTACTGGTGAAACCACCTGCTTCTTTAAGTGTGAACTTTTCAGTGACGTGCTCTTTCCTTTCATAGAACTTCTACTGCCATCCTCAGTTGTTAACTTTTTTTTGTTTGATGACTCCGTAGAGTTTTTTGTCTTCAAAAAGCTTTTCCCTTTACCTAAATCAAACAATTAGACAGACTTTTTTTTATAATTTAGAAACTGTTTAAATGCATAGCTAGTTAAAAGTGTGGTTATAAACTCACATTGCAACATTTTTAAAAATCATACTTTAGGAAACAAATTGAAAATGATTAAACTATGCTAAATGGGAATTACTTCTCACTTTGGTATAAATGTTAAAATCTGTCACATGATGCACTTTTTATCAGGAAAATACTCCTTAAAATACCCCAAGAAACATTAATGTTTTGTACTGGCTTCTAAGATACAAGTTGTTTTTTTTTAAATTGCATTTATTAGTTATCAAATAATGTTGATTACAACTGTAAACAGTTATTTTAAATCCATTTAAATTCTGGTAGATCAACATATAAAAGTGTCAAGTTTCTTCAATTTTTCATGCTATTCAACAAGTATGTCCATTCATCGAAAGAAATCCCAGCATTAACAAAGAGCAAGTAAACTGACTGTGTCGTCATGATACAGCGTTCCCTAACCTAAACCAAAGGATGGTTTTAATCCTACTGTCTCCCATCCTGACAACCCATACATGCTCTCTTTAAAAAAAAAACATAATTTTCCATCAAACTGTTAAGCTTAATGGTTTTTTTTGTTTGTTTACACAGCTGCACTGAGCTCAAGACAAACTATCTTTGTTATATCTCATATTTCTCACAAATATCTCATTCTGAGATGAAGCATCTGAAATTGCAAATTGTAAACACCTTATATTTTGAAACTGCACATGAGGTTGAGGCAGCCAAGTTGTGGCACTGGAAGAATGACCTGTTTTTAAATGATCATGGATGATTAAATGATCTTTACTTATGACGTTGAACCTGCTGTTTAACTAAACCATTTTTCTTCAGAAATGTGACCACATTTTCATCTGCGTTGTCATAAATACGGGAATTATTTTCATGTAAACATATTTTCCCTCAATATCCTGACAACAAAGCTGCAGGTGAAGATGAAATAACAGCCGAGATGCTAGAAGCTATCAATAGTGACAACATGAGACAACTACAGAGAATGTTTAACAAGATTTGGAAAGAAGAAAAGGTCCCTTCTAATTGGAAGAAGGGAATCATTGTTAAAATACCAAAAAAGGGCAACCTTAGTGACTGTAACAACTGGAGAGGAGTAACCTTAATATCAGTTGTGTCAAAAGTATTTTGCAAGGTAATTTTGAATAGACTCAAAGATATAGTGGATACTGCAATGAGAGAAGAACAAGCAGGATTTCGAAAAGGGAGAAACTGTCTCGACCAGATCTTTACTCTCAGAATAATACTTGAAGAACATATTGAAAAGCAGAAACCATTAATACTGAATTTCATAGATTTTAAGAAGGCATTTGATAGCATACACAGAGATTCACTATGGAGAATTTTATGTCTATATGGAATACCATCTAAAATTGTCAACATCATTAAGGACTTATACAATGGATATGGTTGTGCAGTCAAGACAGAAGAAGGGATGAGTGAATGGTTCCAGATTGAAACAGGCGTGAAACAAGGATGTATACTGTCTCCTTTACTTTTTGGGATTACAATAGACTTCATAATGACAAAATGCTGCACAGGTAACACAGGTATTGACTGGGTATATGGGACCCAACTAGAAGATCTTGATTTTGCTGATGACATAACTCTTATCAGTAATAATGTGAATTCCATGCAAGAAAAAACAGATAGCCTATCTTCACTGGCTAGCAAAATAGGACTTGAAATTAACAAGGACAAAACAAAAATAATGAAAATTCCCATCAATCAAAATGGAAAAATACACATAGAAGGGACAGATATTGAAGAAGTCAATCAATTTGCATACCTTGGCAGCTACATAGACCAGGATGGTGACACTAGAAAGGAAGTTAGAATCAGAATTGCAAAAGCAGCATCACTCTTCAAGAATCTTGAGAACATATGGAATTCAAAAGTTATAAGCACAAAAACCAAGTTAAGACTATTCAATTCAAATGTAATATCCACCCTCATTTATGCATGCGAAAGCTGGAAAACAACTAAAGAAATAGAAAAGAAATTAGACTCTTTTGAAAACAAATGCCTAAGGAAAATACTCGGCATCAAGTGGAATGAATTCAAGAACAATGCAGAGATAAGACAGATGACTGAACAACAACCAGTCTCACGGGTGATCAGGAAAAGGAGATGGACATATGTTGGTCACTTGATGAGAAGAAATGATCAGAGAATTCCAAAACAAGCTATCAAGTGGAACACAACAGGCCGAAGAAAAAGGGGCAGACCGCGTGAAACTCTGAAGAGGACATTATTAAGAGAGGCCAAGTTAACAGGCATAAAATCCTTTGTTGAGGTTGAAAGACTCGCCGAAGGAAAAATTGGCGAACTACTTTGCGAGCCCTATGTGACGTCTAACGGCACGGGAAGGATATAAGATATAAGATATAAGAAGATCCTGACAGCTCTAGATGTAAACTCACTTAGTAGAATTTCTCTAAGCAGATATTCTAGTTTTCAGAAGACTGGACTTCACTCTATAGATCAAGTGCTGGCAAGTCACTTCTAAGAGAACCACTCAGTCAGACTACTCTGGGAACTCTGCTGCATTTTTAACTTATAACCTTTCATGTAGCTTTCATGATGCTTCACTTGCTGAGACACTCAGACTCTCTCGTAACGTACGTTTTTCTTATCTTCTTTTGCTCTCCTTTTTTTTAATTGCCTTAACTTCTTCAATCTCCCTGGAACTGCGAGCTGGTGTTCTTTGCAGCTGATGCAGTGAGGATGTTGAAGCACTGCACTGTGTCAGCATGGGAGCAAGTTATGGTGGCTATTTTTTTAGTCCTTAAGTGGAACTAAAAAGCAAGGTGTATATGCCAGGAAAGAAGTTA
The DNA here is from genome assembly GCA_009760885.1 of Achatina immaculata. Lineage (NCBI taxonomy): Eukaryota > Metazoa > Mollusca > Gastropoda > Stylommatophora > Achatinidae > Lissachatina > Lissachatina immaculata. The sequence goes on along the minus strand of CM019692.1, from coordinate 23,313,473 downwards.
GAATTTCAAAAGCAGCATTGTCCTTCAAAAATCTTCAGAACATATGGAATTCAAAAGATATAAGCACAAAAACCAAGTTAAGATTATTCAATTCAAATGTGATATCCATCCTAATTTATGCATATGAAAGCTGGAAATCAACTAAAGAAATAGACAAGAAATTAGACTCTTTTGAAAACAAATGCCTAAGGAAAATACTCGGCATCAAGTGGAATGAATTCAAGAACAATGCAGAGATAAGACAGATGACTGAACAACAACCAGTCTCACGGGTGATCAGGAAAAGGAGATGGACATATGTTGGTCACTTGATGAGAAGAAATGATCAGAGAATTCCAAAACAAGCTATCAAGTGGAACACAACAGGCCGAAGAAAAAGGGGCAGACCGCGTGAAACTCTGAAGAGGACATTATTAAGAGAGGCCAAGTTAACAGGCATAAAATCCTTTGTTGAGGTTGAAAGACTCGCCGAAGGAAAAATTGGCGAACTACTTTGCGAGCCCTATGTGACGTCTAACGGCACGGGAAGGATATAAGATATAAGATATAAGAAGATCCTGACAGCTCTAGATGTAAACTCACTTAGTAGAATTTCTCTAAGCAGATATTCTAGTTTTCAGAAGACTGGACTTCACTCTATAGATCAAGTGCTGGCAAGTCACTTCTAAGAGAACCACTCAGTCAGACTACTCTGGGAACTCTGCTGCATTTTTAACTTATAACCTTTCATGTAGCTTTCATGATGCTTCACTTGCTGAGACACTCAGACTCTCTCGTAACGTACGTTTTTCTTATCTTCTTTTGCTCTCCTTTTTTTTAATTGCCTTAACTTCTTCAATCTCCCTGGAACTGCGAGCTGGTGTTCTTTGCAGCTGATGCAGTGAGGATGTTGAAGCACTGCACTGTGTCAGCATGGGAGCAAGTTATGGTGGCTATTTTTTCAGTCCTTAAGTGGAACTAAAAAGCAAGGTGTATATGCCAGGAAAGAAGTTAGAATTTCAAAAGCAGCATTGTCCTTCAAAAATCTTCAGAAAATATGGAATTCAAAAGATATAAGCACAAAAACCAAGTTAAGATTATTCAATTCAAATGTGATATCCATCCTAATTTATGCATATGAAAGCTGGAAATCAACTAAAGAAATAGACAAGAAATAAGACTCTTTTGAAAACAAATGCCTAAGGAAAATACTTGGTATAAAGTGGAACGAATTCAAGAACAATGCAGAGATAAGACAGATGAGCAAACAACAATCTGTCTCATGGGTGATCAGAAAAAGAAGATGGACATATGTAGGTCATGTGATGAGAATAAACAGTCAGGTACTGTGATACACCTGCTATATATTTTCTGCAGTTACTCTCTTTCTATTGATACTCCAAAGAACAGAAAACAATGAACTTTACAAAACCAGATAACTCAGTCTTTGTCTTCACTGTATAACAAACACAGACATATGTTTTCTTAGTAGTCACTACATGTGTAAATTGTTACCTTTCTCTAGCTTCCCATCATCTGGTTCCTTGTTCCACCACAAAGATGCAGCACTGACACTATTGCTAGGGACTGGCTTCCTCAGAAGTTGCTTTATCTTCTCTGTATCATCTTCAGATGAGAGAGACTGTGCACACATACAATGTCAAAAACATAGCATGATGCTTCCCAAGTACTGGATTTATCAATCTGGAATTTTTGGCAACATTCACATACAGTATTTCTACACTATTTAAACGATTAAGTTTTTCACATGATGCTGATGCTTGGCAGTTTTCATACCCTGACCACCCCCAGAGCTATACCTGCAGAAGTTTTACTTCCAGCAGGTTCAACCAAGCTGAGAACATTTGTGCAGGTAAGAATCAGGTGAAACTAGCACACTGGTCCTTCAGGCTGGGGGTTTGAGCATGGGGTCAATGGCCCCATTTCTGTGAAACTGAGTAGCATTATGAAACAGACAGAAAAGCCTCAGAACTGGATAACTCCAAGAACAGAGAGGAATGGAGACATTTCTTGGCTGTGGCAACGTGACTCGGTGGCTTGAAATGCTGCTGAAGCTGGTCAAAGAAGTTTTTCACATGAAACTAAAGCCATAACATGTTCATATTAAATATTTATTTATTTTTCCAATACACAAAAAAAAAATGTAAAGATAACACCATTATGCCACAAGATGCACTAGGGAGATATGGTGTTAGTGCTCTTATTTTCTTTGACTTGTCAGCACACTACATGATGATGTTGTCATAATCATGCCAGACCATGCCACTTTTTCTTATCCTGTTCCTGAAAGAGGTGGGTTCGTTTCTAAGGTTTTGTGACTTGGGCACCTCCAGCCAGATTCAAATCATTGACCTTCACCATGAAAAAGGAATGTACTAATCACTTTGCTACTCAAATGCCCCAACATACAAAAGTTTTTTTGTTTATTTTTCAAATAAATTTCATATCAATATTTTATGATTTAAAGCATTGCCGAAGTTCATTTATAATGGCTGTTAAACAGTTTTACTTTAAAACTTTAAAAATAAATGAAAACAGTACGAACCCCAGATAAATAGTTATTGTCTGATGTTTATTTACAATAATAATACATTCTGTAAAAAAAAGACACATTATGGTGGTTATTATAACTATCATACATCACATTGTGGCATTATCAGTTGGATATTATGATTATCATATATTAAGTAATGAGACATCATGGAAAGATTATTATAAAACAAGTAGTGAAGTATTATGTTTATTACAGTTTTTACCCCACATTAAGTAAACAAATATGCAATGGTTATTACAGCTTATCATGCATTAAGTAAAGAGGTACCCCATTAGTCACCCACTGCCACAAAAGATACCTCCAAAAACTTACTGTTTTCAGGAATTCCTCAAAAGTACTCTCCAAATCCTCTTTAGACCATCCAGACCTTGACATTTTGTTCCAGTGATTAATCTGTCATTCAGATTGTGTAAATGGTTAAACGGCAGTGAAAAAAAAAAGAAAAAGAAATATCTTTTTTCATTTTCTACCATGAATGCGCATGAAGCAATTCAAGCAATGAGATTTTCACAGAACATATATTCATTTTATTATATACTAACTCAAACTTCTGATTCTTAAGAACAGAATTATTATTTTTAAAGAGAAATTTCCTAACAATTAATGATCTGCATATTTAAAAAAAAAAGAATAATAACTGGCCTTTCAGTTAAGAAACACAGATCCATATATTTATTTAAGATCTGAAATTAGCTGATATCTGCAACAATTTGTTGTTGTAATAGTAATAATAATAATAATGTAGTTTCTCTCTTCTTTTTTTCTTTCTTTCTCACTCTCACTACCATTATCCATGTTAAAAAAGTGAGAGAGAGGGGGAGGGATAGAGAGTAAGAAAAGTGATCATTAAGAATCATTGAAGTTCTCATCATAAAATGTATTATGAGATAATAATCATTGTGAATTCACTTACAAGTTTATTTTTAAAAGTAACCTTAGAAAATAAAAAGTAAGACTCTTTCTACGTCTTCTGACCATGTTTGTTTCTACATCTTCTGACCATGTTTGTTTCTACATCTTCTGACCATGTTTGTTATATACAAGAAACAGACAGCGATATAAAGCACATTTATAGGAAATATCAAATTTTAACACACCACAACTTACTCGTTTCAACTAGTCATTTTGTATCACAAAGTGTTACAGGGCTGGGAAAATAATGGCAGGTATGACTGTGAGTGAAAGACAACATAGAAGAGGATATAAAAGAAACTGGTGTCACCAACTGAAGAAAAAAGATTAGGAATAGAGAGGAATGGAGGCGAAATTTATCTGCAGCAATGAGCCTTAATGGCTCGGAAAGCCGAAGAGGACGATGACTGTGTGTATATAAATGCCTTGACCAAACATTAATTTGCGTACTCATTTCATTCGTGCAATAGTAATACGTTAATTACTCTGTAACTTGTGCTTTTCCGCATATACATTATTTTAAATCAACCTTAGTAGGATAAGTACTTCTAAAAATTTTTCCATTGCAGCTGTACGCGAGTATCCATTATGATACAGACCATACAACCGGCAATATTTGAATCATTTTCGCTTTTCGTGTTATTTCAATTCATTATATTTTAAGCCATCCAGGTTATGTTTTCTAGCAACAAGAGCCCTTTTTAAAGAAATTCTATTTAAATGCCCACAATATGTATTTTTTAAAGTGATACTTACTTGCGCCTGTTATATCATTTCAAAAACAAGAGCAAGTTACAACCGATCTAATCGCCGCCATTTTTATACAAAACCGTAGAGATGGATGTCGATACCTTGGTATTTGGGTCTTTTTAGCTGAAAGCAAAGATATAAATATCGATACTGCATTTTATTACATCTGATAAACTTTATGTAATCTATTCCATTTACATGCACTTTAAAACTATTACGGTGGTTTTTTTTCTTTTCTTTTCAGGGATAATCAAGGCTTATGTTCAGCTCTGTTTGCTCCTTTCGCTATTCAGTACTCTGTAGTTCCGACTGAGGAGGAAAACTTGTCTTTGAGTTTTACTTTGCCTTTTATTAATTCTGTTGTTAATTCCGTGAGTGTTTCACTGTTGTGGTCTATCATTTGTTACTAACAATTTCTTGCGTACATCACTTCTCAGCACTTGCATGATTTCTCTGATTCCATTTTCAGTCCTTTCGACTTAATAAAAGAGATGCCCGCCCATTCTCAAAATACAGCAGTGAGACAGACAGACAGAGAGAGAGAGAGAGAGAGAGAGAGAGAGAGAGAGAGAGAGAGAGAGAGGGAGTTTGAGATGAAAACCTTACATTTTGTTCCTAAACCTCGCAACAGCTGCAAAGTTGCCTTCTTAAAGGAAAAATTATAATATTCACGCTGTCACTTTGCCATAGTCATCTTTGTTCCTACGGAACACAGAATTCACATCAGCATTAATGTGAGTTCTGTCGAGAATTATGTCTAGAATCATTCCGAGACTACAAGAAACCCTCTGTAACTCTTTTCCCAGTCCTGCGAGATATCTGTGCTCCAAGAAGGGATACTGACTCTAAATAATAAAGCTGTTCCTACTGTTTTCCTAGTTTATACATTCATTCATTTTCATGTCCCTTGCGGAACTTTGCCTCCCTAACAGCACTCCTGTAGGCCTCTCGGTTGTGAGCAAGATGGCCTGCTGCTGATGCATCCATTTGCAGATCATCAACGATGTCGTGCAGCCATCATCGCATTGGTCTTCCTCTCTTTCTTTTTCCCATTATGTACCCTTCCAAGACGGTTTTCTCTAGATTATCATGACGTTATACAAAGGGGTAAAGCTGGGGTGACAATCCCCAACCCAGCGCGTCACAGGTGGCGGATGGTGAAAGTCCTCCAGATATGAGGATCCCTGTGAATACGGAGTAATCCAAATAAGCAGGCGCGGACTCAGAGAGCGAGGTGGGGTAGTAGGTGGCTCTACTACTCCTATAAAGTGCCTCAGGTGCTCAGTGAAGGGAAAACCAGGCGGGTAAGAGGTGCTTTAAAACCTCTCGCTCCCGCTGCCTTGCGGGTAGGACAGGGAGTCCAAAGGCTAACGGAGAGTCCGTACACAAACCGACAGAAGACAACGGGAAACCATTGTTGTAGCTCCCAAGAACAATTATGCTTATTCAGAGTAATAGATTTGTCATGAACGACGTTAATGGATGTTCCTCTGGAACAGCCTCGTCCGGTAGGGCAGCTCACGAGCCACAGGTGAGGCCAGATCGTCATCAAGCTACTGGTGGCAAAACTAACAAGTTCAAAATAGCAACATGGAATGTTAGAACTTTATTCCAGGCTGGAAAATTAAAAAATGGAAAGATGGAAATGGAAAGGATGAAGATCAACATATTAGGAATGAGTGAAGTTAGATGGAAAGGTGCAGGGAAGATAAACTCTGATAAATATACAATAATATATTCAGGAATTGAGAAACATGAACGAGGAGTAGGAATAATATTTGACGAACAAACAGCAAGGACAACTGTAGGATATTTGAACATTTCGGACCGAGTCCTGCTTGCCAAACTGAAAGGATAACCAATAAACATACATATTATACAAGTGTACGCTCCAACATCTGAAAGTTCTGAAGAAGATGTACAGCTATTTTAAAATGACATAGAGACAGCACTAAAACACACAAAGTCACATGAAGTTACCGTAGTCATGGGAGATTTTAATGCCAAAGTTGGTAACGGAAGAACGTCAGACATCGTTGGTGACTGTGGACTGGGGGAGAGGAATGACAGAGGCAGTAAATTAATTGAGTGGGCAAGAATATACAGCATGGTTGTAGGAAACACCTGGTTTAAACAACATCCTCGAAGACTGGCAACGTGGTGCAGCCCAGACAAAAAGACTTTTAACCAGATAGACTACATATCAATCAACAAACGATTCCGCAATGCATTACTGACAACAAAAACCATGTCAGGAGCTGACTGCAATAGTGACCATGACCCACTCTGTGGAAAAATTAGAATAAAGCTAAAGCAAGCAGGCAGAAAAGTGAGAAACATCAAATTGAATACAGAACTCCTTAAAAATGACCAAGAACTACGAGAACAATCAAAGTTATTATAACAAATAGATACAGTGCAATAGCAAAGATAAATAGTATAGATGAACAATGGGAAATGTTAAGAGATTCTATCCACCAAACTGTTAAGGAGATAATACTACCAAAAAAAAAGAAGCCTCTAAAAATAAATGGATGACAGACAACATCTTAGGAGCGACGGACAAGAGGAGGAGGAGTAAAAATAACGAGGAAAAATATAGCAAGATAAATAAAGAAATAAGACGCAAATGCCGAGAAGCAAAGGAGGTGTGGTTAAATGAACAGTGCAGACAGATAGAGGACTCTCATATTAAAGACAGCAAAAACATACACAAACGAATTAGTGAACTCACAGGCAGGAAAACAAAATATACCACAGGGTGCCTGAAATCGAAAGAAGGTAAAATGTTAATGGGAAAAGAAGACATTGTGGACAGAGTATATCGATGAGCTATATGGAGGAGAAAGACCAGAATTAACACCAGATACTGAAAACTGTGATGGACCACCAATACTTGAAGATGAAATCATAGATGCCATCAGACACACGAAGAAAGGAAAAGCGACTGGGCCTGATAATATAACAATAGAAGAAATAGAGGCACTAGAGGAGACAGGAATAAAAATAATAACCAAGTTACTGATTGACATTTACAACAGTGGTTATGTTCCCAGTGACCTGATTAAATCCACGTTTATAGCACTACCAAAGAAACCAGGTGCAAAGGAATGTGATGACCACCGGACTATCGGCCTCTCATGTCACATAACGAAGAGGTACTTCTGAGAATCATTATGAGAAGAACAAGAAAACAGATAAAAATGGAAATAGCAGATGAACAGTTTGGATTTGTTGAAGGAAAGGGAATACACAATGCCATTTATGCTTTACGAACACTAACAGAAAGAGCTTTAGAAGTACAGAAAGATCTCTACTTATGCTTAATTGCGTAATGGTTTTAGGAACACACTGGTGTGCTTCTTCAGTTTAATTTATGGGGAAATGCTGAACATTTTCATCGTGTTAAGAAGGCACATGATGATGCTGATGATTCTAGGTAGGTCGGTAAACGAAGGTCACCGGAAATTTTTTCATCTAAAAATAGCTCAAAGCGTTTTTGCGTAAAACGTCATTTCCGTAAACAATATTGATCTTATTCTTGTGTTGACACTCAGGGTCACTCGAGGAATTTTTTTCTCCCATTCAACTGCTCTGTATCAGATCACAATTAAAAATTGATTTCCGGTTTTAAGTATGCTGCTTATTCGTATTTAGGAGGATCACAGACCCGAAGGAGAGTATTTATATGTGAGTTATGTTATGAAGCGAGTGCTGTAGCGTTGCTTGGGCGTTTAGTAGGTCAGCAGCTGACTGGCTGTTTTACATTTTTGCATGGGACGTTGTGGGGCGTTAGATTTAATTGTTTTATTATTAGTAACAACCGATCAAATTCTTTGTTGTATTTTGACAAAGAAGCAGTTGCTGTATATCTTTATAACTGCTTTCTTTACGTACATAGGAGTCACAGCAGTATCGCTGAGGAAACAGCTGAAGCGGTAGTCTTGATTCTGCTTCTTTGGAACACTATTCCATTTGTAAATATTCAAATCCTAATCTTTTCCGTTTTAGTCCTGTATTTTTTTAACGATTTCATTTCATTCGAAGCAAGTTTAATGTTATTTAAGGTATGGATTTTCTTGCATGTTCAGTTAATATTTTAATAAATTGTTTTATAGAAAACCAGTTCATTGTTCTGATTAGTTTACGTTTTAACACACGTAAACAGTTCTTTAACATTCGCGCTTTTACTTCTTAACTTTCAGAACTGTTAAATTCTCTGCTCCTTTTTTATCCTGCCAGGCATATCAGTTGGGGCACATATTATTACTACTGCTGCTGCTGCTGCTGCTACTACTACTACTACTACTACTACTACTACTACTACTACTACTACTACTACTACTACTACTACTACTACTACTACTACTACTACTGGGGGTGAAGACACTGTCTGATTTGCCAATCAGTAACCCAGAGCTGACATATTAGTGAACCATAGCCCACCAAGACCCTGCCCCACCTCTTCATTACTACCTCCAGTAGCAGGCGTGGCCTGTGAAATGGTACAGGGATCACCATATCCCTATGGTGGTGGAGTCAGCTAAAGAAGCATTGTACACACCATTTTTTAGCTCCACACAGGGATTGAAAAAATAGCCACAGTAACCAGTTCTCAGTCTGGTGTGATGCTGTGCATCAACATCTTCATTGCATCAGCTGCAAAGAGCATCAGCTAGCAGTTACAAGGAGGAAAAAGAATAAGAAGAGTGGTTGTTGATGTGCCATTTTGTGCATAACAAAAAAGGCAAATGATAAAACTTTGAACAGTGATGTTGCTGCAGTGGCTTTTTTGTGTGTGTTGCTGAGTTCAACATTATTTGTTGCTTAAGGTGTTGATTAGGTTTCATAAATGAAACATATGGAGAAATTCTTGCATACAACAGCTCCTCAACACAACATGGACCTATATGCAGTGCATATATGCACTCTTAACCCTTTTGAAATAAAGATCAATCAATCAATCAAAACAGCCTGTAGATCTCAGTTCATCCTCCAGTTTCTTCTGATTAGAAAGGGAACCAATTTACAGTGCTGACTCATGTACACATTTTAGACCCCAAAAATTATATTTTAGCTAGGCACTGATGTACTTCATTGCCACAGAATAAATGTACTACTCTTGAAATGCAGAAATCACTCATAGCTGGCAAATTTAAATAGTCATTATATAAATGTATTTTATACTGAAACTGACAGAGGCCATTACAGATTAGAATGAGAAACTCATATTAAATAATCATAACTTTAAACTTTGTGTATATTTGTTTAATTGTGATTCATCAGATAAACTAAGGCATCAAGTAAAGATATAAAATCTGGTTGTAAAGAACAAAATTTAAATCTGTAAGTTTAATTATTTTTGTTTGTTTGGTAGTGACACATTAAATGATGTTGATTCTGAGTTCATGGACTGAGTTCTATTTGTAATATTTTGTCACGTTTCAGAGATTTTTACTCTGAACTGATTGCATGTGCCTGCGAGAATGTCAGATAAAAATACCAACTTACATAAACCTCAGAAATCAGGGGATGAATCTGAAGAGCCTGTGTCACCACGACCTGCCAGCATTCCTGATGAACTGATCAACAAGGTAGCAGGTATGTCTGACAGGAGTGACTTTAAAAATGTAAATTTTTTTTGAAGAGGCTTTTTTTTTTAAACATGTATATGAAAACATATACTTCCTTAGAAGTCTTAGAGGTGAAAGAGATGATGACTGCAGTAAAACTAGTTCTAGTAATAAGGTAGACGGTCTGATTTTCAAAATAGCTTAATATTTAGTACAAAAGTTTGACAACATATTTCAGTTAAATAATGACAGCTTTCATTTGTTATGTGAGCTACATCATTTTATTCATTGAAAGACTATGTATGCATCAGTTTGTTTGTTGTACAGTATTATGTGTGTATTGTAATAGTATTATGGTTCAGCACCCAGAGAGAATGGTGGCCTGGTTAACTGAGTTGTTAGGTGCTTGATCTGATGGTGCCAGGTTCAAGTCCCACAGTGGGATACTTTTCTGGTACCACCACACCAAAAAAAGGCCCCAGGGTCCACTAAGCCACTGAAAATGGATACCAGAGAAATCTAGGAAGGTAAATATGGCCAGGCTTAATACTGAGCACATCACAGCTTCATGTGCTGATAGTCTTGGAAATACTGAGCACATCACAGCTTCATGTGCTGATAGTCTTGGAAATACTGAGAACATCACACTTTCATGTGCTGATGGTCTTGGAAATACTGAGCACATCACAGCTTCATGTGCTGATAGTCTTGGAAATACTGACCACATCACAGCTTCATGTGCTGATAGTCTTGGAAATACTGACCACATCACAGCTTCATGTGCTGATAGTCTTGGAAATACTGAGAACATCACAGCTTCATGTGCTGATAGTCTTGGAAATACTGAGAACATCACAGCTTCATGTGCTGATAGTCTTGGAAATACTGAGAACATCACAGCTTCATGTGCTGATAGTCTTGGAAATACTGAGAACATCACAGCTTCATGTGCTGATAGTCTTGGAAATACTGGCCTAACACTGTATCCCTAGTATGCCTTAATGGCATTGACTGTTTTTTTTTTTAAATTAATATAATTAATTTATTTATAAATTTGCAAGACATGTTGATTCTGCTTTCAGTAATGACCCATGAGTGTTCACTTAATTCTTCACCTAATACAGATAAATCATTTAAAAAGTTGTAATCATATATAGTACCAAATGGCAAAAGAAACTGAAGTCTAAATGATCAAAATGCAGATCTCTCATAAAACAAGAGAAAGTCTAAATGATCAAAATGCAGATCTCTCATAAAACAAGAGAAAGTCTAAGTGATCAAAATGCAGATCTCTCACAAAACAAGAAAAGTATGGAATCATGGGCAGTAACTCAGAGAACTGAAATCAAATTTTTTGTTGGCAGCGGAGAGCTCTATAGAATATTTAATAAATGAATAAAACCAGTTATACTCAGCTGGGAGCCAGCTCTTAAAGCTTTCTTTTAGCCATGGCACAGACAAAGTGTTCAAATGATACAATCTTGCTAAATAACACAAAGTGCGATTCAGTACTGTATTGTTCTGTTGAATTATTCAGAGTTATTAGCTCCTCTGGCTTGCCTCTCATCTATGCCCATTATCTATAGACTGTTAAAACGTAGCAATTGGTCCTTTGCCCATATTTTTTTTGTAAAACTGTGTATGGATAAGTGTGGCACCACAGTGAGTTTGTCATGGGTTTTAAACATTTTTTTATGCTTCATGATATGAGGGAGCTTGAACTATTGCCTAACAGGTGGCTATAAAAACCAGGCTTACAAATAGTCTCTGCCTCACTCGAGATTCAGTCATTCAGTAAAATCACCTTTGCATTCTTCTATTACATTTTCAATGAAATTTTAATACTTTTATCTGTTGAAACAGATCTTCTTATTTCTCTCTCTCTCTCTCTGAACCTTAAGTGCCTAGGGCACATGGGGCTTCCGCAAGGGTTTTCCACAAATGCCTGTCTTTCGCCTTTTTTTCTGCTCTTGCCCAGGTCAGCCCTCTATTGCTCAACATCCTTTCTGTTGTTCTTCTCCATGTCTCTTTTGGTCTACCCTTACTTCTGTTCCCCTGTGGTGTCCATCTTAGTGTTATTTTTGGTAGTGAGTTGTCAGTTATTCGGAGCACATGTCCCAACCATCGCCAGCGTCTTTCCTCAATAACTGTTGTCAGTGGCTTCATCTGGATTTCTGCCAATAAGATGTTATTTCTTATGGTGTTTGGCCAAAATATTTTTCTGATTCTTCATAAACATTTAGTCTGGAAAGAATTCAACTTGTTTTCTATGGTTTTGGTGATTTTCCAGCATTCACTTCCATAGAGTAGTACACTTAGAACATTACTCTTAAATATCCTGATTTTCATATTTATGCTTAGATTTTTTGATTTCCGTATAGTCTGCAGCACTGCAAAAGCCTGGTTTGCTCTAGTAAGTCTGCTGTTGATGTCCTCTGTGCTGTCTCCATTTTCTACTACTCTGCTGCCAAGGTATACAAATTCGTTGACCTCCTCCACTAACTTGCTATCTACTCTGAGTACATTTCTGTTGTTCACATTTTGCTTCATTAACTTTGTCTTTCCTATGTTGATCTTTAGTCCTATGTTGTTTGCATTCTGAGTTAGCTTGTTTATTTTATCTTGCATATCTTTGTGACTGCTTGATAATAGACAAATGTCGTCCGCAAAGTCAAGGTCCTCCAGCAATGTGTCAAGGGTGATAGTACACATCCCTGATCTTTTTATTTGCTCATATTGAAATATTTCTGCTCTGCAAGTTCCAGTCTTATTGTTCCTTAGGAGACTTATTTTATGTGGTAAATTTCTGCAGCCTCACCTCCAAGATATGTTACCTTTGAGCATCTGATGTCAGCAGCTAATGGTATTAAAAACATGACCCTAGCTCATGAGATTGCTGTTGATGACAATTTTGAACTACGCAGGCAAGAAGCTCCACCAAATAGGTAAAATGAAGAGTTGATATAATAGTAATATTTGGTATATAAAGTACACAGATTAGTCATTACGTTTTACAGTTGCTTCAGATTAATATATTGTAGATTGCTACGTTGCAGTTGTTATTCACTCTTCATTTATTTTATCTTGTTTATTCTTGACATTAGGCAGGTCTGCACAAAAGTCATTGGAATCAGCAGAAATGTGGTTTATTAGAAGAATGTTGCGAATTCCCTGGACAGCAAAAATAACTGATGAAGAATGTATGAGAAGAGCTGGAGAGACAAAAAAATCTTGTCAAAAAAATAAGAGAGACAATGTACTTTCATAGGACATGCAATTAGAAGAGGGGGCATTGAAAATATTAAAACAACAGGAAAAATAGAAGGACGAAGATCAAGAGGAAGACCAAGAGAAATGATACTGGACATTCTGATGGGATGGTGTGAGAGGAGATAACCAACTGAGCTAATGGGCTGAATGAAGGATCATGTACTCTGGAGAAGCATAATAGCCAATGCCAGTCAGCACGGCACCTGATGATGATGATGATGAGTTATTCTTGAATGGCTCTTGTATGATAAATGAGGTCTATAGCTCATTCTAATGATTTAGTTTCATTTGGCTGCACTAAATATAACGATGTTTTTCTTTTTTTTTTAATATTTTTCTTTTTAATAGCTTTCCTGCAGAGTTTAAATCATTACAGATATCTGCAGGAACAAATACCGTGTACTCTTAATATTGATACTTTGGCTGTTTGGCATCATACTGCTCAGATATCTGATAGAATTCTACGTGTACCCATAGTTTTTATGTCTTGTCTTGTCTCTTTCCTCATATACTTTTCAGTGTTGAGGGGGGCAAATTTTTGTTGGTAGGGGTGGAGCAGTTTGCTGCATATAATGGGATATTTAAGGTTTTTGTATTTTCCTACCTCCACCTCCTGTGCGGGTGATCTCTCTCTCTTTCTCTCTCCCTCTCTTTTGCTCGCTCGCTCTCTCTCTTTCTCTCTCTTTCACTCTCTCTCTTTCGCTCTCTCTCTCTTTCACTTTCTCTTTTGCTCTCTCACTTTCTTTTTCACTCTCTCTCTTTCTCTTTCGCTCTGTCTCTCTCTTTCTCTCTCTCTCTTTCGCTCTCTCTCTCTCTTTCTCTCTCTCTCTTTCGCTCTCTCTCTCTTTCTCTCTTCCACTCTCTCTCTCTCTCTCTCTCTTTCTCTCTTCCACTCTCTCTCTCTTTCTCTCTCGGTCTCTCTCTCTCTCTCCCATGCATTTCTTGATGGTGGTCATGCAGTGTGGCCACACAAACTGACTTGCTGTTTCTGAATGCAGTGCAGTACTGGTGTTGCTCCAACCTTTTGCCTTGATGTTGTCATTTCTGATTTGGTCTCTCCTTGTCTCCTTAAACATCTCTTTTCTATCATGGTGATTTTCCTTTTATTTTTAGCTATTAGTGTCCATGTGAGATGTTGATAGCACAGAACTTTAACTTGAAGAACAGTCATGCTCTGCAGCTGGGCCAGAGATGGGCCTCCTTGCACTTAGATACTCTCATATGTGCTCGGCCTTTAACCTCAGTGTTGTTTTTAGTGTGGTGTATTGGGTGAAAGTGCCAATGGCACATTGATTGAACACATCATGATCTTTTCCGCAAAGTTCTGATTGTCTGCCACTGCCCTTCATTATTCCCCTTTTGCATAGTCTTTGGTGGTAGGTACTGCATTCCAAATGTTGTTGCTCATCTCCCTGTAATTTTGATAGGGTGGCTTTTATGAGGCCTGCTTTGTCCATCTGTAGGTTTCCCAGGGTTATTGCTTTGTTTGCCAGTTGATCTGCTATCTCAGTGCCTTTGACATCAGCATGTCCTGAGCAGTAAATAAATGTTGCTTAAGTGTTGGCTACACACATGCAGGAGAACCAATAATCCCAGGAAATATAAACTCACCTCTCTAAGCCTCAGAACACTCCAGAAACCTCTTTCTCTCATACTCTATAAGGATCTGTTGTATATAGCGTCTGATCTTAATTAAGTATTATTAATTATATAATAATATACTAATTAATAATGTAATATACTAATTAATAACCAATCAATAATGACTTTCATTTTTTTTTTCAACATTTTGTTTGATATTTCTCATTTTCATATTGTCATTGTCTTATTTAATGAAGCTGGGAGAAAAAGGTGGCCGAAACTGTTCAGCGTGCCTTCTGGGATGCCTTCCAAGACAAGATAAATCAGGATCCACCAGACTTGAGCTTTGCATATGCCATGCTGGAAGAGTTACGAGAGGTTGTATGGCCATATATTCTGTGTAATATTGTTTCTTTTTTGTCTTTAATCTTCATCTGTTGAAGAGCTCAAGTTGTTAGCACGTCTGTTTGATTGTACAAAGATACGTTTATAACATAGGATATTTTAGCAAAATGAATTGATCAGAGTTACAGCTAGAACATATAATGTGTATGGAAGGCAGTTCAGATTTGGAAGTTTTTGTTCTTGTGTTGTTACTTTTTAGAATTGGAGATTTCCATATAGCAGGAAAATAAATTCACTTGATTTAATGAAATCAAGGCAGTTCACAGTAACTGTTCATTTTTTATATGAACCAGATTAAATTTAATCTATATTTCTTCTTTCTGTAATGCACTTTGCAACCTGACACATCCAACTTTGGCTCAAAGTATTTTTAGGATTGGGTTCATCTTTCTGTTGTGGTCCTTATTCACTTAGATCAGACTATTGTCTGTTTCTGAGTTTACCACTGAGAAGTAGCTGAGAGTCTTGGTCAGCTATGGTTCATCAGCCCTGGCACAGGCAGTCATCTGTGGGTTGCTGACACTATCTCATTCAGATTGAGTACTACATTATCTCCCCTCCCAGCAGAGATTAAATACTATATCATAAATGATCCCTGACCCCTCTATTCATTGTCTTGTATTTCTTGCACATTGAAATTTTGCCTAAAATGTTCATTTCCTTATGGGTTTAGACCTGCTCGGTCATCAAGAAGAAGTAACAAAGACAGAAAAAAAAGGCAAATTTATCTGTATATAAATTTTGTATTCTAATATTATTAAAATATTTTTTCTTGTTCCATTTAGACAATGCTAGACATTTTGTTGCCTCAGCATCAACGCTTGAAAGATCAGATTAGTGAAGTCCTTGACCTTGCCCTCATCAAGCAGCAAATGGAGAATGGATTCTTTGACTTTGACTACTATGCAAAGTACATAACTGACACAATGGCAAGACTGTGTGCTCCAGCAAGAGATGAGAAAATTGCGGAGATCAGAGCAATAAATGATGTTGTACCGAAGTTCAAGTAAGTCTTGGCACCAAAGATTAGAATTTGAAAGTTATAGATTTGATAGTTGATTAGAAATGATTAGAAAATGTCTGATTGTATTTTGATGCCGTGTCATTTGAGGAGGAAGTGAAGGACAAAAGACAAACACAAGGAGACTGGACCTTACAACACAATCAATGTTTGCAGACACCAACACAAGGAGACTGGACCTTACAACACAATCAGTGTTTGCAGGCACCAACACAAGGAGACAGGACCTTACAACACAATCAATGTTTGCAAACACCAACACAAGGAGACTGGACCTTACAGCACAATCAATGTTTGCAGACACCAACACAAGGAGACTGAACCTTACAACATGATCAGTGTTTGCAGGCACCAACACAAGGAGACTGAACCTTACAACATGATCAGTGTTTGCAGATGCCACAGCCAGTTATGTTTATGTGGAGAAGCTCCTCAGCAAAATGATGCTTGCCAAGTTCCACGGCACCTAACATCTGTATACTTAAAAACTGTCAAGTTCTATTATGTTATATATTATTAAACGTATTTTATATTACATACTATTAGCATAATTGCTGATTTCATATACAACAGGAAAAATAGAAGGAAGAAGATCAAGAGGAAGACCAAGAGAAATGATACTGGACAGTCTGACAGGATGGTGTGAGAGGAGATCACCAAATGAGCTGATGGCCTGCATGAAGGATCGTGTACTCTGGAGAAGCATAATAGCCAACGCCAGTCGGCACAGCACATGATGATGATGATATACAAATGTAAATATATCCATTATTAGACACATTCCTGTTGTATTCACAATAGAAAACAAGCATTATAGGGAGACCAGTTTCTGTGAACTCACTTTCCTTACAGCAAACTGCATTCTTTTTTTTTCCCATTCTTGCAGAGCCATAGTTGAGACACTGGAGCTGATGCGAAGGGACATGGCCAACTTCACGATCAAACAGATCAGGCCCTATATACAACAGAACTCTATAGAGTATGAGAGAAAAAAGTTCTTGGAGTGCTTTGAAGCTCAGAGAGGTTAGTTTATATTCCCTTCTGTTATCCAGTTTAAAAAAAAAAAAGATCTTTTGATGTTCTAGGGAAGTGCATGGCTTTTCAGCTGCATCTTGAAAATACAGGTAGATAGAGGTGTATAGTACAGTTTTACAAAGTGATAGAAGGAGTGAGAAAAGAGAGAAAAAACATGAATAATGAAAAACATAAACATCCATTTATAGTCTACTTTCTTGTTTTAGCCCTGCGCATTTCGCTATATTTCTTCATTCATCAGTTTCACATTATCTGCCCCCCTCCACACCTTCTTCTCTAGCAGCCTAGAGATATTTATTGCCCCCCCACCAACCCATATCATTCTCTCCCTTTCACCACCGCTAACATCCAATTGGTTCAGTAGTTTTCCTTTGTTGTCTCCCAGTCTTGTCTTTAGGGTGCATTCTGTTGTATTGTGTACAAGGCAGGATGCCACAAAGCTAAGTTTTTCATTTTCATTTTTCTTCTTTTATTTTATGTTGTGTTTGTTTTTGTATGTAATCCTTGAAAAAGGCTCATGCCAAAATATTGGATGTTGTATGTTTTTCATTATTTATGTTTTTTCTCACTTTTCTCACTTCCTCTATTGCTCTGTAAAACTGTACCATACACCTTTATCTACCTTTACTACTAGAACCAGTTTTACTGCAGTTATCTCTTTTATCTGTCACATCTTGAAAATAAAACAACAGGCTTGTGTTTCATTGGTGTATTATTTATTTCTTCATTATGGAAGAGCAAAATCTAATGAACTTTAGATTTAATGTTTCTGTAATGTTTAATCCATTGCCTGTGTCAATCAATCATTTGCATGTCCCTTGCAGAACTTTGTCTCCCTAACAGCTCTCCTGTTGGCTTCTCGGTTGTAAGCAAGATGCCCTGCTGCCGATACATCCATTCACAGATCATCAACGATGTCTTTCAGCCATCTTCACCTTGGTCTTCATCTCTTTCTTTTTCCCATTATGTACCCTTCCAAAACTGTCCTCTCTAAATTATCATGACAATTAAAATGTCCAGAATATTTCAGTTTTCTCTGTTTAATCTTCTTTACTAGCCACCCTTCTTCAATATTAAGTTCTTGTAGTTTGGATGTCAGAAATGCAGATGAAACCACTGACAACAATTATTGAGGAAAGACGCTGGCGATGGTTGGGACATGTGCTCCGAATGACTGACAACTCACTACCAAAAATAGCACTAAGATGGACACCGCAGGGGAGCAGAAGTAAGGTTAGACCAAAAGAGACATGGAGAAGAACAACAGAAAGGATGTTGAGCAATAGAGGGCTCACCTGGGCAAGAGCAGAAAAAAAGGCGAAGGACAGACATTTGTGGAAAACCCTTGCGGAAGCCCCATGTGCCCTGGGCACTTAAGGCTCAGAGAGAGGAGAGTTTGGATGTATTTGTTCTTTTTTGTGTCCATGATATTTGAAGGATTCTTCTGTAGCATTTACATTCAAAGGCATTTATGTGTTTCTCAGCTTTTTTGTTAAGTGTCCAGGTCTCACAGGCATATGTTGTGATGGGAAAGATGCATGCCCTTAAAAATCTTATTTTTATAGCTCTGTCTGCTCCACTCCACATTGCCTGTGTATTTTTAAAAATACATTATGCCTTAACAAGAAGGCCTAATGCACTGAAAATGAGAGGCTTGTTTTTTATTCCTTAGCTTTTCTTTCAAAAACAGTTTTCTTTTGCTTCTTATGTACCTATGGTATTGTTACATGTTTTGAGTGATGGATGCATTTTGAGTCTGCTAAAACAGAATGCCACCAAAATGTAGCATTACCATTGATGGCACAGAACTGAAACAAGTTGATAGATTCAAGTACTTAGGAACAATTATAACAGCTGATGGGAAATGTCATAATGAAATAAAAAGCAGACGTGCTCAGGCCAAATCAGCATTCCAGAAAATGAGAAACATCTTGTGCAACAGATCCATATCAATGGAAACAAGATTCTGAGTACTTAAATGTTACATGAGCCAATTTCGTTTTATGGATGTGAAGCATGGTCCATGAATAAGAGAGTACAGTGAGAAATGGAGGCCATGGAAATGTGGTTCATGAGAAGGATGTTGAAGGTACCATGGAGAACTAAGAAAACCAACAAAGAAGTCTTAAGAGAGGCTGGAGTTAAAAGGCAAATTATAGCAAAGATCAGAGGCAGACAAGCGAGATTTGTAGGACATTTTCTTGCAGAGAAAAATTGTAACACATTGTGGCAACTGGAAAAATTGAGGAAAGAAGAGACAGAGGAAGACAGAGAGAGAAGTTACTGGATGGGCTGTCAGGGTGGCTAGGAAGAAAGTCACCAGTGGATCTCATAATCAGGTCT
Source organism: Achatina immaculata (assembly GCA_009760885.1). Lineage (NCBI taxonomy): Eukaryota > Metazoa > Mollusca > Gastropoda > Stylommatophora > Achatinidae > Lissachatina > Lissachatina immaculata. The sequence continues at coordinate 23,294,029 of CM019692.1, read as the reverse complement.
AAAGACAGGGAATTGTGGAAAGAAATGATCGCCTACGCCACACGGCACTTGATTGATTGATTGAAAACAGTCTGCTATCTGTGAGTTTAGGCAGATAAGAGTGACATTGGAAAATACCCACAAGATTAAATCCCCTGACTTTCAGGTGGCTCAAGAGAGTCACGAGTCATAGACAGCATAGAGTTGGTGGCTATAGTACTAAACTAACAAACAAATCTTGAGGGAGATCCTTGGCAGTCAGTAATAAGATGCTTTCCTATCCATCTTCTGACATGCCCTGCAACTTATGCTTAGTTGTATAGACCTAGTCCTTCCTTGGTGAGCAAATCAAGATGTTACCACCACGTGGGCACATTTTTTTCTCTATAGCATTTAAATGTAAAAAATGTTAGGAACAATCATTATAGAAGTTAGAAGCAATACAATAATGTCATTTTTCATTTCATAAACAATAGAAGCAGAGAAAAAGTGAGATTAAATGTCGCAAATGAAGAAATGGAGAATTTAAAATGCTAACACACAAGTGTGAGAAACATAAAACTTAAATGATAGAAATTCTCAAGCATGACATATCACAGTTTTGATCACCACTGTGTCATATTACTGAATAACACATTTCATATGATTACACAATATTGATCAGTTCTTGCACTGAAATATAACATCTTTATAATGTTACTCAATGTTTTTTGTAAAACAAATATGGTTTTGTTATTTTGTCAGATACCCAGTTGCCCAATACCTTTTGTTCACAAATGGATGCATATTCTACTTTTGCACTTCTTCATTTACAGCTGTGATAACAAAAATATAGAATTCTATTTTTGTTTCAGCTGTGGGAGTGAATGCCCTTCAGAACACTGAAATCTGGCTCAAAAGAAATTATGAAAAACTGCTCAGAAATTCTACAGATCCCTCAGCACAAAGTGGATCCACTGCCACAAAAATGCCTACACCAGCAAATGTCATGACTGAGGCATATCTTGAAGTTTTAGAGTGGCCATATCCAAACAATTTCCCTGAGGTGTGTAATAGTTCAAGTTTACCAACAAAAAGAAAAATGTGGTTCTTGTGGTAATTGTATTAAAAGATACCTTCTTTTAAAAAAATGGCAGGTAGGGTAATGCAGATCCTTTTGCTGGAGATTATGCTATAAAAAAATGCTGTCTGCTTTCATAATGCCGATTGAGGTAGAATAACACTGCAGAAGAGCAATAATCAGGAGAAAAAGAACTAGTCCTTCATGTCAACAGAGAGTGGGAGAGACTGAATCAAAAGTGACACAAGGTCCCAGACTGAAGGCTGTAGATCAGATGAGGAAAGTATATTATGTGCACTGAATTTCCAGGAATATGGCACTTAGATTAAATCACAAGAGGTAAGCCAAAAAAAAAAAATTAGTGCAGTTTTCAAAGTGTTTCTTCTATGTACTTTCAGTTTCTGTTGATGTTGAAGTAGTAAAAAGTCCTTTTTATATCAGAATTTATGGTCCACAGTCATTGACTTAAAAAAATCAGTCAATATCTGTTCTGTCACATCTGCTTTATTAAGATCTTGCCAGCTGCTCTGACAGCTTAGTTACAAAAATTAAAAATGAAATTACCATGGTCCATGTAGTTTATTTCATTGTTGGAAATTTGTAATTTTAAATTACAGTAATTGATAAAAACAGGTACCATGCCATTCTCTGGGAAGCAAATGATGAATGTGTTCATTATAAGGTTTTTTTTTTTTTTGGTGTGTGATATATTTTTTAGTATAACAGTAAGCTTAAAGGTGTATGTGAGAAGTATTTCCCACAAAAACTGATTTTATGTTTGTTTAAAGACCTTGATGATGGACCATTTCCGTTTCATGGGCATGAGGGACAAACTGTACACTCTTGGCCTTATCACTTCTGTACAGCTAATTACCTACAGTGTTGTTGGGCCCTGTATTGAAAGCATGGAGGATCTGAAAAAGACACTGAAAGAGCATGTGGGCATCTTGCTCCAGGATGTTGGACAGAAGTAATTATTTATTTAGACTCACCATCAGCGTCATTGTTGTGAGCTTTCTTCTTTGTCTTTCTTGCTCATTCATATCATCATTTGTTGTATACCCAGAACAGCTTTTAAATATTTAGTTTAATTTTTGAGTGTTGTTTTTGCTTTTATTATGATTAACTCATTCTATACTGGGGAGTTTTACATCAAATGACCAAGGGGGTAAATTTCATAAAGTGGAATGGGACAGTTGTCACATTTAAAAGGATCACAAAGGCATAGTCTGATTTGCAGTATGATAAATTAGTGTAAACAGGAAAAGATGTATATTGTTTTTCTAATAAAATTGTTAGTATGGAACAGAAAAAAGAGCTAAGAACTGAGAAGAAAAAATGGAAAATTATGATGAAATAATTTCTCACTTACCCCACAAGTTAATCCACTGTACTGGGTCAAACATATCCAAAATGAATAAAATTTTACACAAACACCATTTCCTCACAGGAAAATATACACTAATTATTTATTTACAATTAATTTACAATCTACAGTAAACTGAAAACATGAAAACGCAAGTGGACGGCAGAAAAAACTTAAACACAGTTAAATTTTACCACAAACTGGCTCTGAATTCAACCTTGAGTGTGTCTCATGTCCACATTTCTGAAACCGGAAGGAAGTGATACTACCAGCTTTGCCAGATTTTTTAGTATAGTTAGGATAAATTCAAAATTAGAGACCAACGTATCCCAACGCTCTAAGAGTAGGGTAGTGAACTCATGCGGACCCCATCCACACAAGGCATGTCGAAAAGGATGCAGAGAGTTAGATTTGATAAAGTATGTGAATTTGTAAAGCTGTGTGTAACTTTTCATTCATATACTTACAGCTTAATTTATATATCATCTTACAGGGGTATCAAGCCTGTCCTTGAGTCCATTGCAGATCAGGCCATTAGAGATGTCAGTGAAAATCTAGAAAGCAGAAAGCAAGTGCCAATGACTGAAGATACCAAGCAGGCACTGAAAGGCCAGATTATGAATCTGGGCACAAGAGAGAACTCTGTGAGAAAGCTAATGCGTGAGTTCAGATTTTGTGAATCATTGTTTTATTACAGATGAAATTAGAGCATGATACAAGCAGGAAACAACACTTATTTTGCCCTTAGATATTTGTTGCAATCAAAAATCCTGTCCCACAACACCAAAATAAATAAGACACAGATTAGACCAGTTGTCCTGTATGGATCAGAAACATGGAGCACAGCTACAGATCTTTGAAAACAATCTTGAGAAGAATTTTTGAGGCAATTAGAGATCAAGAATGGATGCTATTCCAGTCTTCACTTATAACTACCATTATGTTCAGATACTTGGAGAGGATTGGCGAGAATAGACAGATAAAAAAGGCTTATATAGAAGGTGATACAGACCAAGAGGCAGACCGAGACATCGGTGGCGTGACAACCTGAAAGAAGACCTATGAGCCTTCAGATTGGACGTTTGACAGGAGAAGACTAAGAACGGAGAGGAATGGAGACAAGTCTTGTCTGCAGCAGTGAGGCGCAGTGGCTCAGAAAGCTGAATGAATGAGTTGTTTTATTACTTCTGTGTAGTGTTGTAGTAAAGCAGACCTTATTTCTCATATTAATGCCATTTTTTTGTCTTAGCTAAGACAGTTGAATCAGATAGATAATAGCTGTGTGTGAAAATTGCAAAGTATCATTTTGTGGAGCATCTTTCCCATGGTTGATTCTGCCAGTATTTGTTATCACTGACCACAGTATAATATTAGATCATGTTTGTATTACAAACAGAAAGTAAAAAAAGTTTGTTAAGCAGGCATGCAAGCTTAACAATACAAAACTGTTAGCAACATTCTACTGTTGTAGACCAGTTAATGAAAAGCCAAGGACAAAAGGCGTGATGAGAATTATAGAAAATCTACTGTATGTGATAATATATATAAATATATATATAAAAAAAGTACTTCAGAAAGTAAAACAAATAAAGAATCTGTGGAGAGGAGCAGACAGAACCACAAAAATAAGATTTTTAAGGGCATGCATCTTTCCCATCGCAACATATGCCTGTGAGACCTGGACACTTAACAAAACAGCTGAGAAGCACATAAATGCCTTTGAATGTAAATGCTATAGAAGAGTTCTCCAAATATCGTGGACACAAAAAAGAACAAATATATCTATACTACAAGAGCTTAATATTGAAGAAGGCTGGCTAGTAAAGAGGATTAAAGAGAGAAAACTTAAATATTTTGGCCACATTAAACGTCATGATAATTTAGAGAAGACCGTATTGGAAGGATACATAATGGGAAAAAGAAAAAGAGGAAGACCGAAACGAAGATGGCTGCAAGACATCGTTGATGATCTGGAAATGGATGCAGCAGCAGCAGGCCATCTTGCTCACAACCGAGAGGCCTACAGGAGTGCTGTTTGGGAGGCAAAGTTCCGCAAGGGACATGCAAAGGAATGAATGAATGAATGTTTGTATTACAAGGTCTAATCCCTTTGTTCTCTCATTTTTGGCATCAACAACAGATTGGGTTTTCTTTGAATGTAATAGTACCTGTTAGCCTCTTTTGTATGTTGTGCAGTTTTGCTGTCTCCTGTTTTTGCTGCTTTCTCTGCTTCTTTCACCATATTGTCTATATATTCTCTCTTATCTCTTCTAGCTGAACTTTTTACTTGGTTTCATCTTCAGTCTGGTAGTCTCTTGTCTCAGAAGCACTTCAGAGAACCCTCTACTTTTACCAACATTTTTTTCAATGCAATTCCAGAATCTCTTGCCACACGGTTCCTGGTTGACTGAAACAGTGTAAACTATGGCCAGTGTTAACATTATTGTGGTTGCATATGTTACAGCACAGTTTTGTATATCACATATTCTCATATAGGTGAAAAGATAAAATCCCCATTTCCATGTCATTAAGGCATATTAGGCCTGTATGTCCAAGACTATCAGCACGTGAAAGTGTGATATGAGCAATATCATGCCTGGTTCCATTTACCTTCCCAGATTTTTCTGGTGCCCATTTTTAGAGGCTGGGTGGAACACGGCCTATATATATTATCACATACAGTAGATTTTCTATAATTCTCATCACGCCTTTTGTCCTTGGCTTTTCATTAACTGGTCTACAACAGTAGAATGTTGCTAACAGTTTTGTATTGTTGTTAAGCTTGCATGCCTGCTTAACAAAATAAAGAGTTTAAAAAAAATCTCTTGTATTGTTCACCAGATTCCCGTTTAATGGGATTTCTTCATGAAGGAATGACAGGCAAAAACATTAACAGCCTTCAGATACCTAAAGGCTGTTCAGTTGTACAGCAGGAACTAGTACAGATCCTTGGAAACTTCCTTCGTCTCACCTCACACAATCGTTCTGTATTTGGGGAACAGTACTCTTGGATACTAGAGAGGCTCATGCAGCGTACCAGCAATGGACCATCATGTCCATCTAGCCCATCACTGAAAAATGCTTAGATATTGTACCGATGAAATTTTAAAATATAATCTTCCTTGTAACCAGTGGTTAACAGTATTGGTATTTGGAAGCTACTGAATGAGTCTCATATCATTAGTACAGTAGATTTTATCTTATCATTTTTTTTGTTTACTTCTGTTTAATAGTAGAGCTGTATGTTGTTAAATCTGCTGAAGTGTGCCATTTACTAGATTACCTAATTATTACTTCAGTTTTTATAACTTTTTTAGGTAAATGATTAGGTCTGTGTTCATTTTTTTTAATCACAATTTGTAAATTTTAGTTTTAAAAAGATTTTAAAGCTATATGAAACCAAAAACTACTTTGTGCTCGTAAGACTGACAGAAATGAATAAAAAATTAATTAGAAGTGAATAAGTAAATAATTTGAGAGAAATTTACAGTACTGAATCATCAACATCATCGCCTTTCACTCCACTGAGAACATAGGCCACGAATAAAGGCTCTCCAGTCATCCCTGTTCTTGGAATTATTCTCTGCTTCCTTCCATGTGCATCTCTTGTCTCTGAGCACTGTCATAATTTCTTTTCTCCGAGTAAGTCTAGGTCTTCCTCGTTTTCTGTCTCCTTGAGTATTCCATGTCAGTGCCTGTCTTGCTATGTTGGTGTCGGGTTTCCCCAGAGTGTGGTCATTCCACCTCCACTTCCTAGACATGATTTGTAGGTTCATAGGTCCTTGTCCTGCCCTTTCCCAGACCTCCTCATTCCTGATCTTGTTCTGCCATTTAATGTTTAAAATCCTTCTCAAGCAGTAGTTCGTGAATGTTTGTATCCTCTGTTGTACCGTCTTGGTCATAACCCATGTCTCTGAACCATGTTGTAGGACAGTCTTTACGTTTGCATTGAAAAGCCTAAGTTTGGTTCTTATTTTGATGTTCTTAGATGACCACATTCTGTTAAGTTGGATAAATGCTGCCCTGGCCTTGGTTATTCTAGCTTTAACATTCTTTTCCGTTCCCCCGTATTTATCCAATATGCTGCCTAAATATGTGAAATACCAGTACTGAATGGCCAGAAAAAAAACAAATGAAGAAATGCTCATACAGGTTACAGGCCATCAAAGACCTGTAAGGAAAAGACATTCTAATGTCATTACACATAATCATGAGAAACAGAGAATCTGGCATTCTCTGAAAAATTCAATGAGGAAAGAAAGAGAGGAAAACAGACTGATTGAACTGATCAGTTAGAAAATGAAAAATAAAGTCTATTGATTTAACTGGAAATTCCATACATAGGAAAAAAATATGAACAGAGGTGAAGCCCACATTTATCACCATGATACATAATGAATAAATGCTGTTGCAGGTTTTGTTTTCATTTATTTATGTTTAGTATTGTGGAAGGAGTGACATGAATAACAATAGTATTTCTGCATATTGTTGCTGTAAACTACAACTATGAAATATTTGGCACTATACGTTTCAACAGAAAGTTTTATCTGATTAGTAATTTTTATGTTATGCTTTTGCATAGGAAGTTTTATACATTTGTGATTTGAATGTATATTTCATTGTTTTTTTTTTTTTGAAAGCAAGTAAACAGCACAAATAAAGAGTTATTTTCAGCTGTAAACTTCAGGATTGATATTCTTAAAAATTTTGTATCAGTAATTTTTATATTTTGAGTTAGTTTTTTAATCTTTTTAGTTTGATTAAAAATTTTGTTCCATTATCTTTCATTTTGATTTGACTGATTCAAATTTTATTATTAGAAAGATGTTGATGAAGCTGCCTGACAGTAAATAACTAACATCATTATCAAAATGTTTTGCGTATGCTGGAGATTTATTAACAGAGAAGTGGCAGAATAACAATTTATTAAAAGAAAAAAAAAATCCCTCCTTTTCAGAATCTGCAGATTACAGTTATTCTCTCTCTCCCTCTCTTCTCTCTCCCCCTCTTCTTCTTGCGCACACTCTCTCTCTCTCTCTGGACCTTTAGATGGCCGAGGCGCTTGAAGCTTCTGCAAGGGTTTTCCACAAATGCCTGACTTTCACTTTTCTTTTCTGCTTTTACCTAGGTGAGGCCTCTGTTATTCAGCATTCTCTCTATTGTTCTTTTCCATGTCACCTTTGATATGCCCTTAATTCTGTTTCCTTGTAGTGTCCATTTCAGCACTATTTTTGATAAGTTACCAGTCCTCCATGGTACATGCCCTAGCCATTGCCAGTGTCTTTCCATAATAATTGAAGTCAGTGACTGCCAGCAAGGTGTTGCAGTATTTGTACAAAATATTCATATAATCCTATGTAAACATTTAGTCTGGAAGGAATTCAGTTTATTCCCTATAGTTTTGGTGGTTTTCAACATTCACTTTCGTATAATACCACACTTAGGACATTACTTTTAAATATCCTGATTTTCATTTCCCTGCTCAGCTTTTTAGATTTCTAGACATTGTGCAGGATTAGGAAAGCCTGGTTTGCTCTAGTTAGCCTGTTGTTGATGTAATCTCAGTTGCCTCCATCTTCTGCTACTCTGTTGCTAAGATATACAAATTCCTTGACCTCTCATTATTGTGTTACTTACAGATTCAGTAACTTTAAATAAACTAAAAGACAGCTTAACTTTATTTTTCTTTTTTTTTTTTTAATTGAGAGAGAGAGAGAAATTTAGCAACCTTATTTTGGCTCAGGTATTAAATTTATGTAAACTTTATGGTTGTAATTTTTTAAACTCTTTATTTTCTCATACATTCGGTCTGCTCATTGCATGTTGTTCATCTCAATCACTATTTACTACATGATTTGCTAAGGCTGGTTTTTTGTTTGTTTTGTTTTGCTGAGTTTCATTTTAATAATGTTTGAACTTAGAACAGTGTGAAAAAAATTGTTTTTGAGAATTGATAATGGAATGAAAACTTGTTTTGACTCTGAGATATAAACTACCATGGGAGCTTATTACGATTAGAAAATTGATTCTGAACTCTGCGATAGTGTACTAATGAGTGAATTTGTTCTGGTTTTTTTCTTTTTTTTTAATGACATTAAAAAAAAAAAATTAAAGGAATTAGTACATTTTAGTATCCCTATGGTGTGAATCTACCAATAAGCTCATTGTTGGTTAAATATGATATCAACAAAGTGATATTTATGAGAGTATAATACTGCCGTCCATAAAAAAAATCATTCATGTATTATCTGTCACATTAAAAATTTTTCAGTTCTACTGTGAAGTATTAAAAGTTTATGACTCTTATCTCCCATTATTAAGCTGTGTAGTCACAGATATATCATATATCATATTATAAATATATCCTAATATGCATAAAGCTATTGAGTATAGTCATAACGTTACTTTTTTTTTTTTTGTTATACACATACAACAGAGAAATGCAGCTGATGCCGAGAAAGTGTCTTTTTAACCCATAATATACAAATGTAGTTTGAAACCGTTTTTTTTTAAAATTAGTACATCATATTTTTCCATAATAAATTTGCACTGCTATATTTGATCTTTGCTGATAAGTTAGCATAAAAAAGCAAAAAAATATAGTGATGAATATAGTAGAGTGGTGTTTTAACAGTTAAAAATTGCAGCATTCAGATATGATATCATAATTTCATCAGAAGCCATTTTAAACCAGCAGTCATTCACAAAACTACAAGCAAATAAACAAAACAAAGAATGTAAAAATATAACTTGGTTTTTTTTATTATTAAACTGAATTTTTGTTGTTGTTGAAATTCATGATAAATTATTGGTGTGGTGAGTTTGTTGTTGCCTTTTTTTTTTTTTAAACAGTTTTTCTTTTAAACAAAACTTTTATTTTATGAATACATATTTTATGTTATTCATTCACATTTGTGTCTGAAAGAAATGAAAACATACTTTAAACAACCCTAAATCTTTCATTCTGTATACCCGTTTCATGTTTCCGGTGTGCCAATGATGGCTTAAAATATATATATAGATATATATACTCAGCAGTTATAGAATCCAATAGCCTCCTTATATGGGCTGTCCTTTGAGGAAAAAAAAGAGACTTTTCTGTGCATTTAAATGGCATTAATTGCTTAGAATATATACATTTTCCCTTTACTAAAGGTACTTTACTAAAGACAGTGATTTACACATTAATACAATAATTTGAAAATAAAAGTTTTTATTTAAACTTTTGTTTTATTCTCACAATTGTGTTTGCTTACCAGAATAATCAGCAGCATAGTTATTTCATACCAAGAACATTCAGATAAAAAAATATCAAAATGTGGCCAAGAAAATTAAAGGTCATGAGTAGTGCATTTAGATTAAAACAAACTGGATTAGCATATATTCTTTTTTTTATTTTTTTTATAAACACTTACTGGCAGCTGTGTATACAAAAAGAACAAGAACATTGCTTTTAACCATTTTATCTGAGATAATAAACTTTTGTCATATTATTTTCTTCCACAAAATAACACAACTTATGTCCTTTATTTATTGATGGAGAAAATGTCTTCCAGTTTTATACTGCTGCCAAAGCATTGTGAGAAGGATGTTAAGCAAGAATACAGAATCTTGGAATTGTCTAGTTTTTTTTTCCCAGTCACTGTTATATGAGCAATATCTTCAAGGCTCCCATGTTGTAGTGACAGTTTTTTTACATTGTCATATCCTGTCTCCACAAGTCTCTGAATATATGAAAAGACAGTAGTTGTGGTGCTTCATTCACATGTGTCCCTCAGAATTGTAACACATTTTTTATTGTATCTCATTAGAATTTGCAGGAAACTTTATGCCTGCATATACTTCTTTCCATTTTCCTTGGGTAATATATTTACTAAATGTTAGTACAGATATGCTTTTTTTTCTCTCTTTTTCCCAGAGTTGTAATTTGGGTTGTTAGTTGTTTGAAAATTAATATGTTAGATTGCAGCTTTCATCAAGCACTTTTTTTTTTTTACATAAGGTGTACTGAATGTGTTTTGTATTTATACTGTGAAATGTGATATTATCTATTTGTGTTTCATTCATTTCTTCCTCTCTGATTCATATATTGTATTTGTTTTTAATATTTTTCTCAACACAGGTGAACTAAAGGGAAGTTATACATGTGTGAAGATATTAGTAGATGTTGAGATGACTGTGTTTTGACCAGTAAACCAAAATTGTCCAGATCCTAACCTGCCTGGACAACAGGCTGATCAAAAGGAGACATATCAGCATGCTTCCTTTGACTCTTTCTCGTGAAATACCACCACAGTACATGCTCATGTCATCGTGCCTTTATTACAGAACTGTTCACCGCACCTTCAATTGTCGGGAACTATCAATTTCACATTTGCTGGAAAATCCAACAAACATAATATTTACTCCCATTTTGAAAAAAAAAACAAAACACACACACACACACACACACAAACGACAGTATTGTTGATGTCATGATTATAAAATACACCTAAAAGAGAATAAAATCTTCAGTTAAAAATAATGAAGACAATTTCAACTGATGCTTCCATCATTATGCAAGATCTTCATCAAAACATGTGTTTCTCAGCCATAATAAACCATTTGGGAGAACCAAGAGGCAGCTGTTAATGAGTTTATAATTTTCACAGATTGCCCACTTAGACTTCCCATAGTATCTCATATGTAGATAAAAATAACCACTAGACAAATGTTATATAAAGTGTGTAATAAAATGATAATTAAGATTTAAAATTGTTTTAAGTATATGCTTATTATTTGTTATATATTTTAAGTACCTGAATTTTTTTGTTTGTTAAAGCATTAAAAATTTGTCAGTCCTGATCATTTCATGTCATATTCTTTGTCTTCCTGATGCCAGTTTATTTTCTTGTATCAAAAATGTTTAAAAATCAAAAACTTCCAATTTGTAATGGTGTAACAGCAAGTCAAGTAAGTCCATCTATATTTCCTCCAGCCAAAGAATTGCTACCAAGTGTGTTACTAGATACTGGATGTAATTGTTTTCTCAGCTCATTAGATTTCTTTACAGTTCATGTAGGAATTTGACTAGAGTGTTCAGAAAACACTTAGAAACACTGTAAAGCTATGAAGCCAGTGTGAGTCCTCATATAGCAGTAAATCTGTATCTGTTGCATTAAACTTTGGTTTCCCTTGAAGACAGATATAATTTTCCTTTTTTCATTCGTCTACAGAGTTATATTTCTCACATGAAATGTACGGCTACAAGAAGAATTTTAGTGAACTTAAATTACTGCCACACTTTTTCAAACTTCATTTGATGCTTATTATCAAACAGTGTGTACTGCATTTTATTAGAGTCACTTTTTTTCCCTTGGCGCTCTTTAAATGATTTGCTTCATCATCGTAAACATCAACTCATGTTTTGACTTTTGTCCATGAACTAAGAGCTTTGTGAAGCATTTGGTGCAATGGTAAAGTTGTATGAACAGTGCAAGGTCACTACCAGGCAGGGGTCATTTTTTGTGGTTAGTTACATTTATATAGTTGTGTTCCTCATTTGTCATTTCTGATGAGTCACAAATTGTGTGTGCATGTGTGCGTGTGTATGTTTATATATATATATATATATATGAGGGGAAGACACTAAGTAACTCGCAGATTGAAATATTTTATCAGTGGCAGTTATCAGGCAATATTTAAATATATCCTTAGATAGTATCATCATCCAACTTTATAATAGTTGTAAGTAGGTGGTGCTGGGAGTTACATGCGCAAAGCAATAACAAAATGGCTACCCAACTGTTAGTGTGTACCAAAGAAGAACAGAGAAGCGTGGTGCGATTTATTGGGCTAAAGGACATTCAGTTAAGGACATTCATAAGGAAATAATTACAGTTTATGCTGAAAAGTGTTTATCTTGTAAAGCAGTCTATAACTGGGTAAAAGAATTTTCTCAGGGACACACTGAAATTGTTGACAAAGTCCGACTTGGCTGTCCTGTTCAGATTGCAACAGAAACAGCTGTGCACCGTGTGAATGAGATTATCAGTAACAGTGACAGTGTGAATTCTGTGTCGTACTGTGAAGTTACATATGCCTGTGAGACCTGGGTACTTAGCAAAACAGCTGAGAAACACATAAATGCCTTTGAATGTAAATGCTACAGAAGAGTTCTTCAGATATCATGGACACAAAAAAAGAAAAAATATATCCATACTACAAGAAATTAATATTCAAGAAGACTGGTTAGTAAAGAAGATTAAAGAGAGAAAACTTAAATATTTTGGACACATTAAACGTCTTGATAATCTAGAGAAAACTGTCTTGGAAGGATACATAATGGGAAAAAGAAAGAGAGGAAGATCAAGGCGAAGATGGCTCCAAGACATTGTTGATGATCTGCAAATGGATGCATCAGCAGCAGGCCATCTTGCTCACAACTGAGAGTCCTACAGGAGTGCTGCTAGGGAGGCAAAGTTCCGCAAGGAACATGCAAATGAATGAATGAATGAGCTGTGAAATTCTGTCGATACTACGGGATGCAATTCGAAGAAAACATCCTGGCCTGCTGACTAGAGGTGTGCTTCTCCTTCATGACAATGCCAAACCACATACGGCTCGGTTAACCCAAGAGAAAATTAGCTAGTTGGGTTGGGAAGTTCTTGAACATCCACCCTATAATCCTGACTTAGCTCCAATTGATTTTCACCTATTTGATCCATTGAAAAACCACCTTGGCGGGAGAAGATTCTTGAGTGATGAAGAGGTGAAAACAAATTAAAAAATGGTTCAGAAATCGGACTCCCGATTTTTACTCCATGGGTATTGCATCACAGATTTACACAATGAGACAAATGTATCATTGTTGGTGGTGATTATGTTGAGAAATAAGGGAATAATGTAGATTAAAAAATTAAAAGTATTCAAATTACTGTCGCATTCAGTTTTTTTTTGTAACGGGCATGTGTGAGTTACTTAGTGACTTCCCCTCATATATATATATACAAGGGGTGATTGATAGGTTTTCTGCATAAGGTACAAATACTTGAACGTGAAACATACAGTTGATATTAGGTGCATTTGTAGATCAGGTTAATGTACGATTAAACACCAAGTTTCAAGACATTAACTGCAACCATTTTTTTTTTACAGGCTACTGAAGTGGTAAGGGATGGCAGAAATTGAGAAAATGGATAACATTTCTCATCGAGCAGTCATTTGCTACCTCTGCTTCAAGGGCTTATCATTGAAGGAGATCCATGAGGATATGGTGGATACTCTAGGGGAGAGTACCCCTTCTTATAGCACAGTGAAGAAATGGGCAGCTCATTTCAAACATGGAAGGGAGAGTCTGGAAGATGATCCCCATCCAGGAAGACCAAGAATGGTAACCACTGATGAAACCACCGTCAGAATCAGTGACATGATAATGGAGTGTTGACGATTAACGATCAGTACATTGCTGCTGAGTTGGGCATCTCCCAGGAACATGTTCATGCCATTATTCACAATGATATTCAAATGACAAAGGTCTCTGCTAGATGGGTCCCAAAACTTCTTGGAGCTGATCACAAACGACAGTGTCTCAACATGTCAAGAGGCAATCTTGGCCATTTTTCTACAGATCTTGAAAAGTTTCTTCAGCAGTTTGTGACTATGGATGATAGTTGGGTTCATCATTTTCAACCAGAAACCAAAGAACAGTCAAAGCAGTGGGAACCTCATGGATCCCCACCTCCAAAGAAATTAAAGGTGGTTCTGTCTGCAGGCAATGTGATGGCTTCCATCTTTTGGGATTCAGAAGGTGTGCTATAGGTAGACTATCTTCAAAAGGGCAGAATGGTCACCGGGGCCTATTGTGCTAATCTTGTGAAGCAACTGCGGGTCAAAGTGAAGGAAAAGCATCGAGCGAAATTGATGAGAGGAGTCAACTTTCATCAAGACAATGCTCTAGTTCACAAGTTGGCAGTGGCAATGGGTGTCATTCATGAATGCGGCTTCCATCTGCTTGGACATCCTCCTTATTCCCCAGATTTGACCCCTTCGGATTATTACATGTTTACTAAATTCAAAAAGGAGCTCAGTGGTTGCAAATTTGCTTCAGATGATGATGTCATTCATACTGTAGACCACTTTCTACTGGCACAAGATGTTGACTTTTACAAAGAAGGGATCCGTATGCTCCAGGATCACTGGACTAAGTGCATAAACTTGCAAGGGGACTGTGTTAAGAAATAACCCCAAAAAGCTGACCACAAGTACTCTGTTGTAACTTATGCCGAGAACTTATCAATCACCCCTCATATGTATATCTGTGTACATGCATATAGTTGGGGAAAGGAAGGCAGCCAGGCATGATACTGACCATATCACTCTCTAGTGTGTTGACAGGTCAAGGAAAATATGGGCACTAACACCATAACCCTATGTGCCTCTAAAGTAAAGGCATGACAGGATTACCTTATATGTATATATATGTAATGTATATGTGTGTGTGCGCGTGCATGCGTTTGTGTGTGTGTGTGTGTATGCGCGCACAAATAAAATTTCAACAGATAAGTGATTCTCAGAAGAGATCAACAGAATTCTAGACTTCATCAGAAAATCTTCAGGATTTGTAAGAGAAATTCTAAACAGAAAGCAGGTAAGATCTTTGTAAATGAAATACCCTTAAGGATGGACAACCAACCCACTTACTTAGGAGTGAATTTTGACTCAAAACTGACGTGGAAGCAACACATCAACAGTGCAGAAGCAAAAGCCAGAAGAAAACTAACCATATTAAGAAAATTGAGTGGAACCACATGGGGAGCTACTGAAAGAATCCTCAAGAATGTATATCAGCAAAGTATTCTACCACATTTAGAATATGGCTCAACATCTTGGTGCACAGCATCAAACACTACGCTGCATAATCTAGACAAGGTTCAAAATCAGTCACTACGGATTATCACAGGTGCCATGAGGTCCACACCAATAGTAGAAATGCAGAAAATAGTTGGTGTTCAAGCGCTAAAGGAACGTAGAGACACAAAGGTCATGACCATGGGAGAAAAATTCCTTAGCTCTGTAAGCCATCCCCTGAAGGAGAGATTCAATAACTTGGCATTAGGACGGCTTAAAAGAAGCAGCTTCATTCATCAGGCCAAGCGTATGCGTAAGCTGATACCTGACCTTCCAACTGTAGTCGCTCCATTATCATCTGTACCAGAGCATACACCATGGAAAGAAGCAGATTATACACAAATATCTATTCAGACTGAAGTGAAAGGTGTGCAGAATGGTGAGATGCAGAGCAGTCTTGTAAGATCAACAGCCACACTTAGTGTTCTAGATGACAAATATCCATGTGACACCTGGATACGTGTGTATACAGATGGATCTGCACATAATGCCATAAAGAATGGAGGGGCAGGAGCATATATTGAATATCCAAACAACACCATTGACAAGATTTCCATACCCACTGGTAAATACTGCAACAACTTTGATGCAGAAGTTATGGCAATTATTGCTGCAGTTGAAAAACTATCAGACTCCAGAATTGATACATGTCCTGTAGTAATTCTCACAGATGCAAGATCAGTACTGGAGGCTCTTCAGTGCAACAAACTACCAGACCTTAAGGATGCCTTGTCAAAAATGGGCTTACAACATGGAGTCACTTTGCAATGGATTCCCTCCCACTGTGGGATACCAGGCAATGAGAAAGCTGACCAACTGGCCAAAGAGGGCACTGAAATGGAGCAACCAGACATACCAATCACCTATAATCAGAAGAAAAGCATGATAAAAACCTACAGGAAGCCACAAACACCACCACATGATGACTATCACATGCTAAACAGAAAAGAACAAGTCACCATCTTCCGTCTCCGAACAGGACACAGCCGACTCCGAAGTCATATGTATACAAAGTTTAAGGTTACTACTAATCTGTGTACATGTGCCCAGGTGCCCCAAACTGTGGAACATATCCTCCAGAACTGCATCAACTACGAGTCACTGAGAAATAATTACTGGCCCAGTGAAACCACTAAAGAAGATAAGCTCTATGGTTCCATACATGAATTACAAAAAACAGTGAAATTTATCCAAGAGACAGGACTGCAGATATAGACAGACAGTGCGAACGAAGAAGAAGAAGAAGAAGAGTAAGAGAAATCATGAAATAAGAAAATTAAAATGTTAAAACATGAAGAAAAATTCTCATACTGTTTTAGAAATTATAGAGTTTTTGTCCACAATTTCATCAGGAATTCAGCATTTTTATGGAACAGAGAAAACCCACTAGTCATCACATTAAAGTTATAGAAACAGTGTATCAGTTTTGATTGTGACTGTGTATCTGATTTTTTTTTAGAAGATGAAAGACATTTTTTTCAGACATTCTAACATCTGGGGGGGTGGGGGGGGGGGGTGGGGTGGAGGGTAAAAGTAACCATTTAGAAACAAAGGTCTGAAGAATGCATCATGTTTCAATCATTGGTACTAATGTGTGTTTTTTGCAGCTGTGTATTTTAAATGGTTTCAGACGTCAAGTATTACATAAATTAGCAACAGATAATTTCTGAAATTTTTTTTTTTCTGTACACTTTAGTCTAGTTGTCTTTATACCATAAACACTATTTAGTCTAGTTATTTTATGCTGTAGATATTTTAGTCTGGTTATTTTAGTATGATTCTAATACTGTCTAGTAATTTTAAAAATTACCATGTGGGTTTCACAATATTTTGAAAAAAAAATGTAAAAAAACAGTGGCTTATATCTAATTTGCTCTATTGATATTGTTAATGAAAATTTAGGAACTAGATTTTTTTTTTTAAAAGATTTATTATATGTATGGTGTGAGATAGTCATATTTCAGTAGGTAGCCATTTTTGATATTGCTGTCTGTCATATGAAACATTATTTTGGAAGTGGTCAGTGTGCTGTACCAGCATGGAAACAGTGGCCATTTTGAATTTTGATATTCGGTTCACAAGGACCTTTATTGTTGTAGTAAATATCTGACCCAGCAATAAGACTGTCAGGACATGTCTGAAATAATAGCATATTTTAATGAAGCGTATGTACGTTTATACATTATAACATGTCAAAGAACTATCAGGACAAATTTTCTAGAACAAAAAAAAAAATCATATGTCCACAGTTCAAGTATAAAATGATGAATATATTATTTTAAAAATTATAAATCCAAAAAAAAGATTTCTTATAAAAATTATTTCTCTGTTCTTTAAAAAAAAAAACAAACAAACTTTGATGTAGAAGATCCACTAACATTGCACACAACTTTTTAAATCATGTCACATGTTCACCGAACAAAAGATGAATATTAATTCTGATTTACATTTTAGTTACATTTTGGTAGTCTCTAACATTTCTAAAAGTTAGCTGATTGATTTTTTAAAAAAATTTTTCAGAATATTTTCACTCAAACTTTGTTGCATATATATATATTTGTCACTCTTCTGAAAAGAAAGACTGAAAAAAAAAAAAAGATTCACTCTTGAAATTTTAAATAGCAGCAAGTAATATGCTTTTATTGCAGACTTTGAGTCAGTGCTTTGGCATTAGCTGCTATAGTCAGTTTCTGTTATCTTGTTCTTGTTTGTTAATTGTCTTGTTTCAGGAAGACGTAAGTTAAAAAAAATGTTATATTTTTAATGTTTATTTACTAAATAAAGCTGCTGCAAACTTTTTATTTACTTTTAAAAAATAATTTAGTTTATTTCATAAATATAGTTTTGCTTATGGGATTTTTTTAAATTTATTTATTTATTTATTTATTTTACAAATGCTCTGGGATCAGTGGCCGAGAGAGGAAAGAAAAAAGAAAAGCTGATTGCAGATATCAAATTGTTTTTATTTTTAAAGGTCTGTCATAGTTAGCTCTATGAATATACAAGTGTTGGGAAAACAAAAAAAAGGGCATAATGAGAGCAATACTGCGTATAATTTTATGTTACTCTTACAGTGTTTATTTTAGTGCCCAGGGGTTCATATTTGGAACTTTCCATTTTCATAACTGCCTTTGAAATTGGAAAATGTCTGCCTAAAAGGCAAGGCCTACTAAGAACGCTATACGCAGTGTAATAAGGAATGATGTAATATTCTCACTGAAAAAAAAAGTCAATATCTATATCCATATGTATGTGATTATATCTGGGTTCTCATTAAACACATTCATTTGTGCCCTATTTGCAAATACATCCATTTATGTGAGACTGTGACCTAGTTCATAGTGCATGCAGACATGAAGTGCACATCATCTGAAATGTTTTTTACAGGTGATTTTTCTTTGTACAAATAAAAATTTAGTCATACAGAATTAATACAAAAACTAACTATTTGAAGATTTGACTAAAAATCTGCCATGATTTCTCTTAACACAACTGAAACCTAAAATATATAGAATAGTACCATGCTAACACAAAAACAGTAGAAGAATATGTTACATATTGTAATTTAAAGTTATAAATAAAATAATCTTTTTAAAATCATCACTATATATGTTTTTGTGTTGTGCTTTTAATATTTATTCTTATTTTCTAAAATCATGTTACATACTTATCATTGTGGTTTGACCTATGAGGAAGCTTTTTTGGGGTTTTTTTTTTTTTTCAGTTTTGCAATGCCAAGCCTGTCATAAAAGAAACTATTAATTACTTTCCAGCATTTGCAGATCACACCATTGGCATGTGCTTTCATTATTTTTTGATGCTTCATTCTAGCATATTAACTGTTTAACAATTTACACAAAATCGTGTGTACTTGAACTAAAACAAGTAAATGCTGTTTATGCAAGATAACAAAAGTGAATCAGGTTACATAAAAAAAAAAGGAAAAAAAAAAAAAATTTGGTAAATACTGGGTGAGATAGCACTTCATCCAGAGTGCAAGATCCAACATTTAGACAGATATGCAAAAACAACCACAACTGACAACTTGCATAGCAAAGAGTCAGTTTAACATGTATGCGATGATAATAATTTACATTTAAGTTTTTTTTTTTTTTTTAAATTAAATACTAAAAAACTGCTACAGAGAGCAAGACAACAATGCAGTTCCTCAGATCATCAGAGAAGTACCCCCCCCCCCCACCCCTCAGGTGAGTATTTCAACCTTTAATTTCTGATGCGCTAATACAATGTTTCCCACCCTTTCTAGGATGATGCCTCACCTCAATGCCTCACAGAGTTTGATGCTCCAACCGCCCTTCCCCCTCCCCCCAACGATAATAGTCAACCAAGTTCTGAAGAACTATAATATAAATATATTCTAATAGATGTCCCCTCCCCAAGAATATTCAATTGCCCCTCCCTCCAAGGGGGGGGGGGGCATATACCTCCACATTTGGAAACACTGTTCTGAGTAGGTAGGCCCTTCTGGGTCATGACTCCAAGAGGTCTGTGAGCTGTTTTTAAAATCACTTTATGCGGCTGAAGATACTGCTCGAATGTTCATGTTCACAACTTATCAACATTCCTTGTTGTTCACAAGACTGGCAGTAAAAACTAGTTACATCTTACTAATATAAATCTATAGAATAATCTATTACTCCAGTGATGCTCAGCAAAGAAAAAAAATCCACAAACTGTCAGAAAAATGCTTTTAAAGCTCATTCATCATCATCAAGTACAATGTTAGGCGGCATGGTCAAATCTCCACAAATTGTGATCTTTGATGTTTTCTGTTTTTGGCATCATGCCAGTTTATCTTCTGTTTACTTCTTCCTCTCATATCTTCTGTTTACTTCTTCCTCTCATATCTTCTGTTTACTTCTTCCTCTCTCTTGCCACTTATATTTCTTGCTGCTGCCCTCAGTAAATGTACACATCTTCATTTGGCATGACTGAAAGATTTTATCAGTTATGAGTATCTGTTTCCAAAAGAAACAGTTTATATCATTTATTATAATTAGTGAAAACATGTAATGAATGGGTTCTGTGACTTTTTGTGCCTATTAATGGTGGTAGAAAAGGTGATAGAAAAGTTATCTACTTACTATTAGTGAAAGATAATGCTTCTTACTTGCCAACATTGGTATCAAGTTTAACTGTTTGCTAACAGCAGCATAAAAGGTACCTACTTACTAACATTGACAGAAAGGTTATTTGCTTATTAACAGCAGTAGATAAGGTTATCTACTAACTGGTAGAAAAGATTAATTAGGTTATTTGCTTATTAACAGCAGTAGATAAGGTTATCTACTAACTGGTAGAAAAGATTAATTACTAACAGTGATAGATAAGGTTATCAACTAACTGGTAGAAAAGGTTAATTACTAACAGTGACAGATAAGGTTACCAACTAACTGGTAGAAAAGGTTAATTACTAACAGTGATAGATAAGGTTATCAACTAACTGATAGAAAAGGTTAATTACTAACAGTGACAGATAAGGTTACCAACTAACTGGTAGAAAAGATTAATTACTAACAGTGATAGATAAGGTTACCAACTAACTGATAGAAAAGGTTAATTACTAACAGTGACAGATAAGCTTATCTACTAATTGGTAGAAAAGGTTACTTACTAACAGTGATAGATAAGGTTACCTGCTTAACAGTGGTTAAAAAAACACATATTATTACAGATCTCATTGTTTTTTAACTGTATTTACTATCATCCTCAGTCTCCAGCTCATCATCATTATCTTTATCTTCCTTAGCTGGCATGCCAATATTGAAGTTCCATAACCTTATCTTTTTATCAGCTGATGCACTGACAATGTGAAGATTGTCCACATAGATACATTTGACTGCTTTGTTGTGACCTGAGAAAGTTTGCAAGCTCTTTGGTCTGTTTATGAAGAAAATGATGAAAGTTCTGAATTACAAATGAGATTATGAATAACAGTATAGAGGTGGCGACAAACATTGTGTGATACTGTTGTGACCGTGGCAAAAAAATAACTGTTTCTTTTAACATGCCATTGCTGTTTCCACATTCTTTCAGAGATAGAAACATTTTAGATGAGTGAAACATCAGGCATGAATAAAAACATGAGATTCCAAGATATATATTAAATGTGTGACATAAATGAAACAATGAACTTTTGAGATTTTTCTTCTGCATTCAGCTTTAAGAGGGATTAGGAGTGTGTTGTGTTACTGTTTGCAGCTAGGCTGCTATGTCTGTGCCTTTGGGCCTGATACATCTGACTTCAGTATGGCTTATTTTGAGGACTAGATTTGCATTCCCATTTCGATCCCTACTCGCAAACACTAACGTCTGTTTCAAGGGGGCGTCATTCGGAGGATCTTGATGAGTTATGATTTGCTAATCCTGATGCAAACAGTCAGCCATGGACTGCTATCTCATTTAGTCTGAGATATGAGTTCTCTGAATGACTGATATAAAAAATGAGTACTTGATATACAAGGATGAATCAAATTAAAGTTCAAAAATGCAAATAAAATTTCCAAAAGAAATCCCTTAGTACTAATAACTGATAGCACCAAGGTCAGTGACATCAGTAAACAGATAACACCACTGTCACTAAGCACCAAAATAAGAGTAGTGCATACTAAAATGGTGACTAAGGTGAAGACACATTCCAAGGAAGGAGTGCACAAAAACATTATGAATTACACACATACAGTGAACACAATCAAATGTTTTGGAAGGACTACATTTCAAAGTATTGACGCATCCTCCTTATTTCCCAGATTTGACTCCAAGTGATTTTTCACCTGCTTGATCCACTAAAACAACATCTTGGTGGAGAAGGTTCTCAACAAACACAGAGATGTAGGGAGTCATGCAGCAGCGGCTGAGAAGTCAGGACAAAGGGTCTTTTTTTGTGTGTATTTAAGTGCTGGTTCACAGGTGGTGGTAATGCACTGCAAAGCATTGGGACTTTTTTTAAAATACTAAATAATAGTTTTGTGTAATTTACAATTTATAACTTTGATTCATCCTCAGACTTCTGACACAGAAACTGCCTTTGAATAAGGATGATATCTGCACCACTAGGTGCACTGGATTACACTACAGATACATATGTTAAATATGTTAGTTCATGAAGGGAAAATGAAATACCATATTGAAAGATAACAATCAGCCACATGAACATGGGACCACATTCAAATAAATGGCGGACAAATGGGGGGAAAAAAAAGTTTAGGCAGCAAGAAATACATCCGCTGACCAAGGATATATGAAATAATATGGATTCTAAGTGACATAAAAAAAATAGTAAATACATACTGTATAAGTAATAAAAATACTTGAAGTAAAACAGAAACATAAGCAACACTAACAAAGAAACAGGAGTAAATAACAAATAACCATATAACTATTTAACATAGGACAGCTCACAAACCTTGTTGTGTCCCAGAGCTTTATGAGTCCATCTTTCCCAGCACTTACAATGTAGCCATCTCCTTTCTCAGCATTTGTGATTCTAAGATGTACACTTTCTACCCTGCTGAACACAAATAGTCTTATGGAAAAAAGACTTTCATTATAATTTTATATAAAGCTAAGCCAGACTGTGACAGTTCTGACATTAATGAGACTTTTTTAGAAGATAATTATGAGTACATAATGTGAGTGTGCAACTTCATGACACTTAACAGTGCGCAGCTTCGTGACACTTAACAGTGTGCAGCTTCGTGACACTTAACAGTGCGCAGCTTTGTAAGACTTAACAGTGCGCAGCTTCCTGACACCTAACAGTGCGCAGCTTCGTGACACTTAACAGTGCACAGCTTTGTGACACTTAACAATATGCAGCTTCATGACACTTAACAGTGTGCAACTTCATGACCTCAAAATCCGTAACAGCAGGAATTTTTTTAACAAATATTTTCTCTCAATTCTTTTTAATCCAACAATAATATTGTCATGAATATGTGTTATGAGTTAGGTACTAGTGATCTCCAATGAGGTTTCGTTTACTGCAGTTAAACTTGGAAAAAAAAACCACTCACATGCATATAGCATACACATGACTTTGCCAAATAAAGAGGAAGTATATGAAATAACAAAAAGAATTAAATAAATGGTAACAAGAGATGTCATGTCTTAGAAATGTGACCTTTTTTTTTCACAAATTTTGTTTTTAGAAATTATGTTATTTTTAGCTTTAAGGAAGACTCTACACATCTTAACAATATGAATTTGTCCTTACCTATTTAAATGTTCCTCAAATGATTTTAACAATGTTTCATCTTGATACAAACATACTATGCCATTGTAGCAGCATGCATAATAGCCCTGGCTGTAACTGACAGACATTACAGATGTGGTTGGACTGACATATATGACCTTGACCAACTGACCTGTGCTTGTCATCCACATTCGAACACTCTGATTTGAAAATTAACATAATCTGTATATAACGAGGAACACTATGCAATTATCATTCATGTTAAATTCATTGTCATTTAATGTCAGTATCTTCACCAGTGCCACTACCACTATATTCATAATGTTCCATGCCAGCGGATGTGGATGATCATGCTTTCTTTCTGCAGTCATGCTGGTGTCAATTTTAAGAATCATATATCTAATAGGCACAGCCAATAATGAATGCTACACAACTATCATCATTTATTTCTGCTTCTTGTTTCCTTCAGTTCTTCTTCAAAAATACTCCCAAATGATGGTATCCTTACATTTTCTGAACTTTACATTTGTTTATAATCACCACTAATTTTAAATTTTGAGAAATGTATCACCATTTCCAATATTTTCTCTCTTAGATATTTAATGATATAATGATTAAATAATTAAATAATTAAATAATAATTAATATTTTTACTGATGTACAATAATACATTAAAAAAATAATTAAATAATAATAAAATAATTAATTAATAATGTAATAATATAATGACATTGACCTTGTGGGGGAAATTATGCAAGAAGTCGTCAATACCTGCATACACCTGTGAGATGTGGCATTAAAAGTGGGCTTGACCATTAACCAAGATAAGACAGAGTATATGAAGATATCAAGAGACCAGAGGCAGAATGATCTAGATTATATAAATGTTGGAGACTGATCATTAGGAAAGCAGAAACATACAAATATTTAGGCACAACCTTCAACAGAAGCAACATAGTAAGCAAGGAAATTAAAAGCAGAGTACACATGGGGAATAAAATATACTTCACCTTGAAACACAATCCAAAATCCTGTGATAAAAAACTAAAATAACAATCTACAAAACTATAATAAGATAGCCATCATGTATGGATCAGAAATGTGGAGTACAACAACAAAAGATGAACAACAACTGCTGATCTTTGAGGACAAGATCCTAAATAAGAATCTTTGGGTCCACAAAGGATACCAACAGTGGAGCCCGGACAACTAGAAAGAACACTAAACTGAACAGCTTATTTAAATCCCAATAAATTATAACTGTCTTTAAAATGAACAGACAAAGCTGGTTATGACATGTAGAAAGAATGGAAGAGAACAGACAAATGAAAATTATGTATGAACAAAAGATGAGGGAAACAAGACTAAGGGGTAGACCTAGACAGATATGGAAAGACAATATATAAGAGGATATAAAAGAAATTGGCGTCACCAAATGGAGAGAAAAGATTAGGAATAGAGAGGAATGGAGAAAAAACTTTATTTGCAGCAATGAGCCTTAATGGCTCAGAAAGCTGAAGAAGAAGAAAATATTTAATTGGGTTCATCTGTTACACTATTCAAACATGATGAGTCTTGTGTGGATTTACTGTCCAGGTCACATGGGAGCATATGAAAATGAAATGGCAGATAGACTTGCTGGACAGGTTAAGATAAAAGACATGCTGAGAAAATGGATAAAGAGTGACATTGTTAAAACTGCACTGGACAGACTATGGAAAAATGAAGAGCAAGAATAGAAAGACATTGTGAAGATATTTTCTAATTATTACATTACAAAGCTTTTTCGGTCTTTTTTAATAGGTACTTTCTGCGTGTTTTCAGAAATTTTCTTCTAGCGATTGTGATTAAACTTGTCATGACACTGGATCAGACATTCTGGTTAGACAATGAGACATATTCATATTGACTATCAAAAAAACACTGTACTATGGTTAGGACTGGTTACATGACCTAACCAAATCTAAGAGGGGAAACTATGGTTAGGACTGGTTACATGACCTAACCAAATCTAAGAGGGGAAACTATGTGTAGATGAAAGAAACCTGAGATGGAGTGCCTGGTGTGTGAGAGAGAATTATGTAATTTTATTAAAGTGAACAGTTATAAAGAAGAAGATGAAACTTCTTGATACTCACTTTATCTGCTGAAGCAGTGATTACTAAACTGCTATCCTCAGTCACATCAACAGAAAACACAGCACCATCATGACCACTGAGAGTATGAACCAAGAGACAACGTTTGATGTTCCAAATTTTAGCCTGTAGAGAGTAGAGCTTCTTCATGAAAGAGAAGAGTAAATAACTCACACTACTCATTAGTGACACTGATATGTGCTGCAGAAGCTGTCAAATACAACACAATAATTCTTACATGCTGTAGCAAATTTTTTTTGGTTTAATTCAAATCTGGTAATTTTTTGATCACTGTGGAAACATTGCCACATTTTATCTCATTGACATTGATATGTGCTGCAAAACTGTCAAATGCAACACAATAATTCTTACATGCTGTAGCAAATTTTTTTTGGTTTAATTCAATTCTGATAATGTTTTGATCACTGTGGAAACATTGCCACAGTTTATCTCATATTTATGCAATTGTCAGTGCTTCTGTGATAATGATTTTTTCTAACATATCAGCTCATGAAAATACTCATAAAAATGAAAAACAATATATGATATCCTTAGCTCTGTTTTCAGTCTTTCAGTGTGGCAATCAGAATGGAATTTACACTTTTAACCCCTAAGGTTATGTTTCTAGCACCATAAATGTGACAGTATCTTTACCACACATTGTTGAGATTTTATTAATTTATTAATGAAACATGCAGATTGTGTGAGTCCAAAACATCTGTATCATGTATGTGTCATGCATCATATGACTTGATTCAAACAAACTTTAATGAGATATAATGAAAAGTTACATTATTATGCATTTAGTTAACATATTTTCCTCTAATTTTAATTAATTTTCTCTAAGCCTTCAAGTTCCTAGCTTTCCTCTCTGTTTCTATCATTGTCTTTTTGTTCTTTGAGGTTAAATATGGTTTTAAATGAATTTACACAACCATGACTTTTCATTTTCCCTGCACTTTACACCATAACTGATAAACAAGGCTGTAGATGGTCGGTTCATTCACCACTGCCTCTTGGTTTTATCAACATCTACCTATGGTGCAGTGTGCATTCATGCCAAGGAAGGTCATTTTTATTTTTCACATGTCCACTTTCAGGTAGGTTTCTTCTTTTGGTATTCATTCTCAAAAGGGCACTGGTCGCATTGTGTCACTGTTTATGTGCCTCACAAGGCCTGACACATTCAACTTCAGCTTGGCACATTTTCATGACCAGGCCCTCCTTTCCACTGCAGTCCATATTCACTTGGTCATTCTACTGTCTGTTTCCAGGTGGGTACCCTGGGAAGTAGAAGACGGTCTTGGTCAGCTTTGATTTGCCAACCCTGATACAGGCAGTCAGCTGTTGGTCACTGCTTTCTCATTTAGCCCAAGTGCTGCATTCCTTCCCCCTCAACTACAAAAAAACCCACTCTAAAATGTTTTATTTTTGGGAATGAACTATGCAATCTTAACTTCTCTACATGCATTGACAGTGCCCCATATTTCACACAAATGTTCTCTGCCTTCTTGTAGCATTAGATTTATGAAATATTATTCCTTTTAAATGGGTAGTCATACTGAAATTTAATAGATTTATTTAACACAAAAGCTGATAGCTCACTGTTTTATCTTGTGATCCAGACACCAGAAGTGACCCACCCATCTTTAAACACCATATCTGTCCTTTATGTCCTAGTAGCATTCGAATGGTAGCTTTAGTGTGAAGATTCCAAATCTGAAAATATGTATTGCTATTTTTGTCCCTTGTGTTTTCACTTTAATACTGATGATCTCGTGCAGGATGATTCATTTACCATTTTGTTTTTTGTGTCAACATTTTGAAAATTCATGTCAGCCTATGCTTCAGGAGTTTAAGGAAAGATATGACAACACTAAGAACAAAAATCTCACAAAAAAATCACAGGTCCTCTGTAGGAATTGAACACAAGACATTTAGCACAGAGGTAACATCTTTACACAGAACTGCATTGATCTTTGTTATGCATATTTTGCATTTGAAGATATGTGACCTGTGCAGGTAGATATTCAGTTTTGGAAATAAATTTCCTCAATGCAGCAAATATCTATTTTCACATCTGGGTCAAGTTGGGATGATAATTGCCAGCTAAGAACTCACTGTTTTCAGTCAGACAAACCATTTAAGTATCATTTTAACCACTCACATCTTCAATAAGGTAAGAGTAAAATTTCCATTTCCATGCCATTAAGGCATATTGGGGAATATGGTATTAGACCTGTATTTTCCATGACCTTCAGCACATGAAAGTATAATGTGGTCAGTATCATGCTTAGCCGCTTTATATTCCCAGATTTCTCTGGTACCCGTTTTTAGAGACTGGGTCCACCCCAGGGCATTTTTTTGGTGCGTACCAGAAAAAAAATCCCACTGCTGGGATTGAACCCGGTACCACCGAATTACTCAAATCTTCAATGGAATCAAATGCATTACTGGAAAAAAAACAAATGATAACACAGACAAGGATATATGTTGCTTATGTTTTAGGTTGCTCCTGTTGTAAATGATCTTTCTGCAATGTCTTTGCAGCTGATACCAAAGTAAAGATCACGGAGTTGAAGCATTAAATGTGTAACAATGGGTTAGTTTACTTCTCAGAGCACACTCAAGAAGCAGTACAGTACCACTAGAAAGAATGAACCCCACTGGCTACTGAACTGTAAAACTATAGCAACTCATTGTCAGTGCCTTGGCCAGCTTGGGTTGCACTTTATGTCGTGGCATTTTTGTTGTTGTTGTACATTTCATTAAAAATATTTTGGCCTCATCATCATCATCATCGCCTTTCACTCCCTTGAGAGCATAGGCCACGGGAAAAGGCTCTCCAGTCATCCCTGTTCTTGGAATTATTCTCTGCTTCCTTCCACATGCATCCTTTGTCTCTGAGCACTGTCATAATTTCTCTTTTCCAAGTAAGTCTAGATCTTCCTCATTTTCTATTTCCTTGAGGATTCCATGTCAGTACCTGTCTTGCTATGCTAGTGTCAGGTTTCCTCAGAGTGTGGCCAATCCACCTCCACTTTTAGCCTCCTCATGTGTAATTCTGGTATCTGACTGAGATTGTTTTCTCATCATTACTGAGAGTGTTTTCTCATCATTCCTTCATAACTCGTTTGATTTTTTCTTGCCCATGGATGCTGCACTAAAACATTATATTGCAATTCTTTTGGTGAGCTCATAGATTTTTGGTGAATTACTGTGAGATTACTCAGGTTGCACTTTCTTCAATCACATGGACAGTCATTATCAAAGGGCATCTTAATCATTTTGTTTTTTTTTATTAAAGATTTTGTTGCAGTTTTCACAGAATCTGCTTGTGATATTTATTTGCTTGAAAATGTTTCAATTGTTGTAGTAGCTACTTTTATTTACCATTGTTTAACCATCAACTCTGGTACAGTTTGTGAAATTATGAAGAAATCTTCCTGAACCAGAAGAGAGTATCAGTGTCTTTGTGGGGAAAAAAAACCAACTGGATAAATAGTGCAACAAAACTTTTGACAATAAAATAAATACAAGCAGCAATACTTTGCAAATATCTGCTCCATGCTAGTACACACTGGTGATTCTACTAATACAAATGACAACAGAGATGGACAGATCTCTGTCCTATGAAATAGCTAAACAAAATATTAAATAAAAAACCAAATTAAGCAGCTACCATTTAAGAAAAAAAATCAGTCATAAAGGCATAATGCTAAATTTAAAAAAACCCACTGGAAAACAACTGTCAACCTGGCTATATGTATATATATATATATATATATGTGTGTGTGTAGTTATACCTTTTGGTATGATCCCTAAATTCAATAGACTTGCACAGGCCTTTCTTCCAGTTTTGCCTCAAGAAAAAATTGTCTTTATAGATTTCTTTCCACTCTGGTTTGAAGGATACCGGAACATCCAAAGCAACCTCTTGACACTTAGATTTCCACAGCTCATTTGAGTTGGCAAGACATTTCCATTTCCTACAAACCTGTCAATGATAAGCAAATGGATAAGATTTTCATTAGTTTTAGGTTTCATTAAATGCAAGAATAATATGTCTGAACTTAAGTCAGATTTACACTTTAAAAAAAAAAAGGAATGGGATGAAGCAAGATGAGGATCCACTGGCGCTGAGCTTTTCAAGAGAAATAGGATGAGGAGGATGTTGATATCCTAAAAACATTAATTGATTTGGCTGGAATTAAGCTATTTCAGAAAATCCTTTCAATAACTGCACATTGGTGACATGGCGATCTAAATATACCAGTGTTTCTCAGTCAGGAGTCCTTGAGAGATTTCCATTAAAAAAAAAATATATATATATATATATATGAAGAAGCTGTCTCAATCAGATCTTTAAGAATAATACTTGAAGGACATATTGAAACCATTAATCCTGAACTTCACAGACTTTAAAAAAAGCATTTGATAGCATACACAGAGATTCATTGTGGGGAGTTTTAAGACTATATGGAATACCATCTAAAATTGTCAACATCATTAGAGATCTCTACAACGGATATGTTTGTGCAGTCAAGACAGAAGAAGGAATGAGCGTATGGTTTAAGATTTAAACAGATATGAAACAAGAATGTGTAATATCTCCATCGCTCTTTGGAACGGCCATAGACTTTATAATGAAAATATGCTGTACAGGTAAAACTGGCATTGACTGGGTACATGGGACCCAAATAGAAGATCTTGATTTTGCAGATGACATAACTCTTATCAGTAACAATGTGAAATCAATGCAGGAAAAAACAGATTCCCTGTCTTCCTTGGCTAGCCAAACAGGTTTTGAAATTAACAAAGACAAAACAAAAATAATGAAACTTCTCATTAATCAAGAAGGAAAAATATACGCAGTAGGAACAGCTGTTGATGAAGTAAACCAATTTGCATACCTTGACAGCTACATAGACCAGGATGGTGACACCAGGAAGGAAGTTAGAATTGCAAAAGCAGCATTGTCCTTCAAAAATCTTGAGAGCATATGGAATTCAAAAGTTATAAGCATAAAAACCAAATTAAGATTATTCAATTCAAATGTGGTATCCATCCTCACTTATGCATGTGAAAGCTGGAAATCAACTAAAGAAATAGACAAGAAATTAGTCTCTTTAGAAAACAATGCCTAAGGAAAATACTTGCTATAAAGTGGAACAAATTCAAGAACAATGCAGAGATAAGACAGATGAGCAAACAAAAACCTGTTTCATGGGTGATCAGAAAAAGAAGATGGACATATGTAGGCCATGTGATGAGAATCAGAGAACACCAAAACAAACTATCAAGTGGAGCACAACTGGCCGAAGAAAAAGAGATTGGCCAGGTGAAACTCTAAAGAGTATGTTGTTAAGAGAAGCCAATTTAGTGGGCATAACATCCCTTGATGAAACTTGCAGAGAACAGGAAAACTTGGCAAACAACTATGCAAGCCCTATGTGACGTTTAATGGCACTGGAAGAATGTAAGATATATACATATATATAAACAATGTATATAAAATTATCCCCAGAAAAATATTGTTTCTTTTGAGAAATAGCACCGATAATTATATTTATTATTATAATTATTACTGGATATCTGCAGCTTACCGAATATTCCAAGGCACTATGAGTTGTGAATAAACAGATTTTTGTAAAAAAATTTCTTAAAGTGTTTTAGGTCATGCCAGACTAAAGAGATTCAGAAAGGATGAAATATAGTGGAATAAAACTAAAGTGAAGAAATATACCATTATTTATATCATACCAACAGCATAAAAAAATCTGACAGTTTTTTTTCTGGTGTTAAAGTTGGTAGCTGCATGGAGAGGTTGAATGTGAAAAACTTTACCTGAGAAGCAATCAGAATTTCTTTTGGGGTGAGACAGTTCAAAATTTTTAGTGCTAAATTCTCTGGCAGTTGTCCAACAATGTCTTTTTGTTCCTTTATCTAGAAGCAGAGAGCACAAATAAATGAATAAACACTAGTAATAAAGTTAATATTTCCTTTATCAGGGTGATAAGTTCAAGAAAATAAGACACTTTAATCACTATCATGTGTCTCGCCTACTTGATACTTCAAGATCATACTTATTCCCTTGCTATTTCTGAGTTGTTTAGCATTTATTCTGTGGTTCTTTCTCTTTTCATATCTACATACTGATGCAACAAAATGGGAAGACTTTTTTATTTCTTCATGCTAATAACCTTAGAAAACTGATGTGTATGACAGCTGTGCTATCACATAACATCTAAAATA
The DNA here is from genome assembly GCA_009760885.1 of Achatina immaculata. Lineage (NCBI taxonomy): Eukaryota > Metazoa > Mollusca > Gastropoda > Stylommatophora > Achatinidae > Lissachatina > Lissachatina immaculata. The sequence continues at coordinate 23,262,131 of CM019692.1, read as the reverse complement.
TGTAAAACAGTTTTAACCACACTTCACCAACAAAGTAAGACAAACAGAAAGTGATGTATTCAGTCAACTTTTGTTATCTATTTTTATGCCTTCTAACCACTTTCTCAAATATTCTTCTCAAAGGACCTTCATTAACTTTTACTGTTCTATTTTCTATGTCTCTACCTGCAAATGTTAAATCTCAAGTTTAGTTTTTAATCCATGATGCTGCAGATATTTTTCTAAATCTCTGTCCTGGAGGTTTATAAGATAGACACCATCCTGAGATGAAGTTATTTATTGATTTCTAAATCCTTAAAGATATCAAAGATATGAAAAAAATAGGTGATATCAAAATTATCATACTTAAAAAAGCAAAAGAAAGAAAGAGGTAACACATTTTGAAAAAAAACCGTAACACTAAAAAATAAACACAAAAGAATTACGATATATCAGTTTATGTCAGTCCATAAGAGTAGTGAAGAGAAAAACCTCTATCTTAATGCGAAGAAAACTAAACTGATAACAACGTCATGAGAATAGCATCTTGGAGGGGTACATAATGGGAAAAAGAAAGAGAGGAAGACCAAAGTGAAGATAGCTGCATGACACTGTTGATGATCTGCAAATGGATGCATCAGCAGCAGGGCACTTTGCTTACATCTGAGAGGCCTATGGGTGAGCTGTTAGGGAGGCAAAGTTCTGCAAGGGACATGCAAATGACTGACTGAATCAGTTTAAAAGAAAAAAAATGACCCTGCATTTCTCATAGCTGACTAGTTACATTAGGGTTGGCATACCATAGCTGATCAGGTCCCTCTCACTGAACTGACTGCAAATAACGCCATGTTCAAATTCTAGCATGATAACATCGGTTTAGAAACAGACAACACTTTAATCACTATCATGTGTCCTAGCCACCTGTTGCTGTAGACACCAATAATAAATTTCACAGATAACATTTCAGGAGTCAGAAATAGCAGAAAGATGCTTCACAAATTGAAATGTGGAAAATGAGTATTATATCAGAGAACGATTTTTTTTTTTAAAGTGAGCTTACTGACAAAAGATTGGCAAGAAAATATTGCTGTCTAGGGTCCAGTTTCAAAAGCAGTTTGTGGAGAAATTCATTCCTTCTTGTATCTGATAAGAAGAAAAATGTTACCAAGAAATAATACATGAAAAAAGAAAGGAATTTTATTCTAAAAGAATGAAGAAACGAACACAATGACACAGCTTTCATCTCCCAGCTTTCACACTTCACAATTATTCATTGTATACAAAATACTAGACAAGAATGAATCAAATTTTAAATGACAAAATGTTGATGTTATCCATACATTCTTCAAAATAAAGTAATGAAATACATGTGTTTCAGTTATTTTCACGTTCATGCACCATACTGCAGCCATTCTGTAAACATGCTGGTTGTCTGACACATCTAAGCACTGTGAGGAAGGTAGTATTATAAGGATGATGATGATATGATGATGTATAATACTGTTATTTGTGTATTATATATTACTAAAGAAGATGCTCTTTAATCATTACATCACAACATCAAGGTTTCACAAACATTACAACATAGACTAGATCAAGTCCGCTGAAAAGTTCACTGAATTCATTTATTTTGACAGATAGGATCAAGATGTATCATCGACAACATCACTTGGAATAAGATGTTATATGACATAAAATTCTTTCGTTTCATTGTTGAAGCACATAATCTTTTGTTCACTACATCAAACTCTATCATATTCTACATGCAGCATTTCAACTCGGTACTGTATCAGATCTGCAACACTTGGTCAATCAATTCCTTGATTAAATCCCCGTACTCAAAGTTTCAAGGTAACAAAACTTCAAAATCACTTGATACACATCTTCAGTCTAACACTACTTCTCATTCTCTTTCCTGTTTTTCTACTAGACTGCTTGTGTTCTCCTTTCGTGTCCTCCCTGGTGTTCTACTGTCTTCCTTCTCTTGCTATTCCTCTAAAACTACCTCCCTGACTTAAATGTCGTAAGTCAATTGTCCAATAGGCCACGCCTCTAAATATTTAATTGGTCATCAAACCTAGTCAGTCTACTCCTTTGTTTCCAAAACCGAGCACAAATTTGCATCCTAAAATTAGTAACCATGCCCTACGTGTTAGTCACTTCAATTCTATCTATCTAATTGTTATTTTTAGTTAAGTCCATTATTTCTTTCATGGCTTATGCTTCGTATGCTTCAGGGATTAGTCCGTTCTCTATTCTGTTGCTAACAACAAGACCTTTGGCCCTAACTATATCTGTCAAGTGTTAATGTCTATTTTTCCACCTTGGCTAAGTGTTCAAGTGTCTGTGTGACACTGCCTTGTTAGTACTGGATTAATTTAATTCCAGGCGTCCTTCCTTAGTATTTCTTATCTCTCGGCATCACTGAATCTGTCTTTTACCTCCTCTGTTTACTTTTGTCAGCGACTTGCATTTCTAAGTATCTACTCTTCTGTTGCTATTTGATGTTACTATTTTGCCTACAATATATTCATAATTATATTCATAATTATATCATTAATAAAAATAATACTATAATCATTACTTACAAGGCCATGCTACAGATGATGATGATGATGATGATGATGATGACAGGTGTGGTACAAGTAAAAAAAAAGAGTCTGTGAAAGAAAAGCTGCTGCTCACCATTCCAACTGTTCATGTACCACTGCAAAATCATTTTACCCTCATCTGGTGCCTTTGCCTGTGACAAAAAAAGCTACATTGTCACATTTTCCTGCACAAATTTTGAATACAGAACATTGATACAAAAAATGTGGAATTAAGCCTGAAAAGGAATAAATTAAATCACATAAAAAATCAAACACAAGCTGAGATTATACAGATCTGCACCTTCATTAGAGAAGCAGGTAAGCTTGCAACTTCCTTGATCAATTATTTTACAATATAATTAATAGACAGACATGGAGGTATTCCTATTTCGTTGGCATATTTTTCACTGAACTTTCCAGTGTTAAAAACACATAACTAATTTTCTGAAAAATATATAAATATATCTGCAGAAATTACTTTTTATTCAGTCTCCAAATTAATTTTTTACTATGCTGTTTCATCAATTTATTTCTAATCTTCACTTGTTCCTTTCATTCTGACATATTTTTCCTCATTTAGCTGAGTGTATTTTAGTTTAAAATTCAGCCTTCTTGTGTGCATTGTACATCCATTTATGAAAAAACGAACCTGCAGTGGTTTAAGTCCTTCATTCTGAGAAATTTTCATGACCTTATTTTCTTGCTTCAACATTTGCTCATTCTGAATATGGCGACGTACTGGCATTTTGACAAATCTGGTTAAAAGAGTTAAAGTGGATGAAATGTTGACATCATTCAATGTGAAATCAGAGTCAGAAGACTGTAAGACAAATACAAAATGAGACAATCGCTGAGAAAGTTTTTAAGAACAATGCTTTTTAATGATTTTCAGACTTATATTGAACCAGAAGTTGCAAACATAGAAACTGATAAATTAGGAGTTAATCATATCAAAGATGAAATCTGTGAAGGGTAACAAAACAAAATCCAGTGGTCAGAAGAGAAAGAAAGATATCTGAGAAACATGTTAGTGAAAGAAAATAGCTATATATGAGTAACATACAGTTTTGTGTATAAAGTATATAAAACTAAAGATATAAATACAAAACCACTGCACTAAAGCTAGAAATGAGAGATTATAGCAAAATAATAATAATAATAATAATAATTCTGCAATCTACTGAGAGGGCTGGTCTAAGACTAATGGAAAAGTTTTAAATATATTTTAAGCTGCACAAAGTGTTCAAAAGTTGTCGAGAGAGCATAATACACTCAGTGTTCTCATCTCCTCCATGGTGAACATAAAGATGCCATTTGATTCAGTCAAACAAAATATTAATTTATACTCTAATATCACAAACCAAACATACAAAGCAAAATTTGTAACCAAACTGCTAAACTGAAATAAGCAACCTGAGACAATACAATCCAGGCATAATTTTTTCACAAGCTTGCCCAATTTTACTATGAGAGACAAGATACTGGGCATGCTGGAAATCCATTGCAGTCACGCTTCAAATAGATGATAGTAAAAGCTGCAGCAGAATCTGTGTTTAAAAAAAAGAATGCTTAAAGCTTTGAAAGCACAAAAAAAAAGAAATAAGGATGTAAAGTAAACATTATAATAGGTTATTAAGAAATGAATAATGTTAAACAAGAAACTTTCAAATAGTATAGGTAAAGGTACCACAACAGAAAAAGAACAACATTATTACCTCAAGACAGCATCCTGGGTAATACTTGTGCCTGAAGTTTGATTTGTTCCACAATCAACCCATCTTTCCACATTTTTAGCTTCAGCAGTTTTAAGGCTTTTGATTTCCCTTTTGTAGCTTGTTCTTTCCACATGAAACCTTGAAGAAATTGCTTGTGGGACTCTGAAACAAATTCGTTTAAAGCTTTTTTTTTTAATCCATATTTCTTAACCAGCTTGTTAGATTACTTGTTTTTAAAACCTTTCTACATATTAAAATGACCTTGACTGAATAGACAATGTGAACTAAATTTCTGCCATTTGCAAGAAGATGAAATATACTGCCACAAAGACCACACTGACCTCTGAGTGATGCTGTTAGTCTTTTGAAGTGATAGTGGTAACCTTAGTCCTTCTATATCTTCATCTGTTTGCCTATAAGCACTGGCAACTCTGTAAAATGTGTTCAGTCGATAGTGTGTTAGCTTGTCCTGCACCAGAATTAATGAATAATAAATCTGGCAATGAGTGTAGTAGCTTCAGTTATGTTAGATTACATTTTCATGGTAGATACAACAAAAGATGGAAAATTTTTCATATTAAATATATACAAGTATATAGTATTACAATTTATAGACTTTCATTTACCATTTCACAACTTATTGGACTACATTAATCAGAAAAATTTAAACATTAAAACAATGGCTTGGAATAGAGGGTTAAAGGCTGGAGTTGACATGTGAATGTAAATTACAGAGAGGCCTGATAATACCAAAATGGACAAGTCTAGAAAGTGCTATGGCATTTGGTGGAGCTGATGCCATATTTGATGGAATTAATTCTGTATCCCTTCTGGGGTTTCTTTTCCTGCTTTTTTCTTAGTTCAGATCTCTTTCTGCTGGTTGTAAAAATGCATGATCTTTCAGAATATTTCAGTGGATGTAAATGTAAAGTTTTTCCATTATAATTCTCATAACTCTGATTTTAGTCTGTTGACTGTCAAAGTTTGCCTTTCACCTGTTTCTCATACTGCACTGCCATTTTATTTCATTTATTTACAGCAGTTCATTAGATTATTTGTCCTGTTTTACATGTTTAGCTTGAAGATGATTTATCAGGCTGAACTGTCACTTCCTTTTCTTCCATCTTCTTTGTGAAAAAAATTAGTGCTCTTGTCCACAGCTACAATTTCAAGATTCACTTTAGAATCTTTGCATTAAAACCAGTTAGAAACTCTCCTCATCACATGGATAAATTTTTCTGATTCTAAAAAACAAATGTTTAGCCTATATTTAGCTCTAATATATTGTATTAACTAATAAATTAACTAACAAATTAACACTTATATCTTACATTCTTCCCATGCCACTAAACATCACATAGGGCCTGCATGGTAGTTCGCCAAGATTTCCTGTCTTCGGCGAGTTTTTCAATCTCATCAAGGGATGTTATACTAACTGAACTGGCCTCTCTTAACAATGTCCTCTTTAGAGTTTCACATGGTCAACCTCTTTTTCTTCAGCCTGTTGTGTTCCGCTTGATAGTTTGTTTGGGGATTCTCTGATTGTTTCTTCTCATCACATGACTGACATATGTCCATCTTCTTTTTCTGATCACCCATGAGACAGGTTGTTGTTTTTAATAAATAAGTAATTAATAAATTAAGTAACATTTGGAAAATAGAACATAAAATGTTTACCTTCAGTTTTCGTGTGAAATACGTGCTCACTGGTAAGAATTCTATATCAGGAAAAGCTGACCGTGCTGTATACATGAAATCCCTATGTAGCATGGGTTGCAGAACTGTTGTCAATAACTGGATCTGTGTGTGGTTACTGTTTTGTAACAGTTCTTCCAAAAACTGACACATCTAAGAAATATGTAATGAAGGTAAACAGTTCTAGGAAAGAGCTGATATGCAGTGCAGGACAAAGTTTTAAGAATTATCTGAGCCTCCCTTTTTAAAATCTCTTACATCTTCTTCTTGCTATATCTCCACGGAACTGAAAGCAAGATGTTCTCTGCAGCCAATGCAGTGAATGTGCTGATGCAGAAGCATCATGGTGAATAAGAAGTGAATTACAATGTTTAACTTGTGAATAAGAAGTCTTCTTCTTCTTCGTTCGCTTCTACCACCAAAACCGCACTGTGATCCTACTGAATTTACGCCTGTGGTCCTCGTTAGGTCCCGTGGTCTCCTGTGTGGTCCCCGAAAGAACCACACGAGATCCACGTGAGGACCACAAAGGGTTCAGAGTATCGCAGGGCTTTAGCCTGTATTCTTGGTGGGTCTCAGAAGCGGGATTACGTGACATCGTGGTTTTCATTGCACCAGTTTAGTCTAGGGTTGGACTTTCTCACCGGAAGACCTCGACGTGTTTAGGATATCAGTGCATCCCCGCTGGGTGAGAGGCGGTAGCCCACTCAGGCCAGAGTTGGACCTTCTCACCAGAAAACCTCGACGTGTTTGAGATACCCGTGTATCACCGCCGGGTGAGAGGTGGTTGCCCATCCAGTCCAGAGTTGGACTTTCTCACCGGAAAACCTCAGCGTGATTAGGATACACAAACATCCCCGCCGGTTGAGAGGTGGTTGCCTATCTAGACTGCCCTGGTCCAGTGTCTCCGACTTCAGCATTTTGCGGTCTTGGCCGCTACCCTTCCTAGTTGTGACCAGGATGGAGCTTTTGTCCAGGAGGACGAATCCTCGCCACTAGTAAGTTTCACCCCTGTGTTGAGCCGGTTTAGGCATATTATCCCAGTATGGGCGTTTTTGGGACGTGACCGACCTCTAGAGCAGAGGTACTGTGACATGCATGGCCTTCAGGATTCACCCCTGGTGTGAGCTGAATAAGAAGTGAATTACAATATTTAACTTGTGAATAAGGAGTGGATTACAATGGTTAACTTGCAGGCCTGAAGTGGAGCTGAAAATCACGAAAAGAGTGGAGCTGAAAATCAGGAAAGATTGTAGTGCTTCTTGGCAATTCCATTGCCGTGGAAACCAAAATCTCTTACATGATTCACACATTCAAATGTGTGTTTCTGTTTAACTGTCTGTCATTCAGCAGCTACACTGTCAGGTTTGGAGCAGCCATGCCCCTTTCAAGATAGTGTCTAAGATACCATCTCTCTCTCTCTGAACCTTAAGTGCCCAGGGCACATAGGGCTTCCGCAAGGGTTTTCCACAAATGCCTGTCCTTCGCCTTTTTTTTTTTTTGCTTTTGCCCAGGTGAGCATTCTATTGCTCAACATCCTTTCTGTTGTTCTTCTCCATGTCTCTTTTGGTCTACCCTTACTTCTGTTCCCCTGTGGTGTCCATCTTAGTGCTATTTTTGGTAGTGAGTTGTCAGTCATTCGGAGCACATGTCCCAACCATCGCCAGCGTCTTTCCTCAATAATTGTTGTCAGTGGCTTCATCTGCATTTCTGCCAATAAGATGTTATTTCTTATGGTGTTTGGCCAAAATATTTTTCTAATTCTTCGTAAACATTTAGTCTGGAAAGAATTCAACTTGTTTTCTAAGGTTTGGGTGATTTTCCAGCATTCACTTCCATAGAGTAGTACATTTAGAACATTGCTCTTAAATATCCTGATTTTCATATTTATGCTTAGTTTATTTGATTTCCATATAGTCTGCAACACTGCAAAAGTCTGGTTTACTCTAGGAAGTCTGCTGTTGATGTCCTCTGTGCTGTCTCCATTTTCTACTACTCTACTGCCAAGGTATACAAATTCGTTGACCTCCTCCACTAACTTGCTATCTACTCTGAGTACATTTCTGTTGTTCACATTTTGCTTCATTAACTTTGTCTTTCCTACGTTGATCTTTAGTCCTATGTTGTTTGCATTCTGAGTTAGCTTGTTTATTTTATCTTGCATATCTTTGTGACTGCTTGATAATAGACAAATGTCGTCCGCAAAGTCAAGCTCCTCCAGCACTGTGTCAAGGGTCCATTGTAATCCTCTGCGTTTGTCTGATGTTGCCTCCTTCATTAACCAGTCTATTGCCAAGATAAATAATGTTGGTGATAGTACACATCCCTGTTTCACTCCTGTTTGTACCCTAAAGCTGCTGGAGGTATGTTCTCCACAGATAACTTTGCACTGAAAACCTTCCTTTGATTACATTTACTATCTTATGGGGGAGGCCATGCCATCTTAGGATTTTCCACAGTGCCTCTCTGTTGACACTGTCAAAGGCTTTCTCAAAATCTATGAACAATGCATATGTTGTGCTATGCTACTCATTTGCCTGTTCTAATATAAGTACAAATATGTGGTCTATGCATGATCTTCCTTTCCTAAATCCTGCCTGCTCTTTCCGAAGTTTTTCCTCAAGTGTTGGTACAATTCTGTTGATGATTATTCTGCAAAATACTTTACTGGTGAGTGGCAGTAGGGTAATGCCTCTCCAGTTCCCGCAATCTCTGAGGTCACCCTTCTTTGGTGGTTTTACTATAAGCCCAGTTTTCCACTCCTCTGGGGCTTTTTCTAGATCCCAAATTTGTTGTAATATCCGGCAAAGTTGTTTTGGTGTTTCTGTTTCTTCTGCTTTCAACATCTCAGCAGTCACTTCATCTTCACCTGGTGCCCTGTCTGATTTTAGTTTCTTTATCGCCTCCTTTACTTCACTTATTGTTATTGGTCCTGTATTGATGTTTAGTTCCGTTTTTGCTTCAGGTATGTCTATTGTTTGTGCTGCTTGTGTTCTGTTTAGTAGGGTGTTAAAGTGTTCCCTCCATTTTTCAATTTTTTCTCTTTTTTTTTTCTCTTTCTCCACTGACCTAAGATACCATGGTCTACCAAATTAAGTAGAGACTGATATTTTGCTTAACAGGAAAAATTGGCGAACTACTTTGCGAACCCTATGTGACGTCTAACGGCACGGGAAGGATATAAGATATTTTGCTTATCGTGGCGAATCCTGCTGAAGATTATATTATCAAAGCTCACTTTATGAATTAAATAAAACAAAATTACTTATTCTTAACTACCATGCATGTATTTTATAAGATCCTTACCACAACAAACGGTGCTACGAGCTTCAGTTTAGCCGTAAAGCAATGACATCTCAAATGACGGACTTTGCACACATACTTAGTTATTTACTGATCAAACTCGGTTTTCGTTTTTGTAATATCTCCTTTTCCTTGTCCCTATACACTATCGTCGATACGAGGAAGATTTCCTATTAGTATCTCATGCCAAAAACAAAAAGCACCAGCTCTGTAGGGCAGGCAGTTTCTGACCCACGTGCAACCCTCATAAAGCAGGACACCTTGTAAAGGCTATTATATTAATTAAAAATTCCTGTCACAGTGGTTCGTAATAACAACCGGACGCTATTTTGCGGCTCGAGCGGTTCGTCGGTATAGTTAAGTGAATTGTATACACAGAAAGGGACACTGTATAACATACACTATATAACTAACGTTAGATAAGCACCGTACCTAACTGTTATGACTTACGAACACATTCAACTTACGAAACTCGTTCGTCACTTGGGTATTGTCTGTACTAGGCTTTTTGGGTTTTATTCTGATTGTCTTTATGCTGCCTGATGGATAGATGGATGGATGTATGGATGGATGGATGGATGGATGGATGGATGGATGGATTTGCCAGCAAAAGTGCTTGCAAGCAGTGTCTATAGAAATATAAGATAAGAATCTCCGCTCTGCTTTTTCTTGCCTTATTGCACTCGGCCATGCTGGCTCCTATCTCTTGATGGTGTCCACCCATCTATGTCGTTGCCGTCCTCTTGTATTCTCTTCGATATTGCCTTCAGGAAGGGTCTTGGGTATAATATTATGCCTCCTGACGTGCCAAAAGTATCTTAATTATCTTGTTTTTTATGATTTTCATTATTTCTATTTATAATTGTATTTAAAATCATAACGGCGTAAAAATCTCACAGCAATTGAAACAACTCTAAATTTACATTCATTTTATGAACTCTGGTTTCCTTATAAAAGATATTTATTACAGAATTTATCTCTAACAACCAATTACTTCACGTTGTTAACAAAATGGGTCATAAATCTGCATTTGCGCCCGGTTACAAACGTATCCGTATAAGAAAGCTTGTCGGGATATGTTGATTACACTTGATAAAGTTGTCAGTTCATTGTCACGTTCTCGCTTAGATAGTTGTATGCCAAGTCAAACCATAACTTTTTTTTGTGGCAAATAGCGATTCTAAAGCTGGCTAGACTATATGTAAGAACAAAAAAATCACCCGGCACTTCCCATAGCTGACTGTCTGCATTAGGGTTAGCATACTATAGCCAACCAAGACCATGTCTCACCTCTCACCGAACTAAGAACATCATGTTCACAATTCCAGGGAGAGTTCAGTTTAGAAACAGAAGACACTTTAATCAGTATCGTGTGCATTAGCCACCTGTTGCTTTAGACACCAATAATACATTTCATATGTGTGTGTATGTATGTATATATATATATATATATATATATATATATATATATATATATATATATATAGGAAGACCACAAAGATATGCAAGATAAAATAAACAAGCTAACTCAGAATGCAAACAAACATAGGACTAAAGATCAACGTAGGAAAGACAAAGTTAATGAAGCAAAATGTGAACAACAGAAATGTACTCAGAGTAGATAACAAGTTAGTGGAGGAGGTCAACGAATTTGTATACCTTGGCAGCAGAGTAGTAGAAAATGGAGACAGCACAGAGGACATCAACAGCAGACTTACTAGAGCAAACCAGGCTTTTGCAATGCTGCAGAATATATGGAAATCAAAAAAACTAAGCATAAATATGAAAATCAGGATATTTAAGAGTAATGTTCTAAGTGTACTACTCTATGGAAGTGAATGCTGGAAAATCACCAAAACCATAGAAAACAAGTTGAATTCTTTCCAGACTAAATGTTTACGAAGAATTAGAAAAATATTTTGGCCAAACACTATAAGAAATAACATCTTATTAGCAGAAATGCAGATGAAACCACTGACAACAATTATTGAGGAAAGACGCTGGCAATGGTTGGGACATGTGCTCCGAATGACTGACAACTCACTACCAAAAATAGCACTAAGATGGACACCACAGGGGAGCAGAAGTAAGGGTAGACCAAAAGAGACATGGAGAAGAACAACAGAGAGGATGTTGAGCAATAGAGGGCTCACCTGGGCAAGAGCAGAAAAAAAGGCGAAGGACAGGCATTTGTGGAAAACCCTTGCGGAAGCCCCATGTGCCCTGGGCACTTAAGGTTCAGAGAGAGAGAGAGAGAGAGAGAGAGAGAGAGAGAGAGAGAGAGATAGGAAGACAGGAAAAATTGACGAACTACCTTGCGAGTCCTATGTGACTTTTAATGGCACGGGAAGATATATATATATATACATGTATATATAAAAGTATATTACCATTATTGCCATACAGCTCAGAGAAGAGGATGTGGACAGGGATGGAGAACTGCAAATGAACAATAAACACAAGAGCGTCCAAATAATAAATAGGCACTGAATTCATGCAACGAACAAACGAGACAGGCTTACTGTTGTGGACCAACCTTTCTCAATCTTTTTGGAACCTTTGGAATTTTTTTTTTTTTGGATCCCCGCGGAATCCCTGCATTAAAATAATTACTAGTGCTTATTTATTGCTTCACATACCCCCACCCCCTCAACAAGCGTCCTCCCGACTATCAACGCCATCAACCCCCCTCCCTCATAATAGATCATGGATTCAATCCCGGGACCGGAAAAAAAAAGCAACAACTCACAAGACCTCTGGGAGTCATGACCCAGAGGGGCCCACCCCCCTTAGAGTGTCAGTAGTTTAAAGGGCCGAAACACTTGTCGGGGGGGGGGTACTTCCTCTGATGATCTGAAGGAGTTGTGTTGTTGTTCCGCTCTCTACGGTAGAGAGTTTCCTGCATATGTATATAGGAAAAGAATAATAATAAGTGTATATATAGGAAAAGAATAATAATAAGTGTGTATATACACAAAGAAGAAGAAGAAGTATATATATATATATATATATATATATATATATATATATTAGGATCAGAATTGCAAAAGCAGCATCAATCTTCAAGAATCTTGAGAACATATGGAATTCAAAAGTTATAAGCACAAAAACCAAGTTAAGACTATTCAATTCAAATGTAATATCCACCCTCATTTATGCATGCGAAAGCTGGAAAACAACTAAAGAAATAGAAAAGAAATTAGACTCTTTTGAAAACAAATGCCTAAGGAAAATACTCGGCACCAAGTGGAATGAATTCAAGAACAATGCAGAGATAAGACAGATGACTGAACAACAACCAGTCTCACGGGTGATCAGGAAAAGGAGATGGACATATGTTGGTCACTTGATGAGAAGAAATGAGCAGAGAATCCCAAAACAAGCTATCAAGTGGAACACAACAGGCCGAAGAAAAAGGGGCAGACCGCGTGAAACTCTGAAGAGGACATTATTAAGAGAGGCCAAGTTAACAGGCATAAAATCCTTTGTTGAGGTTGAAAGACTCGCCGAAGACAGGAAAAATTGGCGAACTACTTTGCGAGCCCTATGTGACGTCTAACGGCACGGGAAGGATATAAGATATAAGATAAGATATATATATATATATATATATATATATAATATACACACACAATGTTAATCAGATATGGCTTGCGGTATATGGCAGGTTTTTTTTCCTTACATACAACTAAAAAAGAAGAGATCTTACAGAAGAGTTCTTCAAATATCATGGACAAGAAAAAGAACACATATATCCATACTACAAGAACTTAATATTGAAGAAGGCTGGCTAGTAAAGAAGATTAAAGAGAGAAAACTTAAATATTTTGGACACATTAAACGTCATGATGATCTAGAGAAGACTGTCTTGGAAGGGTACATAATGAGAAAAAGAAGGAAGACCAAGGTGAAGATGGCTGCAAGACATCGTTGATGATCTGCAGATGGATGCGTCAGCAGCAGGGCATCTTGCTTACAACCGAGAGGCCTACAGGAAAGCTGTTAGGGAGGCAAAGTTTCGCAAGTGACATGCAAATGACTGACAACTAAAAATAACTTTTTAACCAACCTGTCTTGGACAAAAACAATATTAAAAAAAAAGCATGCAGCTAAGCCCTACTATTCCAGGAGAAGTCTCCAGAAAGGATTTTTTTTTTCAGTCACGATCTCTGGCGGAAACCCTGTACATCCGTCGCGGAAACCGAGTTGAGAAAACTTTCTGTAGGCAGACGTCTGTAAAATAGCATCTAAAATGTCGACACGCTGTGTTGGTGAGCGACATTCTCGTGCCGCTCTTTTCCTTTAGCACCGGCTGTGAACACGTAAGCTGTGTTGGGCGACACCGGTTCTGCTAATGGAGAGATAGTAAATAGACGTTATTTAATCTTAATATACACCCATCTTTGGTGACCAAGGTCTGCGGTTTGAATCTATCCGGCGGTGCCCCAGCCTTACACAGCTGTAGAAACTGATACCTGGGCTCTTCTGAACCCGAGTAAGGTAAAGCGCCCTAGCATAACACCGACCACAGCATCCGGCAGGTTAAGGAACATTTGGGTACTAATGCTACATCCCCTAGTTGTCCCTAAGCCCCTTGCTATAGATACCCTTTTGCTAAATAGACAGGCATGCTTACGAATGGCTGGATGTACTTATATAGTTTTATGTATAGACAGATAAACGTGCAACTGATTGAGATCCGCGACGAATGGATATTTAAAAGAAAATATGCAAAAATAAAAAAAAGACGATACATCATACCAATGATTCTCAACTTTGTTTTCAGGTGGTGGATCCATGAAACCAATGATAGTTCACATCTACTATCTCTACACCCCCCGCCGGTTGGTAATAAATTTAAAAATCCTCTTGATATTTTGAAACTTGCGATTTTGGGCGCTTCATTCAAAAATAATAAATTTTTACTAAATTTAAATCGAGACTTGCTACACAGGACGACCCACATTCCCCTCCCCCACCCCCTCTGTTGACCAGATGTTGAGATCCTCTGTATTTGATAAAGTCAATGCAAATACACATCGGAAAAAAAACCCAAATATGATAAGTATTGGCATGAACGTAAAAAATATTGATGTGACAAAGACAAATCTTACCTCTTGATGAGACCAACGTTCCAGCCAGATGGAGATTTTATCTAACTTTCCGTCAAAATCCACAGCACTTGATGTTGGGAGGCCGCCCCCTCGCCCCCGCCACCGTATGTTTGTATGAGCAGTTCCGGTATTTAGCTGAACCAAAGATTTCAGTGCGTCGTCGGTCAACCGTGGCAGAATTGAACCTCCAGTGCTCTTCCTAATGAGTTTTCGATGGCTGATTAAGAATTTAAGAGCGCTCATCGTGGCATTCACATGAACCTGTGAAATATAACGGAATCATGATTTACGTACATTCGTTGTGTATAAATCGGCGATTCTGCGAAATCCCGCAATAAGAATCACAGATCAAACACATCTACTAGGTGATCATCCACTTCATTGCCAAAGCGAATTATTTACGAACTGATCTTTGGTTTTCTGCCTGCATAAATAACAAAGATGAAATGATGAGCTTCACTTTTCCGAATTAAGGTCACATGGTCAGTCGTCAGAGGGAGCTAAACAAATAATCAATCCAGATAATGTATTAACCTTTTCTTTTCTAGCATTCAGGTATGAAGGTTACAATGAATGAGATGGGAAGAAATGTCGACCAAAAACAATCTAGCGAAGAACTACAGAAGCCGACATGGACAGCAAACAGCACGACTGGAGCATAGCTGGATGTAGATTGTGAAAAGCGAAAGGACTTGCTATACGCCGTTAACGGATGAATAGACAGACGGATGATAATGTGCCATAAAAAAAAATTGCTGTCAGAAGCAGGAAACCTAATTATTACCATGAATATTACCGGGCATAACCTAATCATGATGATGATGATTACTGGACAGTCAGCTTGCAATGTACTACGATTACTGGACAGTCAGCTTGCAGTGTACTACGATTACTGGACAGTCAGCTTGCAGTGTACTACGATTACTGGACAGTCAGCTTGCAATGTAGTAAGATTACTGGACAGTCAGGAGGAAAAGAGGTAGAGAAAAGAAAGAAAGAAAGCAGGAACAAAAGAGGGAAAGAAAGAAAGAAAGAAAGAAGTTGTAAAAGTTCTCAAGGTATATTTTTTTTCTTTCTCTTCCAGTTTTACTTCGCCTGTCTTATACTCAAGTACATTTGAAATAAATATTCTATGACATGTGCCTTATCATGACTAAACAGAAATTAATGTTTGAAGTTAAAAAGCGCAATTAACGTGTTACAAAGTCTAAATGTCTTTATGAAGAATATTATTTGTATTCACATATCAGCGCAAACATCAGACTACCAAACTACTTTCTGTTTTTGGTAAAGCTATTTCTGTGCCCAAAACAGAAGAATTAAACAGCTCATTTTTTTTAAAGCATACAATTGACTGTTAGGGAATTTTTTTAAAAAAATGTAACTACCCACCATCATTATGAGAAAGTAAGGTATGAGAGTTAAATGTTACAGTTAATATGTGATCTAACCTTTAAATGTGACGATTTTTACATAAGCAGTAATTAATGGATTAATTTACATAATCGTTTTTACATAATCTAACACTGATATATAACTGCTGTCAGAAGAACATTGCAAAGTGCATAATGTTACGGTGATATTTTGTATAATTCTTTTCTTTTAACGACTCGAAATTACTGAAAGTGCAAGAAAAATTAATAGTAAATAAATTACAATACTTTTAGGAAAATTCAAACCAGTTTTCACTCACTCACTCTCTCTCTCTCTCTCTCTCTCTCTCTCTCTCTCTCTCTCTATCTCTCTCTCTCTCTAACTTTACTAAATTTACAACTACAAGTCTTTACGACATTTTACCTTCCAAGCGCGTCCTGAGAAGAAAGACGTGATCAGTCAACAAGTAACAATCTGTATATATCCCTAGTCAGGCGACGCGGAATCAACTTTCCGTCAGGGTTTTTATTAGGCCCGACCTGGCTAACCGATCGGTTTCGCAAGCAAGCTAAATTGAATAACCGTTGATAATGCTTCCTTCTGGAATCGAAAGAAAATACGGGAGTGACAGCGAATGTGCTGTGGTTTCCTACTAAGATAATTGTATGCGATATTAACTGTAGGCGAGGAAGAGGCCTACAACTTCGAGCAGTGGTTTTTAATCCGGAGTCCATGAAAACTCACCCCCCCCCCCTCTCCAAACCTCGAGTGTCTACGAACCATAGACTAGATTGACTTTATATATACGAGGGGCGTTCAGAAAGTAATGTACCATATCGTTTTTTTTTTTTTTTGTTCAGCTAATAATGATGATTGAAGCATGAACTTTTGCTCACTTTAAATATGGCATGTGCCGATTGTGTGAACCAAATTACACTGCAACCGGCCAAAGAATATGGCTGCCCTAACCATTGAAATGGAGCGTGTTAGCAACTTGCGGTATAAGCAGCGAATTGTGATAGAATTTCTCGTTGCAGAGAATGAAGCTTTTGTGAACATTCACAAGCATCTATGTGATGTGTATGGAAGTTTTGCAGTCGACAGGAGTATAGTCAGTTGCTGGGTTCAGAGAATCAAAGAATCTCCAAGATAAGGAGTTGCATGATCGGCCGCGCTGTGGACGACCTACCACAGCCACCAAGACAGAAATGTTGAAATGCGCTGAGGGCATTATTCTTACTGATAGGCATATCACTACTCAACAATTGGCCTTAAAGCTGTCAGTCAGCAATGGTAGTGCAAATGCAGTTATAAAAGCTCACGGATTTTCTAAGGTTTGCGCAAGATGGGTTCCTCGAAGTCTCACAAATAACCATCGATTGCAAAGGAAAGCAATTTTTTCCCGGATGTTCGAGAGTTTCAATGCTGAGAGAGAGAGAGAGAGAGAGAGAGAGAGAGAGAGAGAGAGAACTTTTTTGGCTAAGATCGTAACAGGTGACGAAACCTGGGCACATCATTTTGAACCTGAGACAAGAGAAGACAGTCAGTGGAGTGGCATCATCTGCAATCACCACGAAGAAAGAAATTCAAGATAACTCCTTCAGCTGGAAAGGTCGTGATCACTGTCTTTTGGGACACTGAAGGTGTGATTCTTGTGGATGTTATGCCAAGAGGAGAGACAATCAATTTACAAGCTTACATTAAGACACTGACATATCCATGAATACTGTGTATAAATTTCATGTTTTGTGAATATACAGCTCATGAGAAAAACAATGTGGTGTATTACTTTCTCAACACCTCTCGTTATATATATATCATCTAGGTTATACTTACTGCCTTATTTTTCATGAGGGTCCACGGCTCCTTTTAAACAGAAAGGGATCCACAGCCAAAAAAAGGGGGGTTGAAAAGCATTGACTTAGAGAGACACCGATAAAAAGAGATACTTTGTCATTAAAAGGATGCTTGTGTGTATTTATACATTCGATCCCTCCGACCTATGCCGTCCATCTCCTGACATACTGTCTAAATGCCCTTGTATCTGTGATTACTACTATTACCACACGACTTTGTATTACATAGACACAACTGGTACGCGACTTTTTTCTGAATAACATAACGTGACAGTTAAAAAAAAATAAATTACTGTCAGAAGAAGCAACAAGTAGTATTTGCACAGTTAATTTTTTCCTTTACATCGGGCCCTTAGACTTACGTCTTTAGGAAGGGATTAAGTAGGTAATCACTAACAGCAAACGTATGGAACCTTAGCGTATATACTTTTAGCCATTTCCTGCTTGAAGATTGCAAAAGTGGTAAGAAACTTTCCGCCTATAAGTTATGATTTGAAGCTGTCACACTTGTCTCTCAGACCAAAACAGCCGTCCTGTTGTCTCCCCCCCCCCCCCCCCCCCAACCCTCTTTTTGCGTACATGCACACATACATGTAAACTAACACACAGCACAAAGAATGTTCTTAGTGCCACTAGTGAATAGCCGTTATATACAGTAGCATTCTGAATTCATCCAGTACAAATAGTGTGTAGTAAATTATCAAAACGACATGCGAATAAAGACCGAAAATGCAGACATGGTGATACTTTGTGGTAATATTGTGCCATCTCTTTTACATGAGTGGCAAAGAAAACGAAGCTGTTATTATAATATTCTATTGTGAAAATAAGGTTTGGAAGTGGCTCTTAACTGGTATTTATTATATAGTATGTTAAACACTTTAAAGCAGAGATCTTTAGCCTGAAATTATAATAATAAATATCACTGTTAAGTTAAAATAAGAACTGTATATTAATCAATATCAATAAACCACTTTTCAAAGCGTTCTTTGTGTGGACCAATTTTGGCATGTTTACCTTTACGACACTCATATGTCCGGTCGTATAGACGGCAACAAAATGGCGACTCTCATACTAGACAACGGTGCCGGAACAGCTAAAGTGGGCTTTTCAACCGATTCAGAACCAAAGTAAGAACCACTGCTAGCATCTGTGCACGGAAAATACTGAATGAATACAAAGGATTTCGTTAAACGGAGATTTTTTCCTTATTTTTGTAACTCCTCAGATTTATGCTTGGAATTGTTTCATTAGCATTTGCAATGTGATTTTCAAGTTTCCGCGGGTTTGTTCATCTTTAATTGCGGAGTGTATGAGGCACCGAATAGTGAATTCAGTATCAAGTACCGACTTTATGCTCGACTTAAGGCCAGGAATATTTATCATCAGCAGTTATTACTTACTCTGCCGGCAGGCGTTGGTGATCATGCCTCTCCACAGATTTCAATCTTTTCTATCAGCCCAGTAACAGGTTAAAATACAGAAGAAAAAAAGGCAACCTTAGCGATTGCAACAACTGGAGAGGAGTAAACTTTCTAACAGTTGTGTCAAAAGTATTTTGGAAAGTTATTCTGAATAGAATTAAAGATATAGTGGATGCTGCAATGAGCATGCATCTTTCCCATAACATATGCCTGTGAGACCTGGACGCTCAACAAAACAGCCGAGAAACACATAAATGTCTTTGAATGTAAATGCTACAGAAGAGTTCTTCAAATATCATGGACAAGAAAAAGAACACATATATCCATACTACAAGAACTTAATATTGAAGAAGGCTGGCTAGTAAAGAAGATTAAAGAGAGAAAACTTAAATATTTTGGACACATTAAACGTCATGATGATCTAGAGAAGACCGTATTGGAAGGGTACATAATGAGAAAAAGAAAGAGAGGAAGACCAAAGCGAAGATGGCTGCAAGACATCGTTGATGATCTGGAAATGGATGCATCAGCAGCAGGCCATCTTGCTCACAACCGAGAGGCCTACAGGAGTGCTGTTAGGGAGGCAAAGTTCCACAAGTGACATGCAAATGAATGAATGAATGCAATGAGAGAAGAACAGGCAGAATTTCGAAAAAGGAGAAGCTGTCTCGACCAGATCTTTACTCTAAGAATAATACTCAAAGAACGTATCAAAAAAGCAAAAACCATTAATCCTGAACTTCACAGACTTTAAACAAGGCATTTGATAGCATACACAGAGATTCATTGTGGAGAATTTTAGGAGTATATGGAATACCATTTAAGATTGTCAGCATCATTAGAGACCTCTACAATGGATATGTTTGTGCAGTCATCACAGAAGAAGAAATGAGTGAATGGTTCCAGATTGAAACAGGCGTGAAACAAGGATGTACGAGGGGCGTTGAGAAAGTAATGCACCATATCATTTTTCTCAGGAGCTGTTTATTAAAAAAAGCATGAAATTTATACACAAAATACATGGATATGGCATGTAAACATTGGTATTATTCAACATAATCCCCATCAACTTGTATGGCTTTACGCCAGCATGAAATAGCTGCATGTATTCCTAGCCTGTACCAGATTTTCTCTTGATTATGTAGCCATTTCTTCACTGCATGAATGACTCCTTTGTCATCTTCAAATCTTACCCCTAGGAGTGCATTTTTAAGTGGACCAAACAGATGGAAATCAGAAGGTGCCAAATCGGAACTATAGGGTGGATGGGTTAGTACAGTCCAACCCAATTTGGTGATTGCTTCCCGTGTTGCCAGACTTGTGTGAGGGCGCGCATTGTCATGAAGGGGAAGCAGGTCTGCTGGACTCTTGTGCGGCTGAACTCTGTGAAAATGTTGATTGAGTTTTTTCAATGTCTTAATGTAAGCTTGCGAACTGATTGTCTCTCCTCTTGCCATAAGATCCACAAGAATCACACCTTCATTGTCCCAAAAGACAGTGGTCATGACCTTTCCAGCTGAAGGAGTTGTCTTGAATTTCTTTCTTCATGGTGATTGCAGATGATGCCACTCCATTGACTGTCTTCTTGTCTCAGGTTCAAAATGATGTGCCCCGTTTTGTCACCTGTTACGATCTTAGCCAAAAAGTTCTTTCCCTCAGCATTGAAACGCTCCAACAATTCAGAAGAAATTGCTTTCCTTTGCAATCAATGGTCATATGTGAGACTTCGAGGAACCTATCTTGTGCAAACCTTAGAAAATCCGTGAGCTTTTTAACTGCATTTGCACTACCATTGCTGACTGACGGCTTTAAGGCCAGTTGTTGAGTAGTGATACGTCTATCAGTAATAATAATGCCCTCAGCACATTTCAACATTTCTGCCTTGGTGGCTGTGGCAGGACATCCACAGCATGGCCAATCATGCAACTCCTTATCTCCACTTATTGAATCTTTGATTCTCTGAACCCAGCGACTGACTGTACTCCTGTCGACTGCAAAACTTCCATACACATCACATAGATGCTTGTGAATGTTCACAAAAGTTTCCTTCACTGCAATGAGAAATTCTATCACAATTCGCTGCTTATATCGCAAGTTGCTAACACGCTCCATTTCAATGGTTAGGGCAGTCATATTCTTTGGCTGGTTGCGGTACAATTTGGTTCACACAATCGGCACATGCCATATTTAAAGTGTGCAAAATTTCATGCTTCTATCTTCATTATTAGCTGAAAAAAAACGATATGGTGCATTACTTTCTGAACGCCCCTCGTATATTATTTTCCTTGCTTTTTGGAATTGCCATAGACTTCATAATGAAAAAAATCTTCACAGGTAAAACGGGCATTGATTGGGTGCATGAGCCCAACTGGAAGATCTTGATTTTGCTTATGACATAACTATTATCAGTGACAATGTGAAATCAGTGCAAGAAAAAAACAAATACCCTGTCTTCAATGGCTAGTAAAATAGGACTTGAAATTAACAAGGATAAAACAAAAGTAATGAAACTTCTCATTAACCAAGAAGGACAAATATACATAGAAGGAGTAGCTGTTGAAGAAGTAAACCATTTTGCATATCTCAACAGCTACATAAACCAGGATGGTAACACCAGAAAGTAAGTTAGAATTTGAATTGCAAAAGCAGCATTGACCTTCAAGAATCTTGAGAACATACGGCATTCAAAAGTTATAAGCACAAAAACCAAGCTAAGATTATTCAGTTCAATTGTAATATCCACCCTCATTTATGTATATGAAAGCTGGAAAACAACTAAAGAAATAAACAAGAAATTAGACTCTTTTGAAAACAAATGCCTAAGGAAAATACTCGGTATAAAGTGGAACAAATTCAAGAACAACGCAGAGATAAGACAGATGAGCAGATAACAACCTGTCCCATGAGTGATCAGAAAAAGAAGATGGACATATGTCAGTCATGTGATGAGAAGAAACAATCAGAGCATCCCCATTGTTAAGAGAGGCCAGTTCAGTGGGCTTAACATCCCTTGATGAGATTGAAAAACTCACAGAAGACAGGAAATTTTGGTGAACTACCATGCTGGCCCTATGTGATGTTTAGCGGCATGGGAACGATGTAAGATGTAAGAAGTAACTTTTTATCATGCTACCGGGTTAGAATGTTCATGAGAATGGGATATTATAATTTGGTAAGTATTTAATACTGCACAATTTGTTATCTTTAATACTATCCGCATGGGATGTTATAATTTGTTATTATTTAATATTATCCACATCTCCTTGATCTAATGACTAAGACTGGTTAAGTACAAGACCATCAACCTGCACCATGGCTTGAGCCAACATAGGTTTTTAGCTTGGAGATCCATCACCTCCATACTTAGATTTCATCTCCATTATCATTTTCATCATTATGTCACATTTAGTATTGAATTATTTAACATGATTTTTACATTTTGTTTCCAGAATTATTCCCAACTGTGTGACAAAAGCCAAAAATGTACGAACCAGAATCTTCATTGGTGACCAGATTGATGAGTGCAAAGATCTGTCAAGTCTTTACTATTTGCTACCATTTCAGAAGGTAATGATTACACCTGTTATTCTTATGTTTAGAAAGGAGAAGTAAAGAAGATCCATAGGAGATTTCCTTTAGATTTCAAGTTTTGGCAGACCTCATGCAAATCATGTAAATCTGGTACTTTCCATCAGTTAATGAGCAAGTGAGGACCACTCATTTTATCCTAAGGACTGGTCATTTGCAGATTAGTAGGTCATCTATAGGGAAAAAAAGGTAAAATCTCTGTTTACATGCCATTATCTTTTTCCCTGCCATCGACACTATAGTAAATTCTTCCTGTTAGTCTAGCGCCTGCCATGGTTGTTATAGCGATTTTGTTTCGTTGCAGCGTAAAACTATTGTAAAACCTTTTATTGTACACAATTTATCTGCGCGTGTCTGGTGACCTTTCGTAGTTCAATCAAAAGCGTGGCTAACAACTGAGCGAAATTGATGTTTTAACTGAGAAATTTCAGTATTTATTGTGATTTTGGAGGCATAAGGACATGTCCTATGACCAGACCACTGTTCCAGGATGTACTCCAAGTACATCTAGACCTATTAAATGGACTGGAGAAGTAGTTAGAAGGTTATTTCAGACATTATTTTAGTGAGAATGCCAACACACAACGAGATCGGACGAAAATTTAAGTAGATCTGTAAATCGCCGATGGTAAACATTGTACATCTAGGCATCGCCAATGGTAAGGACTACACAGTTATCGGCTAAAATCATCACACTATTTCTTTTTTCCTAAAAAACTCTTCATTTATGAAATCTTCTTACATTTACAACTATTTTCATGCATAATATGTATACTTTTAAAGTATGTGTACTTTTACAACTATACCCCCTATACATATCAAGACCTGCACTTTTTGTGTGGACTGATGGGAATGTCTGCATTTTTTTTAGGTGGCCTGGATAGAGTTAAGGCTTATTGGGGACACACTGTTAGGCTTGTATTTCCACGACCATCGGTACATGAAAGTGTGATGTGGTCAGTATTGTACCTGGCTGTATTTGCCTTCCCAGATTTCTCTGGTACTCATTTTCAAAGGGTAGGTGAACCCTGGGGCCATTCTCCTGCATACCAGAAAAAAATCCCACTGCTGGGACTTCAGCCTGGTACCACCTGGTCATCTATACTGACGCAAAATATTTAAACACGAATGTCATGAATGGAAGTTTCACCTTCATAACTTATACTATAGGAGTGAAAAAACTATTGCAGAAGTAGTGTGTCAAAGGAGTGACATAATGAGTTACTGACACACATACCATATTAAATGAGTGATGTAATGAGAGAATGACAATCAGTCAAGTGCCGTGCCATGTGGCGTAGGCGTTCATTTCTCTCCATAATTCCCTGTCTTTAGACTTGATTATGAGATCCGCCGGTGACTTTCTTCCTAGTCACACTGACAGCCCATCCAGTAACTTCTCTCTCTGTCTTCCTCTGTCTCTTCTTCCCTCAATTTTTCCAGTTGCCACAATATGTTCCAGTTTTCCTCTTCTCAGAAAATGTCTTACAATAGTATACATTGACATACATATGAGAATAACATACATACCATATTAAAAAAATGATGCAATGAGGGAGTGACACAAGTACCATATAAAAGGAGTAATATTACACAGGAGTGATACAAATACCATATTAAAAGTGTGATGTAATGAAAAGATAAAAGAGATGATGACTGCAATAAAACTGGTTCTAGTGATAAAGGTTGATAGAAGCGTATAGTTTAGTTTTACAAAACAGCAGAGGGAGTGAGGAATGTGAGCAGAAACACAAATAGAAGAAAGTAAGAAAAAAAAAAGATGAGAATGTATAAATGAAGAAAATACAGCATCCAGTATTTCAGTGTCAGCCTTTTTAACTCTTTCCGTGCCACAGGAAGAAACACGGACGTTCATTTGGATGCCAAATTAAAAGCGCTGGTCTTGATCTGTATAGGGGGTATTGTTGTAAAATTGAAATAAAGTATTTCCACGATAAAAGTATATGTATTATGCATCAGAATAGCTGTAAATGTAAGAATTAAGAGTTTTTTAGGAAAAAAAAATAGTGTGATGATTTTAGCTGATAATTGTGTCCTACTTACCATCGGGTAGGTCTAGATCTACCATCGGCGATGTCTAGATCGACCTGTAGCTTCATCCGATCTTATTATGTGATAGCATGTAGCAAACTCAGTACAATAATGTCTGAAATAACCTTCTAACTGCTTCTTCAGTCTGTTTTATAACATTTTATAGGTAAAAATCTACTTGGGGCACATTCACGAACAGTGGTCTGGTTGTAGGGCTTTTCTGTATGCCTCAGAAATCATACAAAATATTGAAATTTCTCCAAAGAAAGACCCATTTTCACTCGGTTGTTAGGCACGCTTTGGATGGAACTATGAAAAGTCACCAGGCATGAGCAAATAAAATGTGTTCAATTAAAATATTACATCGTCTTTTTAGACACGAAACAAATGGAAAAAATTTACCAAACGGCACACGACAGACAAACCGGAAGTGGTAAAATTTTGCCACTCAGCACGGAAAGTTAAAGGACTACATACAAGAACAACACAACACATAAAAACCATGGAAAATAGATGAAAAACTTAGCTTTTTTGATATCCTCCTAGTTTGAAAGATAGCACTAAATGAATGTAATGAAGGAGTGTATTTATTTACGCTCGTATATCGATTAAGAAATATTCCATTGTTACAATAATCCTAACCATAATTATAAACTGTGACCAGTTGACGACACTTAGTATTTTTGATGTAATCAAACAGATTAAACAAATTATTTCTGTAGTCATCTAATCTGTAATTAGCACAAGGTATGTCACTCATTTGTTATGACAATATTCGTGTCATTCCATTGGAATTCACTCTGTTGAAAATCATCTCCAATTTTTCACTCTTTTGATATGTCACTTCTCTGAACTGATCCCAATGCAGATCTGTATTGCTTGATCCAGCCAGAAGGATTCATCCTGAACAGGATTATGAGGATGACAACAACAAAAAATGGAGAAGACTGCAGTTCAGCTACAATTTTAAAATGACCAAAAATTTAAACATGGAAAGAGAATAAACAAATTAAGTACAATGTGGCCCACAGTATGTAATGTTTACTTATCTCTTGGGATCAAGTTAAAAAGTAAAAAAAAAAATTTTACATATAAAATCCCAGTGTTAAAATTTTGCAAGAGCAATATCTTTAACAGAAAGAATGAAGCCTCTTGTTCATGCTGTAGGACTTACAATCCAGATATAACTTCTTTAAATGGTCTCAGGTACAACCACAGTTAAAAATAATGAGTAGGTCTTCTCACACATTTTGTTGGAATGCATCACTTACTTTTGGGATCAAAGATGATCACATTAGAGATGTGACATTAAGATGGATAAGGACTCATCTTAGCCCCACAATGTTTGAACTCCTAACCCCACATGGCTGTTGAAATATCACAGGGTGATTTTTGAGACAGAGATTCAAGTTGGTGGGACTATGTGAGACATTTTCTTAAATCTGTTTGGCAGTTAGAAATCAGCGGTAGCCGACTTCCCATTTAGTATGGTGCCTGTGTTGTGAGATCTTCAAAAGCAAAGATGATAGAATGATGGCGAGGTTATCTGATGTGAGAAAGACTCCTTCCTGCTTCTCCTTTTGATGCTACAAGTAACAGGCTGAGTCTGACAGGATGGGGTTCATCGTGAGGTGGATTCTTCTGAGAAGCTAAGTTGTGGGTCCACTCTGAATCTTCAAGAGGGCTGTTGTAATCCACACCCAATCTGACATGATACCTGCATTTCAGCACCTTCACAATTTCAGTTGCTAACAACATCTTGCTCACAAGTCCAGGGAAAGACAAGTCATTCAGTGGCAATAATAACTTCATGATGATAACAACAACCAGGGGCTTGAAGTTTGCAGTTACTGAGAGATGAAATAATAACAACATCACATAAATATTTCTTGGTTTGTTCATTCCTTGCAGGGGTTTCTTGTTAACTGGGAGATAGAGAAGCAAGTCTGGGATCACATGTTCAGTAAGGATGTTTGCCAGGTATGGTGTGCTGATAAAGTGTTACCAGATTGTATTTTGTTTTGTGCCTTTTTTTTTTTCCCAATGCCAGTCAGACACTATATTACAAAGAGAATAGATTGTATTTTGTTTTGTGCCTTTTTTTCCCCCAATGCCAGTCAGACACTATATTACAAAGAGAACTGTCATAAAACTGCTGAGATGTACAGAAAATAGATTGTGAGTCATAGTATTCTCTCTCCTCTCCAAACAGAGTGAGTGTTAATAATAAAAGTCATGGGGAACAATGTTCAGGACAACTTGGAGTGTCAGTGTGAAACATTCTTTGTACGACATTTAATTTTTCACCTGTTTTTGTAGTGTTAAAAGTAGGACCTAATATTCAGATGGTGTCTTAAATAATTTTTTGTTTCATTCCGTCACTGATCATATAAAAGCTTTAAAAAATATTTGGAGTTATTTTGTTTTGACATGTTTACCTTTGCGATGTTATGACTCTCGTAGTTGGGAGTTTGTTCTTGTATGTTAAAGATAGGATTTTTGTTGTTGTTGTCAAACATGGCAGCTGTGCTGTTTAATTACAAAAAATGTTCATCATATGCTCTTGAGTATTGTTTGATAGAATTTGAATTAATGACATTTTTCGAAAAGAAAGTATTTTCTCAGTCCAGTTACTTGAATTTTCAGTTATATCAAAGCCATGCTTGTATTTAGATGGTTTATGTAATTGATGTTGTGTTGTATTAAATATAACTAACATGGTGCTTTTTTCCCTTTGTGGCAGTTATTTCACAATGAAAAATTGTTACTCTGGTTCGAAGTAAATGACTGGAACATCGAACTTCGTTGAATGATTTATACTTTGTGAGTTATTAAAACTTTATGTGTGAAGTAAGAACAAGACTGTATCATCAGAAGTTGATTCTTTGGTTTTTGTTTCAAATGCAGGTTGACTTCAACGAATCAGCAGTTATGGTGACGGAACCATTCTTTAACTTTCCATCTGTGGGAGAAGCAATTAATGAGGTTATATTTGAGGAGTACCAGTTTCAAGCTCTATATAGAACACAAGGTGAATTTCTGCATTTATGTAAGCTCTGTAAATGGCTGAAAGACTAGCAGATAAAATAGGCTTTTTGGGTTTTTTTTTTTACATATTTGATGAACAAAACTGTTGTGTTGTGTGCAGTAAATGATGACTTGTTGATGGTTACCAAGTTTTTGTGTTTGCGAGGCCTATGAGTATGAAGGCATGGACTGCAATTGTCACATAACATTTCTGTCATGTTGGTTTGTGAAATCTCATAACTATGAGATTTTGAAAGGCTGATTCAGCAGAAATAAAAAAAAACAGGATAATATAAACAAACGGCTAGAGCAGTAAATAAATGGGAAAGTATCTTTGAATTCATCACATTCATGCCTGATTATTCCCAGTATGAATGAAGTATATAAAGAGGAAGCGGATGTTCAGGAAATCATAAGAATATGCACTTGAATTATGAATAAACTGTAACGGAATGTAATGTGTGTGTATTCTTCATTCATTTTGTGTATTTTTTTGGTGAAATTTACTTTTTCCCCATATTTTATTTTTGTTTTTCTGCATTTGTTCTGCTTCCTGTTGTTCCCTTCAGATAGTGCACATCCTCACACATCTCTTTGAAACAGTCCTGAACGTGAAAATCTCGGGAAGAGATTTGATTGATTGATTGATTGATTGATTGATCTTTATTTCAAAAGGGTTAAGAATTGGGCACGCAGGCCCGTCTGACATTCTGCCCTTTATCATACATCTTTCACTCTATTCCAGACATTCTACAAATATGCTGTTCATATAACAAACATAACTAACATTGAAGCTGAGAGACATAAAATAAAATATAACATTTACGTTTCGCTCTTACACATTCACTCAGTACAGAAATAACTATATACATTATAAATGACTATCTACTAAACAAAATTTTCGGGACTATTCAGAAAACAATTAATTGTATTCGGTGTCTGTAAGAGCAGCTTAAGATAACTTTTAAGTTTTATAATTCATGGAGGCATGTAGTCGACATCAAATAGATATTGGGAAAGCTTGTAGTTGTAGGAAGGAGTATAATTTATATTTTTTATATAGGATGGGAGGGTATTCCAAAGATGAGCAGCAGAATAACTAAAGCTTTTCTTGTAAAGATCAAGTCTAGGTTTTGGAAGACATATGTTGTTCAAGCGTTGGCTGCACTTTGGGTTAAATTTAAACAGGTTCCATAGATAAGGCGGGGCATGCCGTGAAAGAATTTGATGTACTAACTTGGCCTTGTTGAAGAGGAACCTGTTCTTAAGAGGTAGTATTTTGATACGTTTGTGATGATTAGTTGATTGTGCTTGATCTTTGTCACTAATAAGCTTTACTGCTCGCTTTTGGAGAGAGCAAAGCCTTTTTGTATTTGACACTGAGCAACCATCCCAAACTGTTGAGCAGTAGTCTAAATGTGTTTGTATATGAGCTATGTAGTATGTCTTCCTAGTGTCTTGATCTATGAAGATCTATTGAAGAAAAACCAGAGACATACCTGAGATGAGCCACCTGGGATATGCAGTCCAGCATAGACTGTTTACATTTGGTCTATAACAGCTTGGAACTGAATATGCACTTGTGATATCCTTATGTGCTTAGTAGAATAACCAGCACATAAACATACAACAAAAGCTGTGTTTCTCCCTTGTTTCTTTAATGCTGCCAAAAACTGTGGTAACTGAAATAAGTGTTACAATGTATGCTTTCTTCTGTAACCCTAGCACCATGTCTTACCTGCTACAAGCATCAGACAGACAAGGAAACCAGTGGAAGTCTTTTTGGAACTCTTGTTGTGGACTCTGGATATTCTTTTTCCCATATTGTACCATTTTACAAGAACAAGCCATTAAAGGAGGCAATCATTAGGTGAGCTCACACATCTTTCCCATTTTTAAAAATTTACAGTACAGGGTTATTCATAAGTCAGTGAAACATTTCAAAAATTCACAAAAAATAAGCTATGTAACAGATCATGATTATGCTTATGCCAAGAGAGAGAGAAACTCTTCAAGGTTTTTTTTTCAAATAAAGCCAGCGCGCAGAGCTCCTGTGGTTTTCTGCTAGGAGGCAGCAGTAGCAAATGCCATTCGGTAAACGTGAGAAGTCATTTTATGTTTTGGAGTATGCAAGAACCTCGTCTGTTGTGAATGTGCAGCGACGATTTCAAATGGAGTTCCAGATGGCAGCACCTGTTTTCAACAGTATCAAGAAGTGGTATGTGAAATTCTGGGATGAAGGCAGGGGCTTCACTGGTAAGCTTCTTAACACGATTTGCAGTTTCTTCGTTTGGTCCTGGATGTCCCTGCTGAGGAGCTGTGCACTGTCACAGCGGATGAGGTTCTTGCATATTCTAAAACACAAAATGATTGTTCATGTTTACTGAACGCCATATTCGCTACTGCTGCCTCCTGGTTGCAAACCACAGGAGTTCTGTGCATGTGCTTTATTTAAAAAAATACTTGAAGAGTTTCTCTCTCTTGGCTTAAGAATAATCATGATCCGTTACGTAGTTTATTTGTTGCAAACTTTTGAAATGTTTCACGGACTTATGAATAACCTTGTATATTGCTATGTCTGATTTATTGATCTCTCACTAGCTGATGGTTTATTAGATTTATAGATCTGTCACTGGCTCACTCACAATGTCCCTGGATATTGACTAACCTAGAGGCCTCCCACTTTGCAGAATTTTACAGGCAAACAGCCAAGGTTTCCCACATTGCTGCAGTCATTACCAGTTTCTGTGTAGTTACCTAGTTGTGGTTTGTGTCATTAATATTCTGTCCCTGCTTTCAGTTTTCAGTTTGTTCTTGGCCAAGTTTTTTCACTTTCTCTCTGTTGTCATATTGACAGCCGTGATAATAGGCCCATTCTCAGGTTTATATATGTCTGGAAGAGAAAGTTATATGATAAAAGGCAGAATGTCAGATGGGCATACATGCCCAATTCTTAACCCTTGGCACATAAAGATCAGTCTATCTTTAACATTAAAAAACAACAGGGAAGACATTTCTCTTGCCCTTTGTGGTTCACATTTTTTAGAAGAGCATTATTCCATTAAATAGGCAGAAACTAACTCCGGAATGACCAGTACCAAACCAACATGGAGGACGGGAGCGAAATGTAGGACCTGAGTGCATGTCACATCTCAAAACGTCATCAGTAAAACATTGATGCAGTCAGGAATATCCTGATCTGCTGGGGACATAGTTTGAGAGAGAGAGATACAAATACAGAGAAACATCATTGTCATTTGTCAGTGTAGGCTCATGTCATATCATTTCATCCTCTTACTAGAAATTTAAATACTGTTTTTTTTTTTTTTTTGATATGCTTTTGTCATGCAGTTGGTTCTGTTATAATGACATGTGAGATAAGTAGATGTGGGTTTTCTTTCCATCAGTGAACTTGAAATGAGAGTACATTTTGTTACTAACTTCACATAGACAAGAGAGGAGAGGAAGTTGAGAGCTGGCAGGATGATAATGGACTTCTCCTGATCAATCAGCCAATGGATCCCCCAACATTTTACTCAAGGGCTTGGCGTACAAAATCAACACCAGATCTGGCATTCCACTGTCCAGATCTGAAGTGGAACATTACACATGAAGTTGGAAAACAACTTGGAGGTAGCGACCATCGACCAGTCTTCCTGACAATAGAAAATGAACTCCTTAACACCAGTAGCCCTCTCCCCAGATGGAACTATAAAAAAACAAACTGGACAATGTACTGACATCGTACAGGTATCCTGGTGGGACAGCTGTCCATAGAAGGTAAGGATATTAACAGCATAGTGAAGGAATTCAATGCTTGTATCCTTCAGGCCGCTCGTGAAACCATTCCCAGAGGAGCTCGCAGGGACTATAAACCATACTGGTCTAGTGAGCTGGGAAAACTTCATGATGACGTGGAAGCAGCTCGAAAGCAAGCAGAAAATAGACCATGCCAAGAACACCACAATAATTACCAACATTCTAAGGCCAAATTTCAGAGAGCAAAGCTGCAAGCCAGACGGGAAAGTTGGAGAGAGAAAACAGAGTCCCTAAACTTTGAAAAGGATGGAAGGAAACTGTGGAAACTAATCAAACAGTTAAATGATGAGAGTACTGGAAGAAGTACAAAGGTTACACTAATAGAGGATGGGAAAACTCTTACAGGTAAGCAGGTAGCAGATCACTTTGCTCGCATGTTTGCACAGGACTGCAACATTGATATCCATCCAGAGAAGGAGCGTACAGTGCGCATCAAGCCACAGAAAGAGGAGGAACAAGTCAGAAAAGTGGAGGTCATGGATGCACCAATCACACGCAGTGAGTTAGACCTAGCAGTTAGTAAACTGAAACCAAGGAAATCACCAGGACCAGATGGAGTATCCAATGAAATGATCAAGAACCTGGGAATGGCAGCAATGAGAAAGCTGTTGGATATTTTCAATATGTGCTGGAGCACAGGTAAGTTACCTCAGATCTGGAAGGAAGCAAGCATGGTACCACTGCTAAAACCAGAGAAAAACAGTGATACTGCCTCCAACTACAGGCCAATCAGTCTCACTAGCTGCCTATGCAGAACGATGGAACGCATCATTGACCTGAGGCTAAAATGGTACCTAGAAAGTGAAAACCTTCTCGTTCCACAACAAGCAGGATTTAGGCAGTACTACAGTACGGAAGATCAAGTGACCTATCTCTCTCAAGAGATTGAAGATGCATTCCAAGAGAAAAACCTTGTACTAGCAGTGTGGATAGACCTGAAGAAAGCCTTTGAAAAAGTATGGAAAAAAGGTCTGCTGTGGAAACAAACTGCAATGTGAATGGAAGACTGTATAACTGGATAAAGTCCTATTTACACAGTAGAAGAGCTAGAGTAGTAATGGATGGACACAAAAGCCAGAAAGTACTTCTGCGACACGGTGTACCACAAGGAGGAGTCCTTTCGCCTACACTATTCCTTGTATTCATTAATGACCTGGTCAAGGAACTTCCCTATGGAATCAAAGTGGCACTGTATGCAGATGATCTGGTCATGTGGTGTACAGATGAATATGCGACAGTTGCTACACAGAGACTCCAAAGAGCAGCAGACATCTTGACATCATGGACAAACAAATGGTGTGTAAGTATCAACACAGAGAAATCAAGTACCGCTCTGTTCACCCTCTCATCTAAACAGAAAGCAGGTAAGATCTTTGTAAATGAAATACCCTTAAGGATGGACAACCAACCCACTTACTTAGGAGTGACTCTTGACTCAAAACTGACGTGGAAGCAACACATCAACAGTGCAGAAGCAAAAGCCAGAAGAAAACTAGCCATATTAAGAAAATTGAGTGGAACCACATGGGGAGCTAGTGAAAGAATCCTCAAGAATGTATATCAACAAAGTATTCTACCACATTTAGAATATGGCTCAACATCTTGGTGCACAGCATCAAACACTACGCTGCATAATCTAGACAAGGTTCAAAATCAGTCACTACGGATTATCACAGGTGCCATGAGGTCCACACCAATAGTAGAAATGCAGAAAATAGTTGGTGTTCAACCGCTAAAGGAACATAGAGACACAAAGGTCATGACGATGGGAGAAAAATTCCTTAGCTCTGTAAGCCATCCCCTGAAGGAGAGATTCAATAACTTGGCATTAGGACGGCTTAAAAGAAGCAGCTTCATTCATCAGGCCAAGCGTATGCGTAAGCTGATACCTGACATTCCAATTGTAGTCGCTCCATTATCATCTGTACCAGAGCATACACCATGGAAAGAAGCAGATTATACACAAATAACTATTCAGACTGAAGTGAAAGGTGTGCAGAATGGTGAGATGCAGAGCAGTCTTGTAAGATCAACAGCCACACTTAGTGTTCTAGATGACAAATATCCATGTGACACCTGGATACGTGTGTATACAGATGGATCTGCACATAATGCCATAAAGAATGGAGGGGCAGGAGCATATATTGAATATCCAAACAACACCACTGACAAGATTTCCATACCCACTGGAAAATACTGCAACAACTTTGATGCAGAAGTTATGGCAATTATTGCTGCAGTTGAAAAACTGTCAGACTCCAGAATTGATACATGTCCTGTAGTAATTCTCACAGATGCAAGATCAGTACTGGAAGCTCTTCAGTGCAACAAACTACCAGACCTTAAAGATGCCTTGTCAAAAATTGGCTTACAACATGGAGTCACTTTGCAATGGATTCCCCCCCACTGTGGGATACCAGGCAATGAGAAAGCTGACCATCTGGCCAAAGAGGGCACTGAAATGGAGCAACCAGACAATACCAATCACCTATAATCAGAAGAAAAGCATGATAAAAACCTACAGGAAGCCACAAACACCACCACATGATGACTATCACATGCTAAACAGAAAGGAACAAGTCACCATCTTCCGTCTCCGAACAGGACACAGCCGACTCCGAAGTCATATGTATACAAAGTTTAAGGTTGGTACTACTAATCTATGTACATGTGCCCAGGTGCCCCAAACTGTGGAACATATCCTCCAGAACTGCATCAACTACGAGACACTGAGAAATAATTACTGGCCCAGTGAAACCACTAAAGAAGATAAGCTCTACGGTTCCATACATGAGTTACAAAAAACAGTGAAATTTATCCAAGAGACAGGACTGCAGATATAGACAGACAATGCGAAAGAAGAAGAAGTTACTAACTTCTGTTACTGATCTCTGAACTGGATAAAAATTTGAATAAAAGTAATTTACATATGTTTATATTGTATTTCTCCACCCCCTTCGAAAAAAAATGTAATCATTATTTAAATTCTGTTGGGAAAACAAGAGCTGTTTTCAGTCTTTCCTGAGAAATGATGAAATTAACATGTGTTTATCGCACACAGTTGTTGTACTTTGTTGCATGCGTTGTTTTCTAGTTACAGTCTTACTGTTTATCATGCTGGAAAAATAAACTATACATAGTTGAATTATCCTCAGAGCAGAAATAGCTGTCCCAACAAAAGAGAAATAAATATGCTTTTATTATAAATATGCTTTTATTTATGTAACCATTTAAACTGACAGGGTAAATGTCGGCGGAAAAGTTCTGACCAATCATCTTAAGGAAGTAATATCGTACAGGTAATTAATATTTTTCTTTTACTTTTATATAAATGATTTTATTTTATGCTTTGTAATCAAGATACATGAATCCTTTTTGTGTTTTTTTTTTTTTTTTACTTGTAAGCTGATTTCGTTTTTGATATTTTTCTTTCTCTTTGTGTGTACTCTGCTGATTTAGGTTAGATTTCTGGTCCACAAAGTAAAGAGATTAAGAACCCAGGCTAATATCACAGAATGAATACATTTAAAAAAGTAGGATTAATTGGCATGGAAGAAAACAGGATTAAATGGTATGGACAACAAATGAGACCTGGTCTGTTTGGAGCACTGCAGGTTGTGCCCTGGCACAAATTAGATGTAAGCTGAAGAAATCAAATGCCACTATACCTACCTTTCTTTAACTCTTCCCGTGCCACAGGAAGAAACATGAACGTTCTGTTTGGTGCCAGAGTAAAAGTGTGAGTCTTGATATGTATCGGGAGTATAGTTGGAAAAGTAAATGAAAAACAGTATTTCCATGTTATGTGTACTTATGTTTCAAAATAACTAAAGACGTATGAAGATTTCATAAATGCAGAGTTTTTTTAGGAAAAAAGAAGTAATGTGATGTTTTTAGACAATAATTGTGTCCTACTTACCATCACCTAGGTCTAGATGTACAGTACGTAACATCTGAGATGCCTAGAACTACCTGTGACTACCTGTCGATCTCGTCTTGTGATTGTATGTCCCTTTCTCCCTAAAATAATGTCTGATATAACCTTCTAACTACTTCACCAGTTGTCTAATATGTCTAGATCTACTTGGGATACATTCAAGAACAGTGGTCTGGTCACAGGGTATGTCCATATCCCTGTCTGCATCACCAACAATTGAAAATTCACTTTGATTTTATCCCTCATTACTAGGCACTCTTCGGCCATGATGAACAGGGTCACGGGGCATGAACATTAAATATTTACAATCTAAACGTTACACTGGTTTTTTAATGAAACAAAGCGTGTAGTGAAATATGGTCCCATGGCACTATAGACACAAACCGGAAGTGACTAATTTTAGTCCTTAAGCACAGGAAAAGTTAATGTCAAGGAGAAATACGTAAAATGAAGGTTTTGATGGGGTCAGCAACTTAAATGTACAAAGTCAGTCTGATATAGAATTTTAATGACTGCCTGTACTGAACAGGAAAGTTGATGGTCATCTGCATTAGCAGAAGAAAAGATTAAGAAGAAAAGGATGGCTGAGAATAATTTTTGGAGGGAGAAAAGTAGAAACCTTAACACATATTCTTGGTTTACCACATTTCACATTGCTTATGAAACTGGAAAAAGAAAATATAACCTCCCTGTGGTGTTTCATGGCATAAACAACAGGAAAGAAGAAATATTTATAGCGTTTGCAGTGATTAGTTTCTTGGTTTAATATCTAGACCATTGATCTAAAATCTAATTGACCATTGGTTTGAAGGAGAATTACAAAATAATTTAGGTGCTAGTTATGCCAGGAACTAGTCATGGGTGTGAATTTCTGACTATGAATTTGAAAAAAAAAAAAGGATAATATGAAGCTGTGACTGTGTAGTAAAAACTGATGAGGCATGGCACAGATTTACAAATAGTAAAAGTAAAAGCCGCAATATTGGAGGCACCTAGGGTGTTAATGTCCATACCTTCCTTGACCTGGTGGCACACTAAAAGATGATGTGGTCAGCATCACGCTTGGTTGCCTTTACTCCCCAGCCTCAGAGAATAAAAACAGGTACCCTTTTCTATAGCTGGGTGACTGGGGTGCCTCCAGCTGAATTCGAACCCCCCCCCCCCCCACCTTCACCATGAGAGATTAGCACATTAACCACTCTGCCTTTCAGGTGCCCTCAGATGGTAAGATGGTCAGATAATAGAGTGTTAGAGTTGGGTTAATTCAAAAAAACAATGTGAACATGACTGGTATTTGAGTCAGAAGCCTTTTTTCAGAGTAAAAACACAAAAGTGAACAATTAATAAAAAGAAAAGAGTGTGAGGCAAAGAAAGAGTAAGTAAAGTCACTCTGATAATTTTTAATGCTGAGCAGAGTAGTGCTTATAACAAATTAACTCTTTCATTTTCAAACAAAAATTTCAAGATTGCACAAAAAGTTTATAGTTTAAATCATGTTTATATCAGAAAATTACCAAAGGCTTAGTTTAAGCCTTCATAGCAGTTTAAAACTCCCAAAACAAAGAGCAAAATCTGATACATATAGCAAGTTTTTTAAGACCACCTATGAAGTCATCAGAATGACTCATGGAAATGAAAGAGTTAATAATTTACTGTACAGTTAGGCTGTGATGAATAACTTGTGCTTGCTTCTGTGCTGACTTTTCAGACAGTTGATGGTCATGGATGAGACGTATGTCATCAACCAGATGAAGGAGGATGTTTGCTATGTTTCCACACAGTTCAACAAAGATATGAATATAGCAAGGTAGTATAGATCCTTCCATTCTCATAAAGTG
The DNA here is from genome assembly GCA_009760885.1 of Achatina immaculata. Taxonomy (NCBI): domain Eukaryota; kingdom Metazoa; phylum Mollusca; class Gastropoda; order Stylommatophora; family Achatinidae; genus Lissachatina; species Lissachatina immaculata. The sequence goes on along the minus strand of CM019692.1, from coordinate 23,224,819 downwards.
CCAGTGTAACTGGGTGTAGATAGTGAAATTCATTCAGTTCATCAGTCGCAGATGAGTAATCATTCCACACTTTTTTAGTTAAGAGCTATCCTTGGCAGATTTTTGTGTCACCTATACTATCTCTTCTTGCATGTGCCCAAGAGAATAGACTTCAAATTCCAGAACATATACTTTAGGATTTTACAGCAGATGCAGGACCATGCAGCCAGATCTGACTAGATCATCGAAGTCATCTGGATCAAGTGGCAAAAGATAAAGCAACATAACTATTACCAAAACGTGGGGTAAAATTTGAACTTTATCCTGATAGACTGGCTCCATGCTTACCATGAAATCTAAAAAAAAAAAAAAAGAAAATAAAAGCAGCAGTGAATGTGAAAGAAGAATGAATGCAGTGTCCTAATGAAATCAGTCTTACCCACTCCTAAAGCAAAAAGTGAATGAAAAATATGAATTTTGTATTTGTGGACAACTTTTTTGGGTTATTTCTCAACAAGTTTATGCACTTAGTCCAGCAATCCTGGAGCATACGGATCCCTTCTTTGTAAAAGTCAGCATCTTGTGCCAGTAGAAAGTGATCTACAGTATGAATGACATCATCATCTGAAGCAAATTTGCAACCACTGAGCTCCTTTTTGAGTTTGGTAAACAGGTATAGTCCGATGGGGTCAAATCTGGGAATAAGGAGGATGTTCAAGAAGCTGGAAGCCACATTCATGAATGGCAGCAATTGCCACCACTGACTTGTGAACTGGAGCATTGTCTTGATGAAAGATGACTCTTCTTGTCAATTTCCCTCAACGCTTTTCCTTCAGTTTGACACGCATTTGCTTCACAAGATTAGTGTAATAGGCCCTGGTGACCATTCGGCCCTTTTGAAGATAGTCTACCAATAGCACATCTTCTGAATCCCAAAAGATGGAAGCCATCACTTTGCTTGCAGAAGGAACAACCCTTGCTTTCTTTGGAGGTGGGGATCAATGATGTTCCCACTGCTTTGAATGTTCTTTGGTTTCTAGTTGAAAATGATGAACCCAAGTCTCATCCACAGTCACAAATAACTTTTCAGGATCTGCAGGCAAATTGCCAAAATTGTCTCTGACATGTTGAGACACTGTCGTTTGTGATCAGCTCCCAGAAGTTTTGGGACCCATCAAGCAGAGACCTTTGTCATTTGAAGATCATTGTAAATAATGGCATGAACACATTCCTGGGAGATGCCCAACTCAGTAGCAATGTACTGCACAGTTAGTCGTTGATTCTCCATTATCATGTCATGGATTCTGCCAGTGGTTTCATCGGTGGTTACCATTCTTGGTCTTTCTGGATGGGGATCATCTTCCAGACTCTCTCCCTTCCATGTTTGAATTGAGCTGCCCAATTTCTTCACTGTGCTGTAAGAAGGGGCACTCTCTCCTAGAGTCTCCACTATATCCATTTTCTCAATTTCTGCCACCCCTTACCACTTCAGTAGCCCATAAAAAAGAATTGGTTGCAGTTAATTTCTTGAAACTTGATGTTTAAATTTACATTAACCTGATCTACAAATGCACCTAATATCAACAGTGTTTCAAGTATTTGTACTTTATGCTGAGAATTTATCAGTCACCCCTCGTAGTTTGTGTACATGTGAAACAGAGATTGAAAACTTTTTTTTCACTCCATTTGTATGGCACTTATTTAATAATGTGTCACTTATGTTTAGAGACAACTTTTATTGATCCAGATATTATGATCTATAAGGTATCATTGTATCGTTCTTTGGTTTTTTTACATTCCAAAAATGTAATAAAATTATATAAATTCCCAGATACTTTGATTTATAAAACATCACTGTGATGTTTCTTCTTTTTATTTTTTACCAAAGTTTTCATGAGCTATAAAGATATACCAACAAGTCTCTATACCATGTATTGTATTATGACATGATTGTGACAGATTTCTTCAGTTTTTATGACCCAGATAGAATTATTGTGATGAAGTCAGCTGTTGTGATGTGTAAGCCCAACATTGTGATGTGTATCCTCAGATTAAAAGGCCCAGAGAACACAATAAGCAGAGACTATATCCTTCCTGATTATACCCATATCAAAAGAGGCTATGTCAGATCACAAGAGGAATCATCAAAAGCCAAAGGAGATGAACAGGTGGTTCAAGTGTTGTACTCTGTGTCTTTAAAAGCAGTTTGGTTTTATTGTTTGTATGAAATATTTAGTATTTTGTGACAAATTTATAAAGTGGCAGTATCTAGTAATATTAGCTTCAGTGTATAATATACCAAATTTATTCAGCAGTGTTCCCTCTAAGGTGTGTGACACCGCACACACAAAAAAAAAAACCCGTGCCATGCACCAAATTTTATATGTATTGCAAAAAAACCCCAGAAACAGCTACTTTATTTAAAAAAATTTCTTAATTTTGCTCTGTGCTATGGTAGCGCTGAAGAAAAATATATCCTTCCATGAGTTTGTTTTTCTAATTTCTTTGGCTTTTAGTATTTTTTTCCATGAGGAGTTGGTTCTCTCACTTCCCTAGTCATAAAACACTTAATGAAATCTCATTGTCTGCTGTACAAGGTATTCCATCTGCATAAATATGTCTTTTATCCTGAATGTTATGATCAGAAATGTGGAGTACAACTAAGAAAGATGAATTGCAGATCTTTGAGAACAAAATCCTACGAAGAATGTCTGGGCCAATAAAGGATACCAACAGTGGGGAACGGAGAATTAGAAAGAACACTGAGCTTAACAGCTTATTTAAATCACAGCATATTATAAATGTCTTGAAACTGAACAGAGTATGCTTAGTTGGGCCATGTAGAAAGAATGGAAGAGAACAGACAAGTGAAAATTATGTATGCACAAGAGATGAGGGAAACAAGACCAAGGGGTAGACCAAGACAGAGACGGAAAGACAACATAGAAGGGGATATAAAAGAAATTGGTGTCATCAGTTGGAGAGAGAAGATTAGGAATAGAGTGAAATGGAGGCAAACTTTAATGAGCTTTAATGGCTGAGAAAGCTGAAGAAGAGGAAGAAGAATCTTGAATGTTATAATTTTGAGTTGCTACATATGTCTCTCCTCTTGTAATGTAAAACAGTCCGCAGTTTTAAAAAAAACAAAACAAACACATGTTCTACAGATGATCCGAATGAACAATGAAAGGTTTGCAGTCCCAGAATTATTGTTCAGACCCAGTGACGTTGGTATTCAAGAAATGGGGATCAGCGAGAGTATCATGCATTGTTTAAAAATGGTGGAAAAAGGTCAGTGTTTTTCTACATCCTGTCAAATCTCTTCACATTTATGCTGGTTTATTATGTGAGATATTGCTGCAACAGGCAGACAAATCATCAACCTGTGCCCTCTTCTCAGAGAAGGTTTGCTGAAATGGACCACCAGTTTGGGAGTTGGAGATAGATAAATACAGGAAGCAAAGATGGCAGTGCTGATGTAATGGAATTATTATTAGGTCTGATAAGCTAGATCTGCCCAAGACTCTGTCCTGCCTCATCAGGATGCTTTCAGTAACATGCTGATGTGCTTCATATGCCAGGTTAATGGACTAGGGCTTGCCTTAGGTTCTCGTGGTAGTGGGGTCAGGGAAGAGACTTTGTTCTTCTGGGTCCGTGCTAAATCTTCAAGTAAGTCACCACATCCATCCTCCTCCAGCATGATACCCATGCTCCATCAGAATGGGGTCATCTGCACAGAACAGCAGTTTGCAGTTCCCAGGGGATAAAGATAAGAATGATACAGTAATGATAATTCTTATGTACCAATTTATTTATACATTTTATTTATATAAATTTTCATCCAACATCCTTCATTCTGTTCTTTGTTGTACTGGATATTGTAGAGGGAATTATATTCTTTAAATGCTCTTTTCATGTGTCTCTTGTGTATTTTTTCAGTGTAATCATCTAGATTCTATGCAATAGACTTTGGTTGCGCATCATTTTGCCTTAAAATTGTATACATATTTACACATCATGAATGTACTGTACCATTTGTACACACGGAATGCCAGTAGAATGCAGAAATGTGGAATGTGTATAGATGTACACAACCCAACCTGGCAGATGAATCTGAATGAATTTGAGGCAGAAACCACAATGTTGCCATTATAAAATGTCCAAATATAGGTTTATGAAATATATAGCAATAACATGATTAAAGTTAATTGTAAGTATGAATGTGATTTATAATCAGTGAATTACGCATGACATGAAGCACTGATAGTGTAAGCAGGTACATGATTTGTGGTCAGCATCAGTGTACATTGTAATTTAAAACAATGATTATCATTTCAGAATTGGTCCCTCATCTACTGAATAACGTTGTCCTCACTGGAGGCAATGCATTGTTGCCTGGCTTCCAGGACAGACTGTAAGTTGATGATGAGTGCAGTGCGTTTGGAAAATAACTGTGCACTTAACCCAGTGTCGATTCCTGTATCGTAGTGATATCTTACTGCGGCAGGTAGATGTGGCTAGATACCGCAGACATTAAGATATCACTACATATCAGAATCGGTACTGGGTTAGTGCACAGTTACTTATGGAACACCCTATATTATGCATTCATCTCTTAAATTATTCTTTGATTTATTGAATGTGTTCATGCCACTTAAGGACGTCCATGGTTTGCTGAACATTACCTGCCAGATAGCCACAGCTTCTTTTTAACCTTAAAAGTTATTCATGAGTTAGGTCTTTCGAAAACTTTAGAAACACAGGCAAACTCTAATCAGAGGATCAGAATATTTTTGTACCATTCTCTGGTTGATTTGTCCTCTGCTTCCATTCACACATTTATGAGTGATTTATTTTCCTCATCTGTTTCAGTTTGACTGATATAATCATGTTTCCTGATGCTTCTTCTTGGCTTATATAATTTGTCAGTGTTGATCTTTAGAATGCATAGAAAAAAAAAGGTGAATACTGATTATGAAAGAATGACACAGAATAAAGACAGCTTGTCACTGATTTTCTCCATTTGTCACATTTTGGTTTTCTTGTCTTTTCAGCATGAGTGATAAAACATTTTGCTGTCGTTGATATAAATAGTTAATGGAAGATTCTTTTAGTGTGCTTTCTGTATGTATTGATGTTTGATTATGATGTGCAGTTTTGGGGGATGGTGGGTGGTGATGGGGTCCGATTTGGCACTCAGCAACCCGTAGCTATGCTGACATCAGGGTTTGCAAACAATAACTGCTGACATCAGGGTTTGCAAACCATAACCAGCCAAAAATCTGACCCACGTCTCTGTTGAAACCCCCAAGTAACAGGCGTAGTCTGGCTAAAGGGCAGGGATTGCCAAAGTCCCTGTGGTGGTGGAGTCTGGTAAAGAAGTATTGCACACCCCTTGCTGTTTCTTAGCCTCACCCAGGGACTGATAAAATAACCACTAAAACCCGTTCCTAATCTGATATGATGATATGCCTCAAAATCTTCATCACATTGTCTGCAAAGAACACCAACTCGCAGTTCCCTGGAGACAGAAGCAGAAGATTGGCAATTTGAAATTAGCTTCAGACAAGAATGTAATATTGCTTAATAACAGAATTTGTTTACAGGTTAGAATTTTTTTTTACAGTTATGATTAGTAGTTTTTTTGTTTTAAATTGCTAGTTATATCTTTCCATATGGAGCTTAAATCTTAAAGAAACTGTGCTAATATGTGAAAACTGCAGCGATGGAATGCGGTGATCTGCACAGTTTGGTCATTGGTTTGAAATTGTGTGCCCACATGGGTATTTTTAGCATGTTTACATAGAAGGATTGTTATGGTGCTGTACGCCTGCAGCACAATCAAAACTTTGCTTAACAAACTTCAAGGTTGTCGAGTAAGGTGGGAATAGCTTGTGTCATTATAAAATTAAATGACTTGTGACATCATTTTAATCTTCCTACCAGGACATGTTGATCATTCAGGAAATTAAAAAATGAACTGGTTGGTGCAGTTATAGTACCATTTTGACAGATATTTCATTTGGTGAACATTATTAACATCCTCATTCGAGGCCAGTAGAACAGATTTATCTTCTCAGCAAGGAGTAAGATATTTTCTTGCTGAGGACACTGGATAGAATGTATAACATATTTATATTTTCATTCTGATGACACTGGATAAACTGTATATTAATGTAGTTATATTTTCATTCTGAGGACACTGGATGAACTGTATATTAACGTAGTTATATTTTCATTCTGAGGACACTGGATGAACTGTATATTAACGTAGTTATATTTTCATTCTGAGGACACTGGATGAACTGTATATTAACGTAGTTATATTTTCATTCTGAGGACACTGGATAAACTGTATATTAATGTAGTTATATTTTCATTCTGAGGACACTGGATCTTCTTCTTCATTCACTTCTACCACCAAGACCACCCCATGATCCTACTGAATTTACTCTGTGATCCTTGATAGGACCACAAGAGATCCTTGAGCGGACCACAAGAGGTTCAGAGCATTGTGGGGCTTGGGCCTGTATTCTCAGTGCATCGCAGAAGCGGGATTTTGTGACACCGCGGTTTTCATTACACTAGTTTAATCTAGAGTTGGACTTTCTCACCAGAAAACCTTGACATGTTTTGAATATCAATATACACCTGCCGAGTGAGAGGTGGTTGCCCATCCAGCCTAGAGTTGGACTTTCTCACTGGAAAACCTCTATGTGTTTTGGATATCAGTATATCCCCACTGGGTGAGAGGTGGTTGCCCATCCAATCCAGTGTTGGACTTTCTCACTGGAAAACCTCAGCGTGATTAGGATACGCCTATATCCCCATCAGGTGAGAGGTGGTTGCCTACCTAGACTGCATTGGTCCAGTGTCTCCAACTTCAGCATTTTGTGGTTGTGGCCACTACCCTTCCTAGTTGTGACCAGGACAGAGCTTTTGTCCAGGAGGACAAATCCTCGCCACCAGTAAGTTTCACCCCTGGGTTAAGCCGATTTAGGCATATTATCCCAGTATTGGCGTATTTAGGACGTGACTGACCTTTAGGGCAGAGGTACCGTGACATGAGTAGTCATAAAGTTTCACCCCTGGATTAAGCTGGTTTAGGCATATTTCACCAGTATAGGTGTATATAGGACGTGGCCGGTCTCTACAGCAGAGGTGCCGTTGTATGAGTAGCTCTTACCGCGAGACTACTGGACATACCGATTAAACTTCACTTTATCCTTTCCATCACCTTTTTCACAGCGATAACCCTAATTGCATTTCACATTTTCTTCATTGGCTAGGAGGAGTTTCACCCCATGCGTGGCAGCCGAAGAATCTTGCCAGCAGTGTATTAGTTTGACCCTTGGGTTAAGCTGGTTTAGGCAATCTGCCCCAGTGTGGGGACGTGGCAGGCCTCTAGAGCAGAGGTGCAGTGATTTGAATAGCCCTGACCTCAAGTCTACTGGTTACTTCACTTAATTCTTTCCTTCACCTTTTTCATGGCAGCGCTGCGCTGCAACCCTAATTGCATTTTTGGCTGGGAGGAGTTTCACCCCATGCACAGCAGCTGAAGAATCTCACCAGCAGTGGAGGATGCTGGATGAACTGTATATTAACATAGTTATATTTTCATGCTGAGGACACTGGATGGACTGTATATTGACATAGTTATATTTTCATACTGAGGACACTGGATGAACTGTATATTAACATGGTTATATTTTCATGCTGAGGACACTGGATGGACTGTATATTGACATAGTTATATTTTCATGCTGAGGACACTGGATAAACTGTATATTAACGTAGTTATATTTTCATGCTGAGGACACTGGATGAACTGTATATTCTCTCTCTCTGAACCTTAAGTGCCCATGGCACATGGGCTTTCCGCAAGGGTTTTCCACAAATGCCTGTCCTTCGCCTTTTTTTCTGCTCTTGCCCAGGTGAGCCCTCTATTGCTCAACATCCTTTCTGTTGTTCTTCTCCATGTCTCTCTTGGTCTACCCTTACTTCTGTTCCCCTTTGGTGTCCATCTTAGTGCTATTTTTGGTAGTGAACTGTATATTAACATAGTTATAATTTTCATGCTGAAAACACTGGATAAATTGTATATGAACGTAGATATCAGTCTCTTACTCCAAAAGTAGACTGAGAAGATTGTAGCATGTTTGTCCAGATTGTAAAATGATGATCCTAACTAGCTTCAATCTCGTTTTTTTCTTGCAGTTTCATGGATGTTCGAAGTATGGCAGATGACGATATGGATGTTGGGGTATCCACACCTCAGAAGTAAGTAACTGGATTAATAATGAGTTTTCTCCCTTACATTTCCTGGCTGTGCTGAACAGAAGAACAAGGCCATGTTTTCCAGTACCTACCAGCAAAGAAAAACTGGAAATCAGAGTAGTTAAAATAATGTTTTTTCAGGAGTCTCATCAAGCCTATGAATTCTTCAACGTATTCAGTCAGTCAGTCATTTGCATGTCCGTTGTTGTAAGTAAGATGCCCTGCTGCTGATGCATCCATTTGCAAATTATCAACAATGTCTCGCAGCCATCTTCGTCTTAGTCTTCCACTCTTCCAAGATGCTTTTCTCTAAATTATCATGACGTTTAATTTGTCCAAAATATTTAAGTTTTGTCTCTTTAATCCTCTTTACTAGCCAGCCTTCTTCAACATTAAGTTCTTGTAGTATGGATATATTTCTTGTTTTTTTTGTGTCCATGATATGTTCAAGGTATTCTTATATCTTATATCCTTCCTATGCCGTTAAACATCACATAGGGCTCGCAAAGTAGTTTGCCAGTTTTTCCTGTCTTCGGTGAGTCTTTCAACCTCATCAAAGGATTTTATGCCTGTTAATTTGGCCTCTCATAACAATGTCCACTTCAGAGTTTCATGCGGTCTGCCTCTTTTTCTTTGGCCTGTTGTGTTCCACCCGATAGCTTGTTTTGGGATTCTCTGATCATTTCTTCTCATCAAGTGACCAACATATGTCCATCTCCTTTTCCTGATCACCCATGAGACTGGTTGTTGTTCAGTCATCTGTCTTATCTCTGCATTGTTCTTGAATTCATTCCACTTGATGCCGAGTATTTTCCTTATGCATTTGTTTTCAAAAGAGTCTAATTTCTTTTCTGTTTCTTTAGTTGTTTTCCAGCTTTCACATGCATAAATGAGGGTGGATGTTACATTTGAATTGAATAGTCTTAACTGTTCAAGGTATTACTGGCATAAAAATTAAAAACATGCCTCACACAGCCTTGTAAAATTCTGCATGCTAACTAGTTTTTAACATACTCTGCATTTTTTCATTTTCATCTTCAGTCAGTTTTAATTATTAATGTAAAGTAATAAATAGTAGTACATGTTATCCATTTTACTTTACAAATAGAATGATCAGACAGCTTTAACATTCCAGCATTCCTGTGTGAAATCTCAGTCTCAGCTCAAATAGGTCATGTATAAAACTATCACAGTGACATAGTCGAGTTAATATAACAAGAAGGTCAGATGAACTTTCTCACTATCCTGTGGCATCTTCAGCGAAGTTTTGCCAAAATGGATCTTCTGTTTTGCTGTGCTGTTTCTTGCTTCCAAGGTGCTGTGCTCTGACCAAACTGTTGTCCGAACTTTGCCTGCTTTTGTCTGTCCAATCCATCTGTCGTGTGAAATACTTGCTCCTCATTCTTCATTGCAGCACTGTTTCAGAGATCTCAGTTGTATTGCTTCTCCACCATAGGGTTAATGGCATTTTCATTATGCTAAACAATTTTGCAGTCAGGTAGAAGTTTTACTGTTGGTAGAACATGGTGAACATCATTGTGATAAGCAGTTTTACTCCTGACTAACTCTAGCAATATTTTATTGGGATAAGCAGCCGCAGGGTCAGTAAATCTTGTTTGTTTCATCAAAATCAGTGCTTGTGTCTAAGAGTGTATCTTGCTTTGTTTGGACTTTGGTATGGATAAAATACCTTGCTCATACTGCAGTAACTGCCTCTCTGTTCTCTGTCTGTTTTAAAATGAAGGACAAGGCTCATACATTTGGAAATCTTAGAAAGATAAGGGGTATACAACAAGATAGTGTTGAGTATACAGTACACAGCCATCGGATTTACCTGTGTAGATTTATTTTGTGTTTGGTTCATTGTTAATTTGCCTGACGATACATAGTTATGCCAAAATAAAAGGGATAAAAATTAGAATGGATAACATTTGTTACTCTTTCTTTCATTTTGTTAGTCCCATAACATATGCCTGGCATGCTGGATGTGACTTGTCTCTGGACCCAAGCTTCCCTTCTCTGTGTGTGAGCAGACATGAGTATGAGGAGCATGGTCACACAATCTGCACCAGCAAGTTCAGTGTCTCATAAGAAGGCTTTCATTATCTGCACCAGCAAGTTCAGTGTCTCATAAGAAGGCTTTCATTTTGGAATTTTTTTTGGGTCTATTTGGATGTACATAAAATGAAAATTAAATGATTTTTTGAAACTGTTTGTATTATTTTTCTGATTAATTTACCAACATTGAATAAAAATAATATCAAATGTTATGTGAAAAGTGAGAAAATTCATGTGAAATTAATGTTGAGCTGTTGAATTTGTACCGGTGTGGCATGAGTTGTAAATAACTGACTAAAACTGTTGAGTGTTAGTATCATTATCGTAGCTCCCTGAGCAAAAGCCTGTATGCTTCAATCTCCTCAGTATATTCTTCATTATATAGAGCAATGACAACAGTTTTATTTTCATGTATGTTCCTTTTTTTTTGCTCTGGGCATAGGAAGTTCTTGTTGAATGTTTCATCAACTGTTATTAACTTGTAACCTACTATAAGCCGTTGGCTTTTCTAGAATAACTCTTCCCGTGCCGTTGTTTGCTGTAGCGACCCTTCCTGTTTTCCGATTTGTGCCAATGGTCAATATAGCGACTCTTGGTTTGTTTCAGTAAAACAACCGGTGTAACATTTAGATTGTACATATTTCGTCTGCGTTTCCAGTGACACTTTTCAAAATGATGAGAGTCCTTAGTTACGAGCGATGCCGAACGAGAAAAAGGAAGAGAAACATCGAAAATTTTCAATTTTTGATGATGTAGATAGAGGTATGGACATGGCCTGTGACCACCCCACTGCCCTTGAATGTATCCCAAGTAGATCTAGACATATTAGACGACTGGAGAAGTAGTTAGGAGGTTATTTCAGACATTAATTTAGCGAGGGTGCAATATAGAATCACAGTACGAGATCGACAAGTAGATCTAGACATCTCAGATGGTAAGTAGTGTAGATCTAGACCTAGCCAATGGTGATCTGGGCACAATCATTGTCTAAAAATATCACATTACTTCTTTTTTCCTAAAAAAACTCTGCATTTATTAAATTTTCATACATTTAGTTATATTTTGAAACATAATAAGTAAATGGAAATACTGTTTTCCATTCCATTTTACAACTATACCCCTATACAGGTCAAGACCCGCATTTTTATTCTGGTTCCAACTGAATGTCAGCGTTTTTTCCTACGGCACGGGAAGAGTTAAAGAATAAAATAATAACAAAGTCATAAAGTTGTTTAGCAGTCAGTTTATAATACTGCAAATGCTAAAAAATAGGGATCACATCATTTCTCATAAAACTGTCATGGTAGTGATATTTTATTACAAAAAAATAAATGTGTGTATATCATAAATGTTGTTTGGTAGTTAAAGAGTTAAGTAGGTTTTAGTTTGTGTTGTTTGGTAGTTAATGAGTTAAGTAGGTTTTAGTTTGTGGGTTACTTCTTTAGATTTTGTTCTTCATAAGTCCTTGTAGAAAGTGAGCACACATTTCATAATCTTTGAGCATTGTGTCCCACTCCATTCCACCCAATCAAGTCACCAAAACAAGCAGTTGGAAGTTCTCTGTGGAGTATTCAGCTTAGCTGGCAATCAGTTTTGGGGTGGTGGAGGGTCTTCTTTGTGAACTTGTGCTGGTATGCAGCAAATGAAATTTTTAATGTTTTATCTGAAGGCGGAAGTGCTTAGAATAACTTTAGTATGAAGAAGCAGAAAGTAACAATGAATGTTCAAGGTATGTTGGATGGTATGGATTTTTGAATATTTCTAGAATGCCAGTACATGATCCTGTGCAGTCATTTCTCTGCTGCTTGTACAACATGAATGTCCAATAGTTGCTTGTTTTGTTCAGTTATAAAACCATTCTGATGGCAGTTTTAATGTTTTCAATCTTTGCGGATTGTCCACAGAATATCTTTCAGTGAAAACCCCATGAAAATGAGATCTGTAAAAATATTTGCATCATTTAGTCATGCCTCCAAGAAATTCACCTTGCCCTTGGGGAAGGAGGATGGGATTATATGGCTTCCAGTGAGAAACCATAGATTAAAGCACACTGGTATCATATCTTCAACCCACAACCTTCACATGTCTTGTCTCTGTCATCTCGAGCCCTCTGTTGTACCTCTGTTTACTCAGTTTCAGCTCTGTCATCCCATGCTGATGGAACTAGTTTAGTATGGTGCACACACAGACATATATATATATATTCTTGTCTCTTCTCCTGTCCTTCCTCATTTACTGTTATGTGTAGAGGTGAAGTGCAGTTGTCTTCCAATAGCTTGCCTGTTGCCTTCGTACATTTCAGATGTTCAGGGACTCTGCTATACCATCAGTCCATCGTTTGCATGGGTGGCCCCTTCCTCTGCCTTTGTGTGGTCTGTAAAACATTGCTCTCTGTGGTACACGTTTTGTTAGCAGTTGTGATACATGACCGAACCATTTTATTTGCTATTTTTGAATATAGTTCAGAGCAGGTTCAACGCCTACTTTATTTCTGATTCTGTCCATTCTTGATATTCCAAGAATTCTTCTCAAGAATCTCATTTCAGTTGTTGTAATTCTTGTTCCTATTGCACTTCATAGTATATATATATGAGCACTGTTCCTTTCGCCGATTTGCTAGATCTGTCGCAAGGGGGGCTGATCACATCGCCCGACTTCCCTTTGTCGCTGTGTTTTGGCGCTTTAAACTCACTGACCGCTGCACACTGGTTTTATCGCCCTTTAGTGAAAACATAACATATATAATAAAGTTCACCATTTCGGCGCGCCAGGGCCACGTGAATCGGGTCTAATCCATGTCAGGAACATTAAAAACCACCATTTTAACACCACATAACATGATCGCGACTTGGCCCTATCGCCATTATATATATATATATAAAGTCATTGCTCGCTTACCTGCAGAATTACCATGTTACCATGAAGGAAATATTAAATTTAGAAAAAAAACTAACTAAAAATTAGAAATTCATAAATTTGAATTCATAAATTACACACATCCCCACCATATGAATGGCGTCATGGCAGACCTGCAATTAATGTAGTGGGGACCATGTTGAAAAGTGATAAGGAGTTTTCAGTCATATTTGTTTATATATATTTTTTAAATTACAGTTACTTTTTGAACCACCATTGTATATACGAGGGGGATTCAAAAAGGTAACATAGCTTTTAATAATGGTAATTATGCAAAAGAACATAATGGTTATTTCACTTCTCCACATAGTCCTCCCTGCAGATCAATGCACTTCCTGTACCATTCCACTAGCTTCTTCTTCTTCTTCTTGGAAGAAGAAGCTTTTCATTTATTTCAGAATCTAGGTCTGCACCGCCTCATTAACCTCATAAAGAGAAGTGACCCAGTGACTGCATAGAGCCATTTTTATGTAGACCAAAGATGTGGTAATCACATGGCAGCAGATCAGGGTTATAAGGGCGATGAAATAAATGTTCAGACTGCAGTCGCCTTCCTTACACAGTTGTGGCTGCTTCGTGGGGTTGTGCTTTGTCACTGTGCAGCAGATCAAGCTTCATCGGTTAATTTGTTCTTCTGGCTTTAAACCTTTATGCCCATCCATAAACTTTTCATTGAGCCCTACTGTTTTCATTTCCATTGAGCCAACATCGTATGACGAATATGAGCATGTTTAACGCCCTCTGCCCAAAGAAATCTCACTAAGACGCGTTCAGCAATGGTACATTTTTGTAGCAGAGCGTCGGTGTGTATATATGACCATTGCTTCAACCAGACAAATGGCAGGGCGCTGCGCTGTGCATGTTCGAAATGCCCATCATCCATTGTGAACGTGTTGTATTGCGTCAGTTTTAATTCCCTGAGGTTGCTGCGTGATTTTCAAATGGAAGAGACAAGACAAGACTGCATGGAAAAAAGACCTAAGAGAACTTCTAGTAAACACCTGGAGAGAGACATTTGGGAACAGTGATAAACTGAGATGGATTGTATCTGTGATAATGAACCCTATAGGGCTTTTATGGTGAAGAGAGAGAGAGAGAGAGAGAGAGAGATGTCCACAGGTGAAAACTGTTACAAAGTTACTGTTGTAATGCTGTAAAAAGTGACAGCAACCTATTACTATAGTGAAGTGACTTTTTTCTTGCATATTTTCATGGGACTAAGCTTTTCATATGAAAATACAACTTTCTATATTTTTGGCTGCTCTCATGCTCATTTTCGATCTGCATGTCTCGTATTTTGCAGTTTAAGAAATATCGGAATAACGGATTGGACGATTATTTCAAAATTATTTGTCTGAACATATGTTTCAGACATTTTAAAGTATTAATCCGCGCTGTTCATAGCACATTTACCCCGTTATACTGCACTGGATTCTTACTGTAAAGAAGTCCTTGAGTTTTCGTACTGTCGACTTATATTTGACATCGTCCATACTCAACTTTTGCACAAAATTTACCCACTCTCTATACAGAAGTGGAGGGGACTGATACGATCTTACTGACAATACTTTGGCAGCCACAACTGTCAGCTTCATCCACTCCGCGTGTACAGGTTGGTTTGCCCACTGTCACGGCGTTTCAGCGTCCATTGTGCTAGCATGAACGCATTTTCTCACTCTAGTTTCATGAAACTTGCGTGAAAAGTCACTTAGAAACGCGCTTGATGAATCATTATTTCCAGAGTAATGTTAAAACTTGTCCCAAGGTAATGGAATATGAAGCAGTCCCCCCCCCCCCCCCCCCATAATAGGCGTATACAAAAAGGAATAGAAAACTAATTATGTCAGTCTGTAAGAACATCGAAGAGCAAAACCTCTATCTTAATGCAAAGAAAACTAAATTGATGACAACTGACAAAACAAGGCAGCTGAAATATATATCACTGAGGGAAAGTTAGAAGAGGTGGAGAGTTTTGAATATTTTGGATCACTAACTAATAATGGAGATGCAACGAGGGAAATTAAAAGGAGGACATCTATCGCTCTTCAGAAAGTAAAACAACTAAAGAATCTGTGGAGAGGAACAGAAAGAACTACAAAAATAATGTAATAATATCCATCTTTCCCATCGCAACATATACTTGTGAGACCTGGACACTTAACAAAACAGATGAGAAACACATACATGCCTTTGAATGTAAATGCTACAGAAGAGTTCTTCAAATATCATGGACACAAAAAGAACAAATGTATCCATACTACAAGAACTTAATATTGAAGAAGGCTGGCTAGTAAACAGGATTAAAGAGAGAAAACTTAAATATTTTGGACACATTAAACATCATGATAATCTAGAGAAACCATCTTGGAAGGGTACATAATGGGAAAAAGAAAGAGGAAGACCAAAGCGAAGATGGCTGCAAGACATCGTTGATGATCTGCAAATGGATGCATCTTGCTTACAATCGAGAGGCCTACAGGAGAGCTGTTAGGGAAGCAAAGTTCCGCAAGGGACATACAAATGAAAGATTATAGGCGTTAAGGAAGTCTGCTTCCTTAACCCTAGCCCAGATTATAATTTTTCTAAACAATTAGTTCCAGTGAATCAGTGAAGGAGAGCAACACATGCCAATGGCAAGAGAATAGAAATGAGTTGTTTTTTTTTTTTGCGCAAAACAGGAACAGTTCCTAGTTTTTTTTGCGTGGGTGGAAGGGGGGGGGTTAAGTTCTGATGGAACATCACTTTGCTGATGACCCTGGGAAAATCGATCAAGTTTCATAATCGAATGGAATGAAAGTCTGAAATCAGCAGATTCCGGAGGTCAAAGTGCACAGATGACATTAGGTCAGTGGTTCTCACATCTTTTCTTGCTGCCGCCACCCACGCTGTATCCATAGCCCGCCCAAACGTTAAGTTGGCTTTAATGCCCCCCCCCCTCCACCTCCTGCTGCTCGCTTTTTTTCCCTCACCGCCCTGCTTGGTTCTAGGTGTGTTACCGCCCACTTTTGGAACATCTGCATTACATCAGTGAAAAACTATATCAGGTTTGTGGGCGGGGAAAGCGGGCGATCAGCTCGGCTTTGACCACAACAGGCACTAAAAAATCGGCTAACACTACGAACCTTCCATTACATCATGTTTCCAGTCTTGAATCTTGTATTTTGAATAATTCTAAACACAGTTTCTTCTGCTCACGAACAATCAATTTTCCATTATTTTATTTATTTATGTATATTTTTTTGACATCGCCAATCCAGCAGTAATCCGAAAAACGTGGCCTAATATAAACATTCTGTCTACTGCTAGATTTCGTGTCATACTCCCCTTTTTTTATCTTCAAAGTCTGTCGATGTCTCGTGACTTCTGTCCATGAAACTTGTATATAAGACAGCCATCAAACCTTGATTTATAACATTTTCTCTCATTAGCAAACCTCAGTTCCATTAATTAAACTTGTATATAGAGCAGTTCTTTAAAGCAAACCTCAGTATAGATTTTGTTTTTCTTTCACAAGAAGACATATCAAAGAGTTATCTGTAGTAAAGCTTGAAAGAGCATATTAGACAAGGCTATGTCTTCACTCATTCTTCAAGTAAACCTCTCTCTTCACCCGTTGTTCAGATGAACCTCTGTCTTCACTTGTTCTTTACACGGCTGGCGAGATTCTTCAGCTGCCGTGCGTGGAGTGGGGCTCCTCCCGGTCAGTGAAGAAAGGTGCGAATGGGGTTGCCGCTCGGTACCACTGTGGAAAAGGCAGAAGAAAGTATTAAGCGAAGTAAACAGTAGTCAAATCACGGCACCTCTGGTCTGGAAATCGGCCACGTCCTATGTGCACTTATATCGGGCGAAATGCCTGAACCGGCTTAACCAGAGGTTAAGACACTGCTGGCGAGATTATTCGGATGCCGCGCGTGGAGTGAAACTCCTCCCGGCCAGTGAAGAAAATGCGAAAAAGAAATTAAGGTTGCCGTGCAGCGCCGATGTAAAAAGGTGATGGAAAGGATAAAGTGAAGCTTAGTCGGTATATCCAGTAGTATCGCGGCGAGAGCTACTCATACCACGGCACCTCTGCTCTAAAGACCGGCCACGTCCGATATACACCCTTACTGGTGAAATATGCCTAAACTGGCTTACACCGGGGGTGAAACTTGATGGCTACGCATGTCACGGTACCCCCGCTCTATAGGTCGGTCATGTCCTAAACACGTCCATACTGTGATAATATGCATAAACCGGCTCAGCCTAGGGATGAAACTTACTGGTGGCGAGGATTTGTCCTCCTGGACAAAAGCTCCATCCTGGTTACAACTAGGAAGGGTAACGGCCATGACCACAAAATGCTGAAGTCGGAGACACTGGACCAGTGCTGTCTAGATAGGGAACCACCTCTCACCCGGTGGTGATACACATGTATCCCAAAAACACGTCGAGGTTTTCCGGTGAGAAAGTCCAACTCTAGACTAAACTGGTGCAACGAAAACCACGGTGTCACGCATTCCCGCTTTGAGACCCACCAAGACCACAAGCTCAAGCCCTGCGATACTCTGAACCTCTTGTGGTCCTCTAGTGGATCTTGTGTGGTCCTTTCGGGGACCACGGGGGGACCTATCAAGGACAACAGGAGTAAATTCAGTAGGATCACGGGGCGGTCTTGATGGTAGAAGCGAACGAAGAAGAAGAAGAAGCAGATGACTTGTTCTTTAGACAAACTTTTATGATTAGTCGTCTTTCAAACAAACTTCCATCTTCATTCATTCTTCAGGCAGTCGTCTTTCTTTGCTCGTTCTTCAAACTTTTGTCTTCGCCCGTTCTTCAGACAAACTTTTATCTTCACTGGTTATTCAGACAATTTTATCTTCACCCGTTCTTCAGACAACCTTCTGTCTTCACTCCATCTCCAAACTTTTATCTTCATTTGTTTTTCGGACAAACTTTTATCTTCACTTGTTCTTCGGACAAACTTTTGTCTTCACTTGTTCGTCAGACGAACGTCTGTCACACTTCTTCAGACAAACTACTATTTTCATCCATCCTTCAGAAAAACTCCATCTTCACCCGTTCTTCAGACGAACTTATGTTCACATATTCTTCAAAAACTATCAGACGAACTAATGTTCACATATTCTTTAAAAACTATCCAGACGAACTAATGTTCACATATTCTTTAAAAACTATCTTCACCCGTTTCTTCAGAAAAAAAACCCAACTTCACCCGTTCTTCAAAATTCTTGTCTTCGCCACTTCTTCAGACCTCGACATGGAATCGGAACTTTGAAAGCAGAAGCTGGAAATAGCACTACTTTGAAACTTCCAGACTTTGAAGTATAGCACAGGCCGTGGCCTCTCAGAAACTCCCTCTTCTTTGTTTTCCTCGTGATCAGCCAATGTTCTCGAACATATGAGAGAGAAAAAAAAATCCATTTTCAAGCTTTAGACCTCTCAGTAGCTTCGCAGACTTTGCCCGCCATTAAGACCTGTTTTTTTTTTTTCTTCTTATGTTGGATCAGATGAGATCCCATACTTGTCCCTGGCTGTTAATATTTTACCATGCTTTGCAGCAGCTAATGTTGACATTTATTTCCCCAAACATAACAAATTCAAGTTCCGAGCATATTACATATCCACTGGCCAGAGCGTCAGAGAGAAAGTTTGTAAGCCATTGCAACAGCATCCCACCCTCCAAAACTATCCACTACAGCCCCCCCCCCCCCCCCCCCCCCGCGAAGCCATCCAGGCCTGCCCTTAAATAGGACAATTCATCCGGGACTCGCAGCTGTGAACATCTGAACTCCCTCCTCGCTGGGCTTGCCAGTGAAGCTCCTATTTGACGTGCGTCACATTTTTAGCTGAGACAAGATCTGCTGCCTCTTGCACTTCTTATATCAGGGTCGTTCCAACAATTTTTGCTCTGCTATGACTGATTGTACTCTTGAGCATCGATAATCCGGCATCAGCGGGACCTGTTGTGTGCCAGATAAGTGATTTTTTTTTGGTCGGATTACTGATGGTTACGTTAGAATGTACTTAATCCAACAGCTGTTTGTATTTATCAGAGCCGGGGCTAAATGTCAGCAGATTATAATAAAAATGCACTAAGGACAATTAGAAATGCTTTAACGGTGTTTGAAAACGCTCATAGCCAGTGGATGCAACAGCTAGCGCCACCAAGCGGTAGAAACAGGTCAGTGCGGAGACCCGGGAAACCTGAAATGTCCCTCGTGGAAATTAACTGACTGAACCGGATAACTGATTGCCGGATTTGTGAAGGTCAAGAGTACTGAGTCGTCTCCCCTACTTTCGTTGAAACGGTGTCAATGTTTCAATTTTTTTAAAGTCTACAAGTGCTCCGATATGGGATATGGGGGGGGGGGCATGAACGAGGAGCTCAGCCCGGTGCACGTACTCCATAGCACCTTCGAGTGGGAAGTGACGGGCGGGATTCTATCCCAACCGTGAATGCAGTAGGATGTTGTGCTTAAATTGTGTCGGGATTTTCTTGTTGTTGTGTTGGTGGCTTGACGTGGTTGGCTTGATTTCAAACAGTGCCACATTAATTAATAATATCATAAGTTAAAGACATGTAATTTACAGACTTGGAGCAGGTATAGGTGGAGGGCCACACGCTTCAGTTTATCTCTTCTCCTCTAGTACCGAATGTTTCAGAGAGGAATAATGAGAATGTCAGACAAAATTAGCCCTCCCTCATTTACCCTATTGATTAGCGGGTCTGTGTTTGTTAGCCATCTACCCCTCCCCCTCCTTAACTCCCATTCCCCCACCGGGGCCCAGAAGCAGTGCATCGCCTGGATCCCCCCCCCCCCTCCCAGTTTGACCCAACAGTACCAGTAGCACTGCCAACACACACGAAAGCGAGTCTTACAAACTCACCGAGGTAGACAGCGAAGTGAACAACGCTTCACATTTTATGACTTATTCATGGGAACATTGTCAAGCCTGTCAGCAAGGTCTAACAATAACAGCCAGGCCATCTGGTATCTGTATGCTGCACATAGGGATTAGTTTTAAGTGACATAGATGCGGAGACTGGGATCTG
Organism: Achatina immaculata; assembly: GCA_009760885.1. Classification (NCBI taxonomy): domain Eukaryota; kingdom Metazoa; phylum Mollusca; class Gastropoda; order Stylommatophora; family Achatinidae; genus Lissachatina; species Lissachatina immaculata. The sequence continues at coordinate 23,204,535 of CM019692.1, read as the reverse complement.
CATCGTTAATGCTGAATATGCGACCACTCTTGTTATTTTGTTGCAGAAGATGGTGTGTGGCCGTGCAGCTTTAAATCCCTATGTGTGTACGTGGAGAGTGAAAGAGATAGTGAGTGAGAGAGAGTGTGAGAGAGAGAGTGTGTGAGAGAGTGTGTGTGATTGATTGATTGACTGATTGATTGATTGATCTTTATTTCAAAAGGGTTAAGAATTGGGCACGCAGGCCCGTCTGACAGTCTGCCCTTTATCATACATTTTCACTCTGTTCCAGACATTCTACAAATATGCTGTTCATATAACAAACATAACTAACATTGAAGCTGAGAGATATAAAATAAAACATAACATTTACGTTTCGTTCTTAAAAGTTCACTAAGTACAGAAGTAACTACATACATTATAAATGACTATCTACTAAACAAAATTTTCGGGACTATTCAGAAAACAATTAATTGTATTCGGTATCTGTAAGAGCAGTTTAAGATAACTTTTAAGTTTTATAATTCATGAAGGCATGTAGTCGACATCAAATAGATATTAGGAAAGCTTGTAGTTGTAGGAAGGAGTATAATTTATATTTTTTAAATAGGATGGGAGAGTATTTCACAGATGAGCAGCAGAATAACTAAAGCTTTTCTTGTAAAGATCAAGTCTAGGTTTTGGAAGACATATGTTGTTCAAGCGTTGGCTGCACTTTGGGCTAAAGAGAGAGTGAGGGAGAGTGAGAGAGAGTGAGAGTGAGAGAGAGTGAGGGAGAGAGAGAGTGAGGGAGAGTGAGAGAGAGTGTGAGAGAGAGTGAGAGAGAGTGAGAGTGATAGAATGAGAAAGAGTGAGAGAGAGTGAGAGTGAGGGAGAGAGTGAGAGAGAGTGAAAGAGTGATAGAGAGATAGATTGAGAGAGTGAGAGTGAGAGAGAGAGTGAGAGAGTTATAGAGAGATAGAGTGAGAGAGTGAGAGTGAGAGAGAGAAAGTGAGAGAGACGTGAGAGATAGAGTGAGAGAGAGGTGGAAGGAGCGCTTGAAAATATCGTGTTAACACAAGAAGTAAGAGACATCTAAAACTCTGATGGTAATGATTAAAATTCGTTCACCAAAATGAGCGTATAGTCAAAAGTGCCTGTTTCCACCATTTAGAATAACTGGAACTTAATTGTTCATGGATTCTTTACATTTTCCTCGATTATAACACCACCTCTCCCGCCCTTTCGGCCAAAACCACCCACCCACAAAATGGATTTCCGCATATGTCTGCAATACCCCCTTCGCTAATCATATTTGGTAGCAGTAGGACTTCAAAAGATACCCGTAGCTTAGGCTTGGCTTTATTCTACCCTACATAAGGACAGTCAGAAGGAGAACAGGTGAAAGAAAAACTCTAATCTTAAAGCAATATTTTTCATAGTAACGTGTTCAGAGATGGAGTTTCATACTCCCATAATTTGTTCCAGTGCTCCTTTATTTGTTCCCATCTCTTATAATTTGTTCCAGTGCTCCTTTATTTGTTCCCATCTCCTATAATTTGTTCCAGTGCTCCTTTATTTGTTCCCATCTCCTATAATTTGCTCCAGTGCTCCTTTATTTGTTCCCATCTCCTATAATTTGTTCCAGTGCTCCCTTATTTGTTCCCATCTCCCATAATTTGTTCCAGTGCTCCCTTATGTGTTTCCATCTCCCATAATTTGTTCCAGCGCTCCCTTATTTGTTCCCATCTCCCATAATTTGTTCCAGTGCTCCCTTATTTGTTCCCATATTCCATAATTTGTTTTCATATCCACAGCATTTATTCCCATATACAAGTCATTTGTTTCTATGTTCCTAATATTTGTTCCCATACCCTCATCATTTTTTTCCATACCCCCATCATTTGTTCCCATACCTCATCATTTGTTCTCATGCCCCTATTATTTGTTACCATATCCCAATCATTTGTTCACATCTTCCACAATTTGTTCCCATATCCACATCATTTATTCCCATATCTCAGCCATTTGTTTCCATGCCCCTAACATTTGTTCCCATTTCCCGGTCATTTGTTCCCATACCACCATCGTTTGTTTACATGCCCCCACCATTTTTTTCTGTACACCTCATCATTTGTTCCTATATCTCATCATTTGTTCTCACGCCCCCCCCCATTTGTTCCCATCTCCCATAATTTGTTCCATATCAACATTATTTATTCCCATATCCCAATCATTTGTTCCCATGCCCCTAACATTTGTTCCCCCCCCCCCAAATCACTTGTTTCCATACCACCATCATTTGTTCCCACACCTTATCATTTTTTCATGCCCCCCCCACACCTTCATTTGTTACCAAACACCCATAATTTTTCCATACCCCTGTCAGTTGTTCCCATAACTCCATCAGTTGTTCCCCTACCCCCATCATTTTTTCCCATGCCCCTTTCATCTGTTTCCCATATCTCCTTCGTTTTTTCCCATACTCCATCAATTGTTCCCACACCCCCGTCTTTGTTCCCACACCCCATCATTTTTTCCCATACCTCCATCATTTTCCTCATATCTCATAATTTGTTCCCATACCCCATCATTTGTTTTAATACCCCTATCATTTATTTCCATGGCTCCATTATTTGTTACCATACCCCCATCATTTGTTTGCTCCCATCACCCATAATTTGTTCGTATATCCACACCATTTATTCCCATATCCCAGTCATTTGTTCTCATGCCTCTAACATTCGTCCCCCCCCCCCCAATCATTTGTTTCCATACCCCCATTATTTGTTCCACTACCCTCATCAGTTGTTCCCATATCTTCATAAGTTGTTTCCCTACCTCCATCATTCGTTCCCATACCGCCATCATTTGTTGCCCTACCTTCACCATTTGTTACCATATCCTCATCAATTATTTCCCTACCTCCATCATTTGTTGCCCTACCCCCATCATTTGTTCCCATATCCTCATCAGTTGTTCCCATACCCTCATAAGTTGTTTCCCTACTTCCATCATTCGTTCCCATACCCCCACCATTTGTTACTATATCCTCATCTTTTGTTTCCATTCCCCCATAATTTGTTACCATTTCCCCAAGATTCTGGATATCTCTGTGTATAAACCTTAGTAGTAAAGCATAATGGGTGTCTGAGTGGTGAAGTTGTTAGTGCACTGGTCTCTCATGGCGAAGGCCGGGGGCTCGAATCCGGCCGGAGGCACCCCAGTCACCCAACTGTAGAAATGGGTACCCGACTTCTTCTGGAGTTGGGGAGGGAAAGACAGCCAGGCGTGATACTAACCATATCACCCTCTAGTGTGCTGACAAGTCAAGGAAAATATGGGCACTAACACCATATACCTATGTGCCTCTAAGGCATGACAGGATTACCTTTACCTCTTAGTAAACCATAATAATAGAGAAATACAGAGAATTTAAGGTGAATCTATATTTATCCTTTATAGATGATTCAAAGGTACTTGATTGTGCACAGTACCAGAAACTTTGGAAAATAATGGGAAAAATGGTATTTTCAATACATTTGATACATTTAATATCACTGCTGTATCTAGACCAACAGGCAGCAGTGAGAATAAATGGTGAAACAACAACTTGGTTTGATAATAGAACAAGGGGTCCGTCAGGTGTGCAATGCTGTCGCCTTACTTATTTAACTTGTATAATGAAAATAGAGGAATGTTAGAGAAGATATAGATAAAGAATATTACGATGCCACAACAATTGGAGGTTATGAAATACCAGAGATTAGATATACTGATGACACAGTATTACTATCCACAACACAAAAAGGAATGGAAAAACTAATTATGTCAGTCCGTAAGAATAGTGAAGAGCAAAACCTCCATCTTAATGAGAAGAAAACTAAATTGATGGCAACTGACAAAACAAATAAGGCAGCTGAAATATGTATGAATGAGGAAAAACTGGAAGAGGTGGAGAGTTCTGAATATCTTGGATCACTACTAACTAATAATGGAGATACAATGAGGGAAATTAAAAGGAGGACATCTATCGCTCTTCAAATAGTAAAACAACTAAAGAATCTGTGGAGAGGAACAGAAAGAACTAAAAAAATACGATTTTTAAGGGCATGCATCTTTCCCATCGCAACATATGCCTGTGAGACCTGGACATTTAACAGCTGATGCCTTTGAATGTAAATGCTACAGAAGAGTTCTTCAAATATCATAGGGACAAAAAAGAACAATACTACATACAACTTAATATTGAATAAGGGTGGGTAGTAAATAGGATTAAACAGAGAAAACTTTATTTTTGACACATTAAACATCATGATAATATAGAGAAAGGAAGTTAGGATCAGAATTGCAAAAGCAGCATCAATCTTCAAGAATCTTGAGAACATATGGAATTCAAAAGTTATAAGCACAAAAACCAAGTTAAGACTATTCAATTCAAATGTAATATCCACCCTCATTTATGCATGCGAAAGCTGGAAAACAACTAAAGAAATAGAAAAGAAATTAGACTCTTTTGAAAACAAATGCCTAAGGAAAATACTCGGCATCAAGTGGAATGAATTCAAGAACAATGCAGAGATAAGACAGATGACTGAACAACAACCAGTCTCACGGGTGATCAGGAAAAGGAGATGGACATATGTTGGCCACTTGATGAGAAGAAATGAGCAGAGAATCCCAAAACAAGCTATCAAGTGGAACACAACAGGCCGAAGAAAAAGGGGCAGACCGCGTGAAACTCTGAAGAGAACATTATTAAGAGAGGCCAAGTTAACAGGCATAAAATCCTTTGATGAGGTTGAAAGACTCGCCGAAGACAGGAAAAATTGGCGAACTACTTTGCGAGCCCTATGTGACGTCTAACGGCACGGGAAGGATATAAGATATAAGAAGATATAATATAGAGAAGACCATCTTCATAATGAGAAAAAGAAAGAGAGGAAGACCAAGATGAAGATGGCTGCAAGACATCGTTGATAATCTGGAAATGGATACATCAGCAGCATGGCATCTTGCTTACAACCGAGAGGCCTACAGGAGAGCTGTTAGGGAGGCAAAGTTCCGCGAGGGACATGCAAGTGACTGACTGACTGAGTAAAGCTTATAAACTACCAAACAGGATGAAAATAAATCTGCCTGGCCAAGCGCCACAAGGGCCATGTAAGAGAAAAAAAGGGGGGAGGGGAGGGGACAGCACTGAATGGTATTAATTCAATGCTGTCTGTTATCATCGTTTTCATTTCTTCAACCTCTCTCCCCCCCCCCCCCCACCCCCTCCTGGCCCTCTTTCAATTGTCGAAACTTTTTATAGAAGATACTAGACCCGCCCTATGATGCTGAACAACACACGAGAAATGGCCATTAAAGTCATTATCCGCAAACAAAAAAAAAATATTGCCTGTGGACACGGATTGCCTGGAGAACTGGCGGAAAAGAAAATCCGTTCAGTCGGCATCATAACATTCCAATCCCATTCTGAGCTGAGATTTTCCAAGTTCTTTTCCGCCATCTTCCTTTTCAGGATGTCGATTCCCATCATCCTTCTGTGAAAAGGGTTTTCTTTTTTTAAATTCTTCTTTTATTTGTCCTTTCTGGGACATCAAGCACAGTATAGATTGTGCTATATCTCACCATACTATTACCAGTTTAATAACTGCGCCTCTACCTATCCTCTTTTCGTAAGCATAAAAAAAAGTACTCGTGTTAGCACCTTCAAAGAAGTCGCATATTACTGCCAATTCTGACATGCGTACAGTTTTTCTGTACGGAAACATACAAAACTTACTTGTGTTTGTAGTAAAGTAATTACATTTTGCAATGAATGGGACATGTTATTCCATTGGCGTAGTGGGACAATCTCCTATTGGTTTTGCAAGTACAAACGTTTGCATTTTCATGAGGTGCCTCTCTACCAGGTGTACTTGACCCCCCCCCCCCCCCAAACCACATTTAGAATGTATCTACAATTTTGATTATATTTATTGTTGTAAAACTGAAAGTCTATTTTTCAACTTTGATTTATTAATTTGTAATTTAACTGTGATCAGTTCGTCCGTTAAGAGGTACAGCGATGTAAGCGAACCAACGACCTAAACTAATGGCAAAAAATGGCCAAAATCTCATAACATTCTTCAACAGGAAGAATAATGTTATATTACAGGAAAACTGTTGGTTCATTAAAATACAGATACTTGTATCTATCACATTCTGAAGAACTACTATTAACTCTCTCTCTCTCTCTCAAAAAAAAATCTCTCTTCTTCCTTAAGCTTTATCTGTACACGAAAAGCCTTTCATACTCTGCAGTACATCTCTGGAACACTTTCCCCTACAATTTAAAATCCATTAGTAATACTTCATCCTTTAACTCAAACCTTTTTCATTATTTAATTGCTTGTAACTATATGCCTCCATAGAATAATCAGCACTCTCTCAACCCATGACTCGCCAGCCATCAAGTACTAAAATGACATACTTCAAAAAGTAACTTGTTAGATATTGTTAGAGATTACTTTAACGATTGTTAAAAAAATATGTGTTAGAAGATCTGTACTGAAAATTTATTTTTGTTTATGTATATGTCTGTGTGTATGCGTGTGTGTGAGAGCTATTTTATTAGGCTACTTACTTCTTCTCTTCTACTTTGAATTTAAAAGTTTAATCTTACACTCTTTTGATATGTTTTTTGTTCCTAATTTAATTTGTGTACCTTTATTAAATCGAGTGTGTGGAAAGAATGAAAGATGGAGTGATGAAGGGCAGAATGTAAGACGGGCCTGCGTGCCCAGTTCTTTATCCTTTAAAAATAAAGATCATTCATTCTCTCTCTCTCTCTCTCTCTCTCTCTCTCACACATACACACACATACACACACACACACACACACACACACACACTGCGGGAACAACATCGCACAAGGTAATGTAACTCTTTTTTCCTTCTTCTATTCTCATTTGTTATGCATAATTCATGTAAATTTACCATTTCTCTTCCTTTTCCTTTCTTTCCATATGATAAAATCGAAATGTTACAGATGTATTCTCTTTTTTGCGTGTGTGTATGTGTGTGAATAAAGCTGCTTCTTCCTTCTATTAAATAAATCTAATTATTTGTTACATTCACGAGACGAACACATCTTGTCAGAGTGTGCACAGTTTCAGACTGACTAACTATTTTGATCTGATTAACTATATGTTACAATATTTGAATATTTAATACCTGGAAACCTAGAGCTGATACCAATTTTCTGGTGTCATAGTTTTTTCCCCTGGTCCCAGTTTCAGTAAGAACTGACTAATTTTATAAAGAAACAGACAAAGTTATTCATTTTTTTTTATCAGTGTTATATTCAGCACCAAATTCAATATTGCCAACGTGCTTATTGATAAAGAAAATGAAATATCATTTGCAGAACACCACGCACATGTTCACATTTTTTCTATGCGTTACAGCCATGGTCTGTTTCTTCTCTTTGACCGTTCTAACATAACATGGCTAATAACATTTAACGCCAGCATGAAACTTTAATAAGGATTTTTTTAAAAAAACTCTTTCTCTCCTAAATTATTTCCCGTGCTCTGCCAGAATGTATTTTGACGAGAAATTTTGGTACAAAAAGGAAGTTACTCTTCTTCAGGTTTCTGGGTCATTAAGGCTCATTGCTGCAGATAAAGTTCGCCTCCATTCTTCTCTATTCCTAATCTTCTCTCTCCAGTTGGTGACACCAATTTCTTTTATATCCCCTTCTATGTTGTCTTTCCATCTCTGTCTTGGTTTACCCTTTGGTCTTGTTTCCCTCACCTCTTGTGCATACATAATTTTCATTTGTCTGTTCTCTTCCATTCTTTCTACATGGCCCAACTAGCGTAGTCTGTTCAGTTTCAAGACATTTATGATTCACTGGGATTTAACTAAGCTGTTCAGTTCAGTGTTTCTCTTTCTAGCTCTCAATTCTCCACTGTTGGTATCCTTTGTGGGTCCAAAGATTCATATTAGGATCTTGTTCTCAAAGATCTGCAATTGTTCATCTTTCTGTGTTATACCCCACGTTTCTGATCCGTATATGACAGCTGATCTTATTATAGTTTTTGGTGTTCTAGGACAGGATTGTGGATTTTAACAGGTGTTGCAAGGCGAAGTTTATTTTATTCCATATCTGTACTCTGCTTTTAATTTCATCCCTTAATATGTTACTTCTGTTGAAGATCGTGCCTATATATTTGTATGTTTCTGCTTTCCTAATAATCATCTCTCTAACATTTACATAATCTGGATCATTCTGCCTCTGGTCTCTTGACATCTTCATATACTCTGTCTTATCTTGGTTAATGTTCAAACCCACTTTTAGTGCTACATCTCTCAGGTGCATGCAGGTATTGATGATTTCTTGCATAGTTTCCCCCACTAGGACGATGTCATCAGCATATCCTAATATTGTAGCTTGTTCTTCTGTACTGCTTTCTTCTTTCACTTTTCTGATGACCTTTTCTAGTACTAGGCTGAATAGTAATGGAGATAATGTATCATCTTGTTTTAAACCAGTTCTTATATAGAAGGGTTCTGACTTTCCTCCTTTATATATTACTATATTTTTTGCATCCTCCATAATACTCTGGTCAAATTGATTAATTTATTAGGTATCTCAAATTCGTTCATAATTTACCATAAGCTGCTTCTATCTATGCTGCCATAAGCTTTCTTGAAGTCAATAATGATATTATATACGTCTTTTCCATATTCCCAGTACTTTTCCGTTCTTTGATGTAGATAAAATAGATCTGTACTTCCCAAAACCTGCTTGATAGTCTCCCAGTATGTTCTCGCTGTATGGTTTTAATCTATTTAAAAGTATAATAGATGTTGTAGCTTGTTTGTAGTAAGGGTATTCCTCTGTAGTTTTTGCACTTGCTCTTATTGACTTTTTTTTTGAATACTGGGATAAGTAATGATTCTTTCCATTCACTGGGGGTTTTTTCATCTCTCCATATTTGTTGTATTAGTGCACATATCTGTTCATGTAGATTTAGACCTCCTTCCTTAATCAGTTCTGCAGCAATTCCATCTGAACTAGTTGATTTATTGTTTCGTAGAAGCATGATACTGTAGATGACTTCTTCTAAGCCTGGTTCCTCTATTTCAGGTTCACAAGTCTGTATTTCTTCGCATAGTAATGTGTTTACAGGTTCTTCATAGTTTAGTAGTTTTTCAAAATATTCTTTCCATCTTATACATATTTTCTCTTCATTATTTATCATATTTCTATTACTCTCCTTCAAGCTCTGCAGAGGTTGTTTATACTCTTGCTGTACTGGTCACAGTTCTTTATAGAATTCCCTGATTTTTGATGGCAAGTCTGCATCTCGCTTACCATGTCTTTCATATATTGTCGTTTTTGTTGACGAATAACTTATTTGAGTTTCCTTATATTGTGTGGTACTTCTCATTTGTTTTGTTGTTCATATCATTCAACCATATCTGTATTGCTGTTCTCTTCATTATGATTGCCTCTCTGCAGACTTCATCGAACCAGTTTTTTTTTATTTTTTAGTTATGGTCTTGACTTCCAGGCATTGTTCCGCTGTGTTCTTTGTAATAGTTTTTATATCTTCCCCTCTGTCATCAGTACTTTTATTTTGTTCATTCCCTCTTGTGTTTATCTCTTATGGTTTACTTCCTTTCTGAATTTTTCTCTAGTATCTTCTCTTTTCAAAGCATCTCTATTTATTACTGAGCTTTAATTTAATGTACTATACATATTTTTCTTCAGTCTGAATCTTAGTTTAGCTCCAACAAGATACTGGTCGCTGCTGTTACAGCCCCTCTGTAACTTCTGATCTGAAGTATGTTTCTTGTGTGCTTGGTATCAGTTAAAACATGGTCTGTCTGGTTACGTGTTAGTTTATCAGAGGGTTTTCATGTTTGTTTATGGTTGTCCTTATTTTGAAAACGTGCGCTACTTAATCTCATCCCATAAGCCTCTGCCACATTTATTAGTCATCCATTATCATTAGATGTTTCACCCATACTTTCTTTTTCCTGTGATGTGTCTGCGTGACTCTTCCTTTCCTACTTTTGCATTGAAATCTCCTAGTATTATCAGTATTGCATGTTTCTGGGTCTTCTTTATAACTCTCTCTAACGTGTTGTAAAATTTTTCCTTGACGTCATCCTCTGTACCTTCTGTTGGTGCATGCGCGTTAATCACCTACTTTCTTTGTTCCTTTGATTCTCCGAAGTGTTACTCCTGGCAGGTCCAACCAAGCTGGGAAGGTCTGCGAGGGTGGGGTCAGTCGAAACTTGCACCCTGGTCCTCCAGGTTGGGGGTTGGAGCGTTGGATCAACGACCCCATCTCCATACAAAAAAGATTAGTGTTACGGAACAGATAGAGGAGCCTCGAAATTGGACCAACAAAAATGGATTAACACCTTGGAAAGTCAAACATATTACGAGATTTGGAGCATGGAACATAAGAAGTTTATACAAGACAAGGGCAGCTAAAGAATTAGCAGATGAACTAATTAGGTATGACATGGACGTTACAGGAATACAGGAAATCAGATGGGCTGGAGAAGATATAAGTCATAGGAGAAATGGTATTTGTATACGGAGGTATTGCCAATGGAAGACATGAACTGGGGGCAGGTTTTGCTGTCAAGAGAAAAGTATGGGACTTAGTGATGGACTTCAGTGCCACCAATAAAAGAATCAGCAGCCTCTGCATCAAGGAAGCTACTCTATAATTTAAAAATAAGGGTTGGGTTAGAAATGTGATACTTTCTATTTCATTTAGAACTTGTCTAAATATCGCTGTGAACATTTATTCGCGTACGGCTGCAAGATCTACCAACTCTGGTAGTGTTGTTTTGTAGCGAAAGAGTTAAATATTGATTAACAGCCAGTCAGAACTAGAAGAAGCTGGCTGACTCTACTTAGTCCTGACCACATAATACTTGGATTTCAGGTGTTAAGAAAGATTTTTGTCCCCATAACTATAACGATCATCCATTACTAATGGGATAATGGACATTACCCGTTCTTATTTTCGCATTTGCATTCACGTATGTCTACATCCAAAAGGAGAATAATGGACGTTGCCTGCACTAAATGTTTGTACTCTTGTTCAAAGATTTAAATTTTACATCGAAAGGCTGACTTCACAAAAAGAAAGGCCCACTTCACTCTACAATAAAATCTGTTTTAGTTAAGTGTTATAACGTGTGCGCAGTGAACGTTATCATCAGTCCTCTGTACTCCCAGTGGAGCATAAGGCATCATCAAAGGTTCTCCAGTCAGTCTTGTCTTGAGCAAGTCAGGATACCTCAAAACATCTTTCCTGCTTCCTTTAGTTCTTCCTGTGTTGTGCGTCTCCATATTCCCAATAATCTGCCCTTCTTTCTTTTCATAAAAACAAGACAGAAACTTCAAAACGCAACAAAACAACACTTCGGCTCTGTACAGAAACATCACAGATAGAAAACGTTAGCGAGCACAAAACACTAGGTTTTCTTGACCAACATCTGACCTGGAACTCTCATGTGCAATGTCTAACAAAACTCATCGCACAAAAAGTATACCAATTAGCTAAAATTAAGCACTTCATCGATCAAGACACTAGGAAGACATACTACATATCTCATATACAAATACATTTAGACTATTGCTCAACAGCTTGGGATGGTTGCCCAGTATCAAATACAAAGAGGCTTTGCTCTCTCCAAAAATCGAGCAGTAAAGCTTATTAGTGACAAAGATCAAGCACAAACAACTAACCATCACAAACGTATCAAAATACTACCTCTTAAGAACAGGTTCCTCTTCAACAAAGCCAAGTTAGTACATCAAATTCTTTCACGGCATGCCCCGCCTTATCTACGGAACCTGTTTAAATTTAGCCCAAAGTGCAGCCAACGCTTGAACAACATATGTCTTCCAAAATCTAGACTTAATCTTTACAAGAAAAGCTTTAGTTATTCTGCTGCTCATCTTTGGAATACCCTCCCATCCTATATAAAAAAAATATAAATTATACTCCTTCCTACAACTACAAGCTTTCTCAATATCTATTTGATGTCGACTACATGCCTCCATGAATTATAAAACTTAAAAGTTATCTTAAACTGCTCTTACAGACACCGAATACAATTAATTGTTTTCTGAATAGTCCCGAAAATTTTGTTTAGTAGATAGTCATTTATAATGTATGTAGTTACTTCTATACTGAGTGAACGTTTAAGAGCGAAACGTAAATATTTTATTTTATTTTATATCTCTCAGCTTCAATGTTAGTTATGTTTGTTATATGAACAGCATATTTGTAGAATGTCTGGAATAGAGTGAAAGATGTATGATAAAGGGCAGACTGTCAGACGGGCCTGCGTGCCCAATTCTTAACCCTTTTGAAATAAAGATCAATCAGTCAATCAATCAATCTCTTGAGGTTTCCAAGTCAAGGCGGTATAGGGGTGACTTGTTCTTTCCATTAGTAGTGTACTTCATGCATATTTTTTTGCAATGTAATTAACTCAAGAAACCAGCCAGTTCGCTCATAGCGAAGGTAGCTGCTTCAAGTTCTATTAGAGAAGCCCCAGCCACCGAGTTATAGAACTGGGTACATGACTTACCTTGATTGATTGAGTGGTTGATTGATCTCAAGAGGAAGCATCAATCCGGTCAAGACGTTCCCATGTCTGCTCCGCCGCCCGTTCCAGTAGTCAGTATAAAGTGAGTGTAGTAATTGTCCCTGTCACTCGTTGATCGTGGGTCCGTCCCTTCCCTCCACAGAGAAAGGTTATACTTCCCATCGCCCTTGCTTCACCCCCAGGTCCTTCATTATGTGGATGTGGGATTTATTTTCCAGCTCCAGCCCGCTCAATCTGCCCACAACAAACAACTCAACCTGGAGGTGGCTAAGTAAAAGCGGTCGGGCGTGATGCTGGTCACATCGTACACTACTGTGCCGACAGGTCAAGGACAATATTAGCACTAACCACCATGTTCCTGGGTGCATTTAAGAGTAAGTCACTTTCAACTTTCCAGTCAGTACTGCAAACTTTCTCAAACTATTTGCCATAACGGAACCCTCGAAATAACAGACTTCAGGTCTCAGGGAGCTGTTGCATAAACAAATATTTTATCTGCACGCCACGATATGTTAGCACAATAAGAGAGTTGTAGAGACAAGAGAATGATAATAATAGTAATTGTCAATTCTCTCTCTATTTTGAGTAGAAAATTATAGTTATTGCTGTGGATTTGTTTACAAATGACTAGAATTTTGAAAAAAAAAATCGCTTTATCAACATCCGGCGGAACACTGGTTGATAAATCCTGAAACAGAGTATGAGATGAGAATATTTTTCAGTTTTGAAACTCAGTGAACACATGACAAACAGACCACACTGATTCGGAGACCACAGCTGCACCGCATGGAAAAAACGTGAACATATCAAAAGCATTCTGCAAGTGATGTTTCGTGTTCTTCAACAACAAACATCAGTCAGCTGCCTACATTTCTCCTCAGGTACTTACCGCTCCTCCTTCTTGATTCATCCCCTTGACAGACTTCTTCATTAGCTCTAGTTTAATGTAGAAAGGGGGCAGGAGGATTTTGCTCCGACCATCTGGAGGAGTTTTCTGCACGTTCTTTATCTCCAGGCTCCAGTGTTTTCCTTTCAGGTTAGATTTTTCTTTCGTAATGTAAAGATCAATGGTGGATGGAATGAGGGAGCAGCCGACAGATAATGTTGGTTATGATCGCTATTCTATGATGGTAGATGATCTCAATGTCGGGACAATGGCTACGATCACTGACTAGTACAGTCACTGCCCGGAAGGAAAGAAATGGTAAACTACCTTCTGGAAATATACCAAGAAACCCAAACAGCAACATAATGGGAAAAAAGAAAGAGAGGAAGACCAAGGCGAAGATGGCTGCAAGACAACGTTGATGATCTGCGAATGGATGCATCAGCAGCAAGGCATCTTGCTTACAACTGAGAGGCCTCTAGGAGAGCTGTTAGGAAGGCAAAGTTCCGCAAGAGATTTGGAAATGACTGACTGAATGCGAAGATCTATCCCGACTATCCCACAGAGTAAAACTACAATAACTTTCAAATCTCCACAAATCTGCCGCTGATGGTCTTCATATTTTAATTTCTTCTACAAGAAATTTCATATTTTAGTAGGTTTCCTTTATGTGTACAGCATGACCTAGAGGAGCGACAGATGGTTGTGAATTTCCATTGTGTAATATAACTGCTTTCAAGCTTAGCTTCGATGCGTCTTTGAAGATCTCCAGTAATATGAATTATGCTCCGTCATCACAGATGCCATCAGGTAATTAGAATCACACCAGGCGAAAAGATTGCTTTCCATTGTGAAAAGTGAAATTAAGTCTTTCTGCTAGTTTTTTTTTAACATTAAACGTCATGATAATCTAGAGAAGACCGTCTTGGAAGGGTACATAATGGGAAAAAGAAAGAGAGGAGGATCAAGGCGAAGATGGATGCAGGACATCGTTGATGATCTGCAAATGGATGCATTAGCAGCAGGACATCTTGCTTACAACCGAGAGGTCTACAGGAGAGATGTTAGGGAGGCAAAGTTCCATAAGGGACATGGAAATTACTGACTGACTGCTGGTTTTTTGTACATTTTCCGCCAGAAGATTCAATTGCTGAAGCCTCCATGTAAGAAATTCGGTTTACATTTTGGTAAGTCAAGATCTGGAATTAGCTGACTCAGTTCATTCTGAGAAATTCTGTCTGGCTGATTCAACGAGACTGATTCTAGTATGTCTTGTCTTGTCTTCCGTCTCCATAGAACTATGAGTTGATGTTCTTTGCAGCCGATGCTGTGAAGATATTGAGACAGACCATTATGTCGGCTTGGTATCAGGTTATGACGGTTATATTTTTTTAGCAGGCTTCACTACTATGGGGGACTATGGCGATTTTTGTCCCGTTGTCCAAGCTAAGCCTGTTACTGGAACTAGCAACAGAGAAGTAGGACAGGTTCTTGGTCAGCTATGGTTCGCCAACCCTGACGCTTTCCAGCTATGGATCTCTGATTGCCAAAACGAGCAGCGTCTTTACCGCCCACGATTCTGGCACTAAATCTGAATCTTGTGATGGAGGCTCAGGTGCCAACCTCTTTTCATGCCTTAATCGGACTCCAGGGTGTAGAGTAAGGAACAGGCATGTGGTACAGATCGCTTAGCCTATGGAGGTATTTGGGTAGTTCATGGTCTTTTTTTTTTTCGACAGTCCATGTTGAAGGGAAGGCACCATGCCGAAAGAGCAATCACTCACGTGACCTTTCAGCATGTCATGGAAATGTCGAAAGGCATTGACCGTCCTATATTACTTCACCGAACATGGAGACTCACTACATGAACTGTAGTACATATATGGTGCCCAAGGCTTTGATCTCTTACGTCACAACTGAAATAATAGTGATATACTGTCTTGATTAAGGGAGTAAGTGCGTTTTTCAGAGGTGAAAAGGTCACTTCACCACACACAGCAAAAATTGTCGACACTGTTTACACATTTCCGCGGTATTTTAAAATCAAAGCTAAAAGAATGCAATGTTTAAAATTAACAGCAGTCTCTCTCTCTCTCTCTCTCATACACACATAAAACAAAGACACACACACAGAACAAAAATACACACACAAAACACAAAAAAGAACAAAATAAAACAAAGAAAGGTTAATGCTATTTCAGTAAATGAAATACTGTACATGTAAATAATACAAAGATGGCGACAAACAGTTCAAGACAGGACGAGTCGCAGTGAACAGTTGTGTATGTACAGGGGAACAGAATTTATTCAAATGTGAGAAGTACAATGATCTGGTCAAGCAACTAAGGGAGGGAGCAGGAGTCAAGGCAAACGTGATAGCTGTAGAAGTGGGAGCGAGAAGATTCATAGCAACACCAGCATACGACCTATGTAAGAAACTGGGCACAAGGGACAAGGAAAAGCAAGGGCATTGAAAAGCCTTTCAGAAACAGCAGAAAAGGCCTCATGCTGGCTATAGAGCATGCAAAACTAGCATCGAGAACTTAAATAATGTTGTTTGTCGCAACTAATACCGGTCCTCCTTATCTAAATCACTAACATTAACTTCGAAATGCAGTGCCAATTGGAAGATCGCGGGTTCAATTCCGGGACGGGACCAAAAAGCAACAACTCACAAGACCTCTGGGAGTCATGACCCAGAGGGGCCAACCACCCCTCTTAAAGTGTCAGGAGTTTAATAGGGTCGAAACACTTGTCTGAGCGGGAGTACTTCCTCTGATGATCTTAAGGAGCTGTGTTGTTGTTCCGCTAAAGCAGAATACTCGGATGGTGATTCATTCTATCTTCTGTTCTTCTGTGTGTAGAATGTAAACTGTAGATGTATTGCTATTCATTTCTGTGTATATTTCCACTACTGTCCACTGGAATAATGTTCTTGCTTACATTACTATTCTACGTTGTTTTGTGTCTGTTTTGTTATTTACTTCACAGACTTACTTGTTCCAAGGTTCATTCTCTCTCATTGGAATAGTAATACAGAAGCAGCAACTTTACAGTTGAAATGACTTTAATGGTGCACGGGTGACGATGAGTCGATGAGCAATATGACGAGAACGACAAAGGCATCAACAAAATCCATGGACACAAGACTGGATATCTCCACGATATATGTTCCCGGCAGACTACTGTCGCCATCAGAACAACCTAATACACTCTATTCTACATCTATTTCACTAAACAACAACATTTCTAATAGCCTAATCTACGTCTATCTCAGACGATACACAAAACACAACTGTCCTTCAGTCATATGATTTCTCTCTCACCTGACCTCTTTCCTGTCATTCCCCATCCGTGACCCTCGTGCAATCCGAGACAAAGCAGATGGACTCTACTTACAGACAGCTGATTACTTTAGAAGATAACTAATTTTATACAAATATTCCAATTCTCAGATGAGTTATCTATCTTACATCCAAACATTCAATATACTGCTATACCGCTCTCTACAGTATAGTTTCCTGCATGCTGTCCTTGGACTCGGTGAACACTTCTCACAATTCTAAAATAAACTACATCATGGCAGTGAGAACTAACTACAAGTTTTAAATTCCGAAATTATTATTTTTTTATTATATCGAAATTAATAAGAACTATTTAAAGGCGAAAACATTTGCTCATGTGGACCAGTGTAATCATTACTGAGTTTTAACGATTCAAAATGTCGAGCATTTTTTTTTCTGAATCTTAACGAGCGAAATAGTGAAAAACTGTCATAGAACATCGATGAAGAGAACTTTTATTCGTATTTTGATGAGCCGCGAGGAGCCAAATTAATGCCCATTGATTAAAATGACACGTGTGTACTGAATGTAGCAAGATTTTAACATTTATTTTTATCGTTCTATCAATAAATATAAACAAGAAAAATTTGAATGTCGAGAAGACAGACAGACAGACAGATAGATAGATAGATATGTCCTGCATGGTCCTTAAAATTATCTGTGGAAGAGAAAGGTAGCATATGTTACACCCGGTGAAGCATGATCATTCATGGTAGAAAGATCCCCCAGCACAGTACACACACGTAGTTTGATACAGAAACTAACTCTTCCGCTAAATATTAATCAGTTTATTTCACTCCAGTATCGAATACAAAACATTCAAGTGAACGCACTGTCTTAGCTCCCTCAGTCTTAACTGGTTCTACTAACCAGCAAAAACAACTCACACTGCAAATAATCTTGGTTCCCTTCAGCAGTCACTAAATCAAAATGAGTGTGATGCAGGCCTCCCGTGTTAAACTAATGCTCCCGACTGAAAAAAAAACAAACAACCAAACATACAAAATGACTGTTCACTGCGACTCGTCCCATCTTGAACTGCCTGTCGCCATCTTTGCTCCAAGCTAAACTTGTTGCAGGCGTCTTCCCGCCAATCCGAGTGCCAAGTTGGTAAATCATATTTTGCTTAACAACCTTCAGCACTTGTTATCACTAACCTTCTCGAGAACTGATGATAAATACCTTATCTCACAGGTCTTGCCTCAGTCGGTTCAACTGACACAAAATGCTCATGGTCGCCTTGACATTTTCCTTTCTCTCCCTAACCTTTGACGTCACACTTCCCATAATCACACGTGCTCACTCGGTTTCTCCGTTCTTTCCCCTGTCATCATGGCCGGTGGCTGAACACATGAAGACTGTGATATTATAAATATGACCAACAGTAAACATATGATTTGTATGTTTTTTTTTAGCAATACAAAATACATTCTATAACATTCGGGAGCTAGCAGTGAAAAGCAGGTTTGAGCAAATTTGATACCGAACAAGCAAAGATGGATGGTAGAAACAATTTGGAACAAGACACAGAATATGACATTCTTACAACGAGCTAAACTATAAAGCAGAGACGAATCACAGACTACGAACTTAGAAAATAAGGTTACAAGAGGAATGAGGAGATCGTTGAAATTGGAGATTTAACAAAAAGCATTTTGTAGTGCTTCTTCTAACCGGTGCAGATCTGAATGGAAAAAAAAACTGAAATCCAGCAATGAACCAGATCAATACACCAACTACAAAGGCATCAGCAAATCATCCTCTTTCGCCTAAGGACAGCCCACTGCCGGCTACTGAGCCACCTACATCGACTCAAAATGTCCCACACAGACGAGTGTCAATGTGGCAGTGGAGTCCAGAATCCAGAATATATCCTACAAGAGTGCCCAAACTATGCAGACCTGAGGCGTGATACATGGCCAGAGGACACAAGTTTGGGGAAAAAGCTTTGGGGCTCCTATCAGGATCTGTAGAGGACTGTGGGCTTTGCCATGTCGACAGGGATCAGGATCTGAAGTGACCAACAACTTCGAACGCAGAAGCAGAAGAAGAAGAAGAAGAAGCAGTGCTTCTTAACCTGTCTAGAACCGAGGTCAAGCAAAATGTTCTTTTCTTCTCTCCCCAACTCACCCCCCCCCCCCAAACTCCCGCTTTCTCCCCATCCTCGAGTGTTGGTGGTGAAATGATTAGGGAACTATTTTTAACTATTACCAAGCTGTAAAAATGTGTCCCTAATTCTTCCTGGAGCTGAGGAAGTGAAGCCGAAGAGGCGTGATGTTGACCACGTAACTGCTCAAGCGTGACGATGGGTCGACATGGGCACTAACACTTTATCCAGTAGCGCCTTTATAAAATGTCACGGTTACATTTATTTTACCACCACTTTCCAAGGTACCAGTAAATATTCTCATATAGAAGGTATTTGTAATTTAGCGAAAAGTTTTCAGCAAAAAAAAAACTTTAATATAATATCGGTGAACAGGTAGTAAGTTACACTTCCACTTCAAAACAACACTTATAGTGTTGGTGGATTCTCGACACTTATGCTTATCTTTGTTCTGATCTATAAAAGTAAAGATAGTCCCATAGCAAATGCCGTAGGGGGTGAAGCGTTAGAGACCTCATTATGCTGGGTCATAAGCGTAAGAGGTAGGGTGACCAGTTCCTTTCCTCGCTGCCTTTACTTCCCAGATTTTCTCTGGTACCCATTTTACGAGGCTGGGTCGACCTCGGGGCCGTATTGGTCGGAAAAAAAATCCCGCTCAGCTGGGGATTCGAACCCTCGACCATTTGGTTGCTAGACGAGTGCTCTAACCACTACGCTAGCCAGCCCTTCTGATGGCCTGTGATCTATATTTTGGCAAAATCTATATAAAATGAAAAGCAGCACAATGCTGACCCAGTCCATATTTTAAAATTGCAGAGTAATTTAATTTCAGTTTCTTTATTCCAAAATTTCTCATTAAAGTGAGAGAAATTAATCCAGGAGTGAAAGGGTACCATATATATATATATATATATATATATTATATATATATATATATATATATATATATATATATAACTATAAAGAAGATTAAAGAGAGAAAACTTAAATATTTTGGACACATTAAACGTCTTGATAATATAGAGAAAACCATCTTGGAAGGGTACATAATGGGAAAAAGAAAGAGAGGAAGACCAAGGCGAAGATGATTGCAAGATGTCGATGATGATCTGCAAATGGATGCATCAGCCACAGGCCATCTTGGTCACAACCGAGAGGCCTACAAGAGTGCTGTTAGGGAGGCAAAGTTCCCCAAGGGACATGCAAATGAATTATATATATATATATTATATATATATATATATATATATATAATATATATATATATATATGAACCTTAAGTGCCCAGGGTACATGGGGCTTCCGCAAGGGTTTTCCACAAATGCCTGTCCTTTGCCTTTTTTCTGCTCTTGCCCAGGTGAGCCCTCTATTGCTCAACATCCTTTCTGTTGTTCTTCTCCATGTCTCTTTTGGTCTACCCTTACTTCTGTTCCCCTGTGGTGTCCATCTTAGTGCTGTTTTTGGTAGTGAGTTATCAGTCATTCGGAGCACATGACATATATATATATATATATATATATATATATAAGTATAAAATAAACAAGAGATATTCCAGGAAAATTTATGCTAATCTGAAGCTTACGGCTTTAAGAAGTGTTCTATTTTTTTTAAAAAAAGTATTTTATTTTTCACAGCCTGCCTCTCAATTTCATGGTTTCTCATACGCCTTCTCTTATACTTAGCCAGAGCTGATTTGTTTACGTTGTACATGACCCAGTTGTTATGTCGGCGAACCACAACTAGTAATGTTGCAGACGGTCCCGTAATTAGGGCTCTAACTAGTGTTATCAATGATGGTCCATTTGTTAGGGCCTGAACTGGTACAGTATTCATGACCGTGCTGTTAGACCTGCGAGCCAGAACTAGTACTGTCATCAATGGTAAAATTGTTAGGGCCAGAACTAGAACGGTCATCGATGGTAAAATCGTTAGGGCCAGAACTAGAACGGTCAACAATGGTAAAATCGTTAGGGCCAGAACTAGAACAGTCATCAATGGTAAAATCGTTAGGGCCAGAACTAGAACGGTCATCAATGGTAAAATCATTAGGGCCAGAACTAGAACGGTCATCAATGGTAAAATCATTAGGGCCAGAACTAGAACTATCATCAATGGTAAAATCGTTAGGGCCAGAACTAGAACTGTCATCAATGGGAAAATCGTTAAGGCCAGAACTAAAACGGTCATCAATGGTAAAATCATTAGGGCCAGAACTAGAACTGTCATCAATGGGAAAATCGTTAAGGCCAGAACTAGAACTGTCATCAATGGTAAAATCATTAGGGCCAGAACTAGAACTATCATCAATGGTAAAATCGTTAGGGCCAGAACTAGAACCGCCATCAATGGGAAAATCGTTAGGATCAGAAATATTACTACCATCGACGACCTAGTCGTTATGGTCCGAACTGGTACTTCATCGATGGCACAGTAGTTAGTGCATGCGAGCGACACTAGTTAAGACCCTATAAGATTTACAAGAAATGCTCCTGAAAAGTAGCTGTCGTGCCACTTCAGACAGGTCAGGGTGACACAGACCAATGTAATCCCGATGTTGATCGAGTGTTCCCCCCCCCCCACACACACACACAAGAAACCGCTATCATCTCAGACTGGCTATAAAAAGTTCGGGAAAACCACTGTAACACACTCCAGTCGGACTTGACAAAAATCTTCAACCACCTGGACTCGCTAAAGGGCTATAATCACATGCTCGGGCTTTGACTTTCCTGCTCTTGTTAACCGTTATCTCCATCCAACTTTCGCACTCTACCACCCGATTCTGTGCACACTGCGCCTCATGTGCGATGCCATTAATACTTTTAATGACGCGGTGCGCTGTGAGTTTTTACATGGAAGTTCTCCTGACCTCTGCAAACCCCCGGTCCAACAAAAAAATTTGAGAGATTAATGTGACAGGAGGGCAGATGACGCCGAACAGTAAACACTTGGGACCAAAATTTGGGCACGCAGCATGGACATGGCCAGCAGTTTCGTCTTGCATGTCTCCACTCAGCAGCAGCTGCCACAGGCTATCGCCAAGGGACTCTGCCCTACACCGTCGTGCCAGAGCATACAGAAGAAATGAATAATGCAAATTCGAAAACCGCACTCATGGGAGTGATTGTGGCCGGTATTTGCTGCACGTAATGGTGGATTTATTCGCTATTATATTTCAGGAGAGAGTGAAGCTTTTGTGTTTTCCGACGAATGGCTAAAACAATAACCTAAAAAAATGCGTGATAAACAATATTCGTTAAAAAAAAAGTGAGAATCGTTCACGTACAGAAATTGTAGCTTTTATGTCCATCTTGGCTAGCGTAAATGGACATCAAGAGTTGAGCGGTTTGATCTGATGTGATTTATAAACACATTTACGCACTTCATTTGGCGTACATGAAATTAAAAACAGGATATTCCATACCGTAAACCTTGTCTACAGCCAGGAAAAAAAATCTCATGGGGAAACGAGGTATGGAAGGGAGGATATCAGGGAAAACAAAAAGGAAAAAAAAAACTTAGCTGTTAACTGGCAAATAATCGTCACAGTAATCATCTTCATAACAGTGAACGCTGGAAGGGGTGGAAGATCAAGCCCTTCCTAAGCTTAAATGTGTGAAATTTTTATCGCTTCTGAGTGTCAAATTGTTACCTTCTCTACCAAACCATTTCTGCTTCTATTTGTAAATACATCAATGGTAAAGTCGTTAGGGCCAGAACTAGAACGGTCATCAATGGGAAAATCGTTAGGGCCAGAACTAGAACTGTCATCAATGGTAAAATCGTTAGGGCCAGAACTAGAACTGTCATCAATGGTAAAATCATTAGGGCCAGAACTAGAACTGTCATCAATGGTAAAATCATTAGGGCCAGAACTAGAACTGTCATCAATGGTAAAATCATTAGGGCCAGAACTAGAACTATCATCAGTGGTAAAATCATTAGAGCCAGAACTAGAACTATCATCAGTGGTAAAATCGTTAGGGCCAAAGTAGAAAGAGAAGTCCACAGGCATGCTGCAGGAAGACACAGCCTACATGAAACATGGAATGATAATGGATGGAGATTAATAAACCTAGCCTCGGTGAAAGGCCTTCAAATAAGCGGTGCTAAATTTCAAAGGAAAAATATTCATAAACAAGCATGGCAATCTTGTGACGGAAAAGCATACAGTCAGATAGGCCATGCGTTAATTAACAGTAGAGACGCAAAAATATCCAGCAGGCTAGAAGCTATAGAGGAGCAGAACGCCATAGTGTCCACTTTCTAGCTGGAATAAAAATGAAGGCGAAACTGCTAAGATCTTTCTATAGCAAAAGAATCACAACAGGCTAAGACTAAGAGAAGATAAAATAAAACAAAAGGACAGAGAAGAAATAGAAAAAGAAATCGAACCCTGGGAAAATAAAGATCATAGATATATCATTGACTTTAGGCAAGGTTCCTGTCCCCATTGCCGTTCAATCTGGTCCTAGGAAAAAAATATAATAAGAACAATAAATAAAGACGAATTCATTACTAACAGAACGAGGATATTAGGATATGCAGACGACATTGATATTGTAGGAGGAAGCTTGCAAGAGACCATATAAGTCTTCAAGCATCTACAAGAACTAGCAGAAAAAGTGGAGCTAAAGATAAATTATGAGAAAACTGAATACATGAAAATAACAAGGCCAAAAATGAAAAAAAAGAAGACAATCAGACCTAAACAGAAGGTATAAGGATTAAAAGAACAGATTCATGCAAATATCTGGGGGCATTATTCAATAGCTCCAACATTGTGAGACAAGAAATGGGGCTAGGATACAAGCAGGAAACAACACTTATTTTGCCCCTAGACACTTGTTGCAATAAAAAAATCCTGTCCGGCAGCACCAAAACGATATATATATATATATATATATATATATATATAATATATATATATATATATATATATATAAAAGACAGTTTAGACTAGTTGTCTTGTATGGATCAGAAACAATGGAGCACTACAACACATGATGAAGCACAGCTACAGATCTTTGAAAACAATCTTGAGAACTTCTGGCCCAACGAGAGATCCTATGTCACAAGAATGGAAAATCGGAAATAACAAGGAAATAAACATACTAACCCAATCTCCGCTATGGCTCTGACACTTGGAGAGGATGTACGAGAATAATAGACAGACAAAAAAGACTTATGCAGAAGTGATTAACGGAGACAGACCAAGAGGCAGGCTGTGACAACGGTGGCTTGACAACCTGGAAGAAGACCTACATCTCCCGGAGTGTACTATTGGCTGGAGAAGAATAAAAACAAAGAGGAGTGGAGACAAGTCTTATCTGCAGCACTGAGCCACAGTGACTAGGAAAGCTGAGTGAATGAATGAATGAGTTTGGTATTTATCGTTTCACAATCTTGTTTTGAAACTCTCCTTTTCTTATTAACAAAACACAAAACAAAAAAAAAACACACACACAGTGAATGCAAATTATTTTAAAGAAAAAAAAGTATTGTTTTTATTAAGCCCACATTTTTTTTTGGATTGTCCTAAAGCTTTGTTCTAATTAGTAACCTTAACTTTCCACAATCTTCAGTATTTGCCACATGCAGTGTTGACCCAAACCACGGACGTCCGGTAGGACGAACAGCAGCCCAGCCGCTGAAGGATCAAGTGCCATCATCTCGACCACACGCACGGACGGGATGCAAGATGGCCGAGCAGACCAAAATATGCTGGGCTCTAATACATTTCTGGCTTCAAGGAGATGTTTCTTATTGTCTATAATGCAGTCTTCCAGTGCCAGATTCTGCTGTTGGTGACTATATTTTTACTTACAGTTGGAAATAATAATATCCGCAGATATTTACATTACAACGTAATTGCTTCATCGTCGTCCTTTAGTGTTTTTTTTCCTGGTGGTTATTTTCTTCAAGAAAAAAAAACTCTGTGTTCTTCTGTGTGAAATTGCTCAATTATTTTATTTCATCTATTTTAAAATATCACATGAAATGAAGCTGATTAAATTATTAGATTTAAATCAGAAAGAGTATTAAATATTTATTGAATCAATTGTGCCCCTTTTATCTCATTATTGTGCATAACATTTTTGTACGATCTTGTCATTCCTAGCTATAAGGATTAATTATATAACACATTCTTCACATAACTGGCTCCAGTCTTCTCTTATTTTGTTCAAAATATTTTCGTAACTTCCATACTCTAGAACGCACCTCTCCAGTATTTAAAAAAGAGCATATCAGTGGGAAGGATAGAATCGGTCACGAATTCTCAGAATACTCACTCTAGGATTTAACACATTGGCAATCAGAACTCTCATTTCAAGATGTAACACACTGGTAATCAGGACTCTCACTCTAGCATTTAACATATTGGCTATCAGAACTTCCACTTCAAGACGTAAGATATTGGATATCAGAACTCTCATTTCAAGATTTAACATATTGGCAATCAGAACTATCACTCTAGCATTTAACACATTGATTGTTAGAGCTCTCTTTTCAAGATTTAACACAGGGTATCAGAACTCTCATTTCAAGATTTAGCACACTGGCTGTGTGGAGATAACGACAATGTTGAAACAAGATTTAACACTCGAAGCAGTTACTTTACTGTGTCTGATACCGTCGGCAAGATAAGATCTGTGTGTTACTTGAAGGAAGATTTTCCCTTAAAGATGACTTTAGTTAGCATTTATTCCCTTAAAGATGACTTTAGTTAGCATTTATATGTTCTTTTGGTCTACCGTGGCAATGAGTTAACTTTTATTCGGGTCCTTTCTTCTACAGCTCAACATGATTAAAGAGACATATGAATAAATACATAGAACAATGCACGAATGAAGGAAGCGTGAAATATGAAGAGAGGCATCATAAATTTGTAAGCATCATGTAGACAAAGAATTTGTATAATTAAGTCGAAAACACCGTGTTGCCTCTACAGAAATCAGTGAGAAATCTTTAGTAATATTCAACAGACTAGAGCCCCAGCGGTTACACTGTAATAACTGACCAACTTTACGCTGTTCTCTGACGTATATTCTATGCCTTGTTTCCGGCGAGACTGCTTAGATTTCCATACGGCCCGATCACGCACAAAGGACATTCAGAGTGTCTTGGGATAATTAGTGTCCTTTTTATCGTTTGCCCTACTCTGTTTGGTCTCTGCGACAAGACGATCATACGTGGTAGTATTTTCATGAAAAGAAAAGTAGAAGGGTGTCTCTTTCTCTCTCTTTCTTTCATTCTATGTGTGTCTGTGTGCACACATGTATGTGTGTATACAGAGGTTAGGGTATTGTGCCCCTATTTTTTTCTGATTTAAAGGGCGAAGAGAGGGAGAGAGAGAGAGGGAGAGAGAGAGAGAGACTCAGGAGCAGAATTTGAGAGCAACAAAACAAGTGGAGAGCATCATGATCGGAATATGAGTTAAGAAATGAATTTGAGAGCCACAGAAAGAGAATTTGAGAGCCACAGAAAGAGAATTTGAGAATAACAGAAGCAGAATTTGAGAGCTACAGAAAGAGAATTTGAGAGCCACAGAAAGAGAATTTGAGAGCCACAGAAAGAGAATTTGAGAGCCACAGAAAGAGAATTTGAGAGCTACAGAAAGAGAATTTGAGAGCCACAGAAAGAGAATTTGAGAGCCACAGAAAGAGAATTTGAGAGCCACAGAAAGAGAATTTGAGAGCCACAGAAAGAGAATTTGAGAGCTACAGAAAGAGAATTTGAGAGCCACAGAAAGAGAATTTGAGAGCCACAGAAAGAGAATTTGAGAATAACAGAAGCAGAATTTGAGAGCTACAGAAAGAGAATTTGAGAATAACAGAAACAGAATTTGAGAGCCACAGAAAGAGAATTTGAGAATCACAGAAGCAGAATTTGAGAGCCATAGAAAGAGAATTTGAGAATCACAGAAGCAGAATTTGAGAGCCATAGAAAGAGAATTTGAGAATCACAGAAGCAGAATTTGAGAGCCACAGAAGGAGAATTTGAGAATCATAGAAGCAGAATTTGAGAGCCACAGAAAGAGAATTTGAGAATCACAGAAACAGAATTTGAGAGCCACAGAAAGAGAATTTGAGAATCACAGAAACAGAATTTGAGAGCCACAGAAAGAGAATTTGAGAATCACAGAAACAGAATTTGATAGCAATAGAAGAGAACTGTGAGAGCCATACAGGCAGAATTTGAGAGCCACAGAAGCAGAATTTGAGAGCCATATAAGCAGAACTTGAGAGAGACATAAGCAGAATGTGAGAGCCGTGGACAGAAAGGTGAGGAAAGAAGAAAGAAGAATAATCGTTTGAAAGTGTAGCAGTTTCGTTTGCTTTTAACATAAAAAAAATCCATAACTTTGGCAGCGGATTAATTTCAGCGTCAATACGCAGGGAAAAAAAGGCCAAACAGTTATGATCCGAATACTGCTTCGTACCACTGATAATATAGTCCCAAATGCCCTAATTTAGAGCATACAAGTATAAAACTGAGTTTTGTCCACAAAACAGGGCCCCGGACAGCTCTCTTTGTTCGGGTGTCCTAATCGAGCAATCTTGTCCTTTCAGGGATCTCTGTTTATTGGCACTTTTACTTTATTTTGATATTTTGAATAAATGGGTGTAAAGAAAAGCAAAAAATGGACACAATTTAATAGATAATGTGCTGTTAGCGCGAAATCAGAACATTGATAAATACTAATTTAGATAATCAGGAATGAGAAGAAATGTATGGAGAAGACGCGAGTTGATAATGAGGAGAAACAAATCATTGTATGCCTCCAGGAGACTTGTCATCCCGCGCAGGGAACTGTGAGCTAAAAGAAGCATGGTTGCTGATGATGTTGTAATCTGCTTTCCGGGGGGGGGGGGGGGGAAAGATGGTTTAAAGAGAGATTAGGTAATGGTTTAAGAGAGTGCCAACAGACATCAGTTTCGGGGTGTTTTACAGCACGCGTTCAGACAGTCGTGTTGATGTGTGGATGCAGACGAGAAACAAACTCTGCCCTTCAGCGTTCGTTGCGAGGAAATGAAGGTTGTTGGCGTTTTTATTGTCGTCATCGGCGCCACATTATCGATGCTGCTGTAACAATGTGCGCGTAAAAGTGTGCAAAAATACGTGTATGTTTATTCATATTTGCGAAACTGCTAGGCATAATCAGCATAAACCCTTTAAAAACTTATGCAACATATATTTATGTGTATATATTTATATAAATTATATATAGGGTGTCCTTAAAATATGTGTGCTTTTTTAAAAAAACTTTTGGATTTATAGAAGACAGAATCAACCTGTAAAATGCATTTAGAAGCCTCATGTGTGTAGTTTTTATTCGTCTTCCAAAAATTTTATTATTATTATTATTATATATCTTTTAAAACATAAAAATTACTATTTTCTTTCCAGAGTTGTTCTTAATCCATGGCCTCTCTTGAAGAGAAAGTAAACTGTTCTTTGGCTGGCTGTTTGAATAAACGTTTAGTTTTTTCATGTCCCTATAAGACGAAACCCAGTGGAGATAGAACATGAGCTGCAGGTGAGGGAAGAGTAGATGAGCAGTTAGTAGAGAGGAAATATTCTTGTGGAGAATCTGCACAGTATTTCACCACTCGCACTCCCGGACGCAGCTTCTTGCAAATCACAGCGCCCCTTTTCTCTATTATTTTTTTCCCCGCCCTTATTTGTTATATATCATTTGTGTGATTTTCTCTTCTTTCCCTGTTATGTTTCCATACACCTTTGACAAAAACATTTCTTGTCTGATCACTTATTTATACTACTAAGGAACTCTCAGTACGACTGGTGGAGAGGGTATGCAAGCGATGCAGTCACTATAGTGCCACTGGCTGTACACAATTTTAAGGAGAGGAAAAAGAGTAAAACATATTTTTAAACGTTTTAACAAGTTTCATAAAAGAGTTTAAATTTCAAAAGCTACTTAAACAACATTTCCAAGCATTGCTTCGACTTCAGACTTCAAATTCCAAACTGTGTTCTTTGAGAAAGCTCACTAATAATCAAGAAGGTACTGGCACTAGTCTCCAAGCACTTTTCTCGTGGAGACCGCCAACAAAACGGAGCATTTCAGTCGCTGCAGTACGCTCCTGTTCTCCCGATGAACGGTATCGAGAGCTCATTATTTTCAGGTTTGGCTGCCTCCACTCAGCTGGAGTTAACAATAAGTTCAACTTTCTTTGAAGTACTTTACATTTCTTCCTATTTGCTATCTCTTTTCGTTTCTGCTATTGATGTCCAGCATTCTTCTCTTATATAAGCCCGGGTTATTTCGCTGAGTATTCTTATTCTCGCCTATGGCGATTTAAGGTTAATTTCTTAGCCTTTTCTATTCGTATTCTCAGCTCTTTTGAGGTATAATGAGGTTGTGATTTATATATTAATGATGACGAAGTGTTCTATGTTTAATTTACTGTAGTCTTTCATTCATTCATTCATTTACATGTCCCTTGCGGAACTTTGCCTCCCAAACAGCACTCCTGTAGGCCTCTCGGTTGTGAGCAAGATGGCCTGCTGCTGTTGCATCCATTTCCAGATCGTCAACGATGTCTTGCAGCCATCTTCGTCTTGGTCTTCCTCTTTTTCTTTTTCCCATTATGTATCCTTCCAATACGGTCTTCTCTAAATTATCAAGACGTTTAATGTGTCCAAAATATTTAAGTTTTCTCTCTTTAATCCTCTTCACTAGCCAGCCTTCTTCAATATTAAGTTCTTGTAGTATAGATATATTTGTTCTTTTTTGTGTCCACGATATTTGGAGAACTCTTCTGTAGCATTTACATTCAAAGGCATGTATGTGTTTATCAGCTGTTTTGTTAAGTGTCCAGGTCTCACAGGCATATGTTGCTATGGGAAAGATGCATGCCCTTAAAAATCTTATTTTTGTGGTTCTGTCTGCTCCTCTCCACAGATTCTTTATTTGTTTTACTTTCTGAAGAGCGATAGATGTCCTCCTTTTAATTTCCCTCATTGTATCTCCATTATTAGTTAGTAGCGATCCAAGATATTCAAAACTCTCCACTTCTTCCAGTTTTTCCTCATTGATACATATTTCAGTTGCCTTGTTTGTTTTGTCAGTTGTCATCAATTTAGTTTTCTTTGCATTAAGATAGAGGTTCTGCTCTTCGCTGTTCTTGCGGACTGACATAATTAGTTTTTCCATTCCTTTTTGTGTTGTGGACAGCAATACTGTGTCATCAGCATATCTAATCTCTGGTATTTCATAACCTCCAACTGTTATGGCATCGTAATATTCTTTGTCTACATATTCTCTAACATTCCTCATTATATTTTCAGTATACAAGTTAAATAAGTAGGGTGACAATATGCACCCCTGACGAGCCCCTTGTTTTATGTCAAACCAACTTGTTGTTTCCCATTTATTCTTACTGCTGCTTGTTGGTCTAGATACAGCAGTGATGTTAATTGTATCAAATGTGTTGGAAATCCCATTTTTTCCATTATTTCCCAAAGTTTCTGGTGTTGTACACAATCAAATGCCTTTGAGTAGTCTATAAAGGATAAATATAGATTCACATTAAACTCTCTGCATTTCTCTATTATTAATCTTAGATTGAATATATGATCTCTTGATCCTCTTCCTTGCCTGAAACCAGGTTGGACCATATTGACTTCTTCTTCTATTTTCTTTCGAAGTCTACCCATTATGATTTTTAACAGAATTTTACTGGCATGACTAATCAGGGCAACAGTTCTGTAGTTGGTGCATAATTTCAGGTTACCCT
The DNA here is from genome assembly GCA_009760885.1 of Achatina immaculata. Lineage (NCBI taxonomy): Eukaryota > Metazoa > Mollusca > Gastropoda > Stylommatophora > Achatinidae > Lissachatina > Lissachatina immaculata. Next base: position 23,173,833 of record CM019692.1, on the reverse strand, counting down.
TTTTTTGTAGTCTTTATTGTTCTTATATGTGATCGTTAAGTTGATTTTCTTTCACTTCTATTTTAGGCTATGGCCGCGACATCAACATTTGATATTCCTTGTCACCTTAACGTTACTAATACACGTTACTAAGTCTTGTTTTTGTTCACTTCAGCAGTTCAGAATGTCATTACACGTGATACCATATGGTTCACCACAAGACTGAAATCTTAACACACATGGTCACTATAAAATTCAGGTGGTTCGTTCCAGAGTCACTTTTAATGTTCATCAAATAAAACTCACAAGTACCAAACTGAGGCATATCCGAAAGTATTCTACACTGAGTTCCAAAAATATCCAATCTTCTACATTTCTCAGCAAAGAAGAATTTGATAGCTTTCTTGTCGCAAAATGGATATAGTCGTATATGTATATACATATAATATATAATACTTATAAATATTTAAGCCAAAACGAGAATCAGAACTATTTCAAGCCAGGTTATTGTAATTCTAAAATATAAAATCAATATTGTTAACGTATGCAGCAAATTACTCGGTTTTTAAAGGAAACTGCTTAGATTGTGTGCAGGCCACACACACACAAAAATGTTGCCGCGTGCTAGGGGTTTAGGCCATAGTTATCCAGCTGCAGCAATCTTTGATCGTCTGGGATATAACGCCTTGCTGTTTATCTTCTGATACCGTTGTCATATGATACCCTTGTCATCTGATACCGTTGTCATACCATTTTGTGAGCGCAGTTTTGTGTCCGTCTTTCTTGCAAGGATGATACTAAATAGCTAAGCGTTAAATTTTTCATCTATTTTTTTTTTCACAAGTTTTTATGTGTTGTGTTGTTTGTTTGTATGTGGTCCTTGAAAAAAGGCGTTTGCCGAAATATTGGATAGCTGATTGTTCTTCATTTATACGTGCTCGTCTCACACTCTAGTTCTTGCTCACTTTTTTTTTCAGTCTTTCTGCATTTTGTAAAACTGAACCATACACATCTGTCTACCTTTATTACCAGAACCAGTTTTACAGTAGTCGTTATCTTCCTTATCCGTCATCTGAAGGAAGAGACTAGACCTCAGGCTGTAGTTTCCTGGCCCCAGAATTCGGAGGAAATTAACATCTTCGCGCAGGCAGCAACTCACCATTTTAACTGATTTATAGAGTTAATGCTGAAGAAGAAGAAGAAGAAGATACTATAGTATGTTAGTTTCTTTTATATTGGTATTTAAATATAGTCACACAGAAAAGTCTTGCACAAGTACTGTGAACTACATTTGTCCGGAATGAGAATTACGAGTACAAGTTTACTCACACTAGATGACTCTTTTAAAATTGGGTATAGAATTTCCAACAGTTCAATAGAAAAGGCATAAACAACGAGAACTCATTCTTAAAGTGCATATCAACTGGATTATACGATCATCTGCCTCCCTCTCTCTCTCTCGTGAACAGTCGACAAAATACAAGTCAAGCTCTTTCTGTTCACTGCACGCGATCCCGATATTCATTTATTAGCTCTAAGTATCTTCATGCCAGTCTAGCTCGTAGTTTCATCACATCAGTATGACCCTCTGATTCTATATCGCTATATCTATTTCGCAAGGTGTACTTCATCTAAATCTATCTCTCTAAATCTCCTGTATATATCTGTAGTTGTTTGTCGGTTCCTATCTGCTCATATCTCCAGGTCTTGATCTCCCTATCTGCATCCCCGTTTATCTCTGAGTCTCTATTTGAGTTTCCGAGTATCTTAATGTCCGAGTAACTTGTCTCTGAATATCTTGTGTCGAAGCTTCAGTTCTGTCTTCAAGTCTGTGTGTGTACCTGTATGGGCCCGTCTGTGCCTACCTCTCTCTCCTGTCTCTCTCGGTCTCTTCATTTTATCTTGGAGTCCCATTTGGTGAAACCACTAATGGATATTCCTGCCCCGTCCCTAATTGGTCTAGGAGGTTCGAAATGCGTACCGACTGGTTCTTGAGTCTTGACCTGTGAGTTTTATGGTGCCGAAGAGCTATCCCTCTATTTAATTGCCTCTGGCACTTTCTACCCGTACCTGTTGATTGATTACTAGTCTAGTCGAAGCCTATCCGCCGCCAACCAGGCTACTGGCTTTTCTTAAATCCTTCTAGCGTCCCTGTCCAATTATCAAACTTCGGGCAAGTTCTTCTCGAGCGCTTGGGATCTGTCGGGCAATTAATTGTCTGTCTTCCTATTCTTAGCTTCATTTCGCCGACTATTTGTCGCCATAAGTTATTTCACTTGCGGATTGGTACTGCCAGATGGTAATGCCAACATATTGTACTTATGACCGTCTTTCTCTAGCCTATCTCTTCCTCACCGTTATTGTGCCTGTCCTTTCTATTTGTCTGTTTTTTTTTTGTTTACATTTGTCAGCGTCCAGTCGTAATGGTCTTTCACTAGTATCGTGAGAATAGGTATTCTTCCTTGTTCTTTAAGCTTCCTATCTAACTTTTCTCTTCTTCTTTAATGTTAACCCTTATACCTAAAATATGTTAATAATTATAATCATAATTCTAGGTTACTATGGACTACGCTATAAGAAGAAGAAGAAGATGAAGAATAAAAATAAGAAGATGATAATGATGATGATGATATAGCTGAAAGTAAATTCTTTGTGGACGGGTAGTTCTTCTATGACAACGTTTGTAAGTCTTATAAAAATGTAATTACAATTTGAAGAAAACGATGTATGGATCACAGAGTCACACTAATGACTCTTTACATACAAGACATATCTTTAATTATGCTATACTGAATGTCGCAGTGAGTCTAAGCATAACAAAGAAACTAGGCACAAAAACACGCATTAGGAAAAATTAATCAGCAGAAATTTTGGAGAAAAATTAATTTCATGATTTAATGGAGAATGGAAAGGCGAATTCGTTAACGAACGCTGACACAAAATGAGAACAGGAGAAAAGAAAGAAGGATATAAAGAAGAGACAGAACGAACGGTTTCAGAGAAATACTTGTAAGAACCGCAGCTTAAATCTAATGTAATTTTTCCTTGTTTGACAAAGTAGCGTACAGGATGGACGGTTGGCTAAAACCACACTTTTTTATTTTTGTTTTGTCTCTTTTGTCTGTATTTTTGATTATTTCCAGTCCTGTCTCTGGCAAATGTAATGGAGAATAGTTCAGGCTCGGGATGAACAGATTTGGTCAAGGGAAGGTTTTACCAGTCTCGATTGAACACTACTTGACACGAGAAGCGGCCATTCGGTGGCAAACAGACATCCAGCCTTGGGCTAAAAACGCAGTATTCTGTACCTTTATTGTTTGAAAGGTACTTCCAGCCACCGTTCTCATTTGCATTTCTCTGTATAAGTCGTCTTTTCAGCTGTTTGTGGGCCTGAAATTGTATGTATCATTTGGTACACTGTCAGAGAAGAATGAAACATGAACATTTGCTTTCTCAGAGTTCTATACGTATGAAGGAAAATGCTATAGAGAAAAAGTATGCGGTAAAACAACCAAGCAGCTCTTTATATCACCCCAGAAGTACTCATTTCTGTTAAATGATCCACAGTTTAATTGTTTTCCATTGTGGAATTATACGAGTTCGAAAGTGGAATTATTGTTTTATATAAGTACATATACTTAATATTGAAGAAGGCTGGCTAGTAAAAAGGATTAAACGGAGAAAACTTAAATATTTTGGACGCATTAAACGTCATGATAATCTAGAGAAAACTGTCTTAGATGGGTACATAATTGGAAAAAGAAAGAGAGGAAGACCAAGGCGAAGATGGCTGCTAGACATTGTTGATGATCTGCAAATGGATGCATCAGCAGGAGGGCATCTTGCTCACAACCGAGAGGCCTACAGGAGTGCTGTTAGGGAGGCAAAGTTCCACAAGGGACATGCAAATGAATGGATGAATGAATAAGTGCATGAAACTTCAATAGCGTAATTTATTGCTCATTATCAATGAAATATTTGTATACGATTTAATTTATTCTTGATGCTTGGCTGATGTAACTTTGTTATGTTTCCCACTTTCTGTCATGTCAATCATTTCGTGATATTAAAGGCTTGTAAATCATTTACATTTATTTAACATTCAGTCCGCCAGGTAAAATAGTTGGTAGGTTATCCCATTACTTGTAAAGAATGACTGCAATGAAAACAATCAACACAAAGAACTGAATGAGCTCAGCGTGACGATGCAATGCTTACGATTAGGCTGAGAGAGGTTTTCGTCATTTCTGTTTCTTCTTCTTCTTCTTCTTCTTCTTCTTCCACGTTCGAGTAACGGTTTGGTCATGCCATACCTGCAGCATCGTCTCCCTAAGAGAAGTCTGGTGTCCTTTCCAAGGTCAAGTCGGACTCCCAGAGATTTTCTTCCAGTTCCTCTCCCCAGGGTTAGATTTGTGCTCGAAGGTTTTGAGGTCTGTAGGATATTCTCTGCCGTCTGGACAACAAAAACCGCGGGGACATTCGTTTGAGTGTGACCTTTTAAGGTGATGGAGGTGGTTATGAGCCGTTTCTGTTCAAATTTGCAAGTTTTGTTGAGGAGGTTATATCAGCGGCTGTCGTCGTGAAAACCTATCACCTATAATCATGGCATGGCGTAGTTTCATCATCGTCTCGTGCCAAAATTATTTGTCTTGATTCCAACCGTCCTGCATGCAACGCGATAATATCAGGTAATTTAAACATCAGGTAATATAATGTATTTTAAATATCAGGTAATAGTTGGTAATTTAAATATCAGGAAATATCAAGTAATTTAAATATCAGGCAATATCAGGTAATTTAAACATTTAATTTAAACATAATCTCAGTTAAATGTCAGGCAATATCGGACACTTTACATATCAGGTAATATCAGGCACTTTAAGTATAGGGTAATATCAGGAATTTAAATATCTAGAAATATTAGGTAATTTAAATATAAGGTAATATAGGTAATTTAAATATAAGGCAACATCAGGTAATTTAAATATAAAGTATTATCAGGTAATTTAAATATCAGCCAATACCAGGTAATTTAAATATCAGGTAATTTGTATATCAGGTAATATCAGGTAATTTAAATAACTGGTAATATAAGGTGATTGAAATATCAGGTAATATCAGGTAATTTAAATTCCCCTTCCTATGGGTGCCAAAGTTTCACCTGAGATCAAAAGATTCTGACATCCAGACTCCGTCTAGCATTCTGCCATGCCAGTCGTACCTTGGGAACTGAAACAGTGTGACATCCATCCAGTCGTACCTAGGGAACTGGGACAGAGTGACATCCATCTTAGGTACACATATTTTCAAATAAGAAACGACGAGACCTGCTCACAGTAAAGTGACAGAGCACAGCAAAATGACAGGACACAGTAAAGTGATAGAGCACAGTGTTGTATGTTTACCCTTGGAAAAATCGTACACAAAAACACTTTAGATGTCAGAGAAAGATAAATGTGTGAGCGAGAGAGAGAGAGAGAGAGAGAGAGAGAGAGAAGGAGAGACTGATAAATATGAGAGAGAGAATGATAAATATGAGAGAATGATAAATATGAGAGAGAGAGAGAGAGAGAATGATCATGACTCGAACCACCAGGTCAGATCAAGCTATCCTAATCTATCCAAAGCCTCGCTCGTAAACTTTGATGCGATCTTTACTGCGATGATATTTATCACACGAGACAAATCATGCTTTATGAAACCACAACGGAATATCAAAACGGACACAGGAAACAGCATTTTGTTATCACAGCTTTACTGCAGCCGCTTCGTGTGTATTTGTATATTTGGTTCTATATCTATTTATGCCGAGACTATTCGCGTGTTAGTAACGACACAACGGACACATCGTTTACTTCACTTTGCTACCAGCTGTGAGTAACATCGTCCGGTTCGTCATTCGCATGAACGTGAGTAAAGAGGGAAAGAGAGCAGAAGAGCGATCGCCATTTTCAAAAGGTGTAAAGAATTTGAAATTTGGGACATTAGAACTTAACTCAGAGCTCCAACGACTCTGTAAAAGTTAAGACAGGAAGTCTCTAAATTGTGTCCGAGGCTGAAGTTGTAATGTAGGTCTCGAGCGAAGAGAAACAGAAACTAGTGTCAGTTCAATTAGGATTGCCATAGGTCAGGCGTGAAATAAATGAAGTATAGTAGGCGGCCAGAAGAAAACTGCTTCTATCTATCTATCTATCTATCTATCTATCTATCTATCTATCTATCTATCTATCTATCTATCTATCTATCTATCTATCTATCTATCTATCTATCTATCTATCTATCTATCTATCTGTCTATCTATCTATCTATCTATCTATCTATCTATCTATCTATCTATTCGTCCGTCCGTCCATCCATCCATCCATCCATCCATCCATCCATCCATCCATCCATCCATCCATCCGTCTGTTCGTTCATCCATTTCATTATATGTGATTACTGAGCACGCAGGTATGATGGGAGCATAAAAGCGACCAGGTGTGTGAAAGCTGAATGATCAAAGACAGAGTGACAGTTTGAGTCTAATTCTCCTTCCGTTTAAAACACAATTCAGTAGCTTGAGCTTCTTCTTATCCTTCTGCCTGTTTTCCCACTGATCTGATTGCCTTTCTCTCCGTCTTCTTTATATGCCCCCCAACCTCTTCTGTTCCACGTCTGCTGGCATAATCAGCATCATGAAACAACCACTTTTATCCAGCTGACAGCCTGAGGCAAATCACGCAATGCAGGCATCACATGAATCATGACTAATTTCACGCAATGAACATTGCCCCAGTAATGAACATTGCACGAGCTAACTGTCCAGTTTAACCGCAGTGTGCTGTTAGCTGACTGGTGTTCTGTTGATTCGTAGCGTAAGGAGAGGTGTGAGGATATATGTATGTTCGTAAGCAGAGAATATATGGGCTTATGTATGTTCGTAAGCAGAGAATATATGGGCTTATGTATGTTCCTAAGCAGAGAATATATGGGCTTATGTATGTTTGTAAGCAGAGAATATATGGGCTTATGTATGTTCGTAAGCAGAGAATATATGGGCTTATGTATGTTCGTAAGCAGAGAATATATGGGCTTATGTATGTTCGTAAGCAGAGAATATATGGGCTTATGTATGTTCGTAAACAAAGTCCTGCCGTGGCACAGGAGAGATGTAAGAGAAACGTAAATTAGTTCAGAGAAAGTTGAGTTTATTGTTATATCCCGAAGTAGGTTCTGCATTTACTGTCACGTCCAGCAGGGCGAAGACAGCCAGGCGGGAAAATAAGGAGCTTGCACAGAGCTTTTCAAGGTCGTTCATCAAAGCAGATTGCAATAACAGAAATGTCCCGTTATCCTTGGTGGTCTTCTTGACAGAATTGGCTGGCGATCGGCGTCAGTGTCTTCTTCGATTTTTCGTTCAATGTTGGTGTGAAACTGATCTCCCAAGCGTAGGCCAGCTTTCTTTGAACCACTTTATATTTCACCTAGTTGCTACCTGTTTCTATTGCTGCTATTGATGTCCAGCTTTCTTGCGTTATTCCCGCTCACTTCGCTGCATTTTCTCATTCTCGTCACGGATTGGTTAACTTTCAAGCCCTTTTTTTCGTTATCATTATTCTCTAGCCGGTGGAGAGCTTTTATAGTTTCCTTGTCTAGGTATCCTAAGTCTACAGCCTTGTCCTTTCAGTGATCTCTGTTCATTCTGAACCTTCTTTCATCCACCACTCCCTATATTGTTTAGGCCATAGTTATCAGACTGGAACACTCTGGGACTATCTGGGGTACAACGTCATGTTATTTACCATCTTTTACTGTTTGTCATCCTTCCCTTTATCTCATTTCTCAGCCGATTACCTGCTTCCACTTTTGCTTACCAACGTTTGTCTGAGCACATTTTAGTCCGTATTTCTAACAAAGAGGATAGCAAAATATATAAGTATTTAATTTTTTCATTTATTTTTTATTGTTTTTATCTGTAGTGTTTTTTTTTTTTGTATGTTGTCCCCTGGAAAGACTGTTGCAGAAATACTGAATTTATACGATCTCGTTTTGCTTTCTGTCATTCTTGCTCCTAGCCACTCTTCTCATTCTTTCTATCTTTCTGTATAACTGAACCATACACTCTGTCCAGCTTTATTATGACACAGGGACAATTCCGGATGTTTTAAAATGAACTCACGGCACACTAGAGGGAAATTTGATCAAAGCCAAATCGGGTCTCCTTTCCTTTTCCAACCCCACAAGGAGCCGAAAACTCATTTCTGCAGGTGGGTTACTATGGCGCCTCTGGCCGGAGTTGAACCATAGACCACTGTGTGAGAGATGAGAGTGCCAACCACTCAGCCGCCATAACACTGTATGTACTATCTTGAAATCTTTAACCTGTATCCTCAGTCTTTCTTATTTTCATTTTAATGTCTCTATCTATCTATCTATCTATCTATCTATCTATCTATCTATCTATCTATCTATCTATCTATCTATCTATCTATCTATCTATCTATCTATCTATCTATCTATCTATCTATCTGTCTGTCTGTCTGTCTGTCTGTCTGTCTGTCTGTCTGTCTATCTATCTTTCTTTCTTTCTTCTATTCCCCACTCCCTCTCGTCGTTTTAGTTCTATTTCGAAGTCGCTGCTTTCAATTTAAAGCTAACTAGTGTGACTGTAATATAGGAACTACTTTCCAACACTTGAGAAAGAGTTCGCTTGGAAGAATGAGAAACAAGTAAACTGGCCATTTCAAAATTTCATTTTTCGCATTTCTCTTTGTATTCGAAATATTCACTTCATATACGAATTGTCAGTGCAAGACATTGAGCAGAGATAGATAGATAGAAAGAGAGAGAGAGAGAGAGAGAGAGAGAGAGAGAGAGCGAGAGAGAGAATATTATACGAGTATAACTCAACAGATTATTTATTCAAAGTTGCGTGTTTCTGCCTAAACACATAAACACATACATATGATCCACGCTAGCGTAGCGGTTTTAGAAAAAGTTCATTTTATTGTCAATATTGGTAAAAGCACATGCTGTACAAGCGATTATGTTCATTACTAGGAATAGCTCAAAGCTAGAGTCCGTTCGAAAGGATTTTGTGGAATCAGGTAATCCTTTACATGATAAAAATTAAACTGTGGCACTTATTCCTGGGAAATTTTTTTTTAAACCCTGAAAACATACTGCTAATCTGTTCGTAAGAAAATAGATCAATATGGCCCAAGCTGGTTTTAGACAATCAAGATGAACAAGAGATAATATATTCAATATAAGATTAATAATAGAGAAATGGATAGAATTTAATGTGAATCTATATTTATATTTTTATAGACTATTCGAAGGCATTTGCTTGTGTACGACACCAGAAACTTTGGGAAATAATGGAAAAAAATGGGATTTCCAGGATATGTGATACAATTAATATCACTGCTGTATCCAGAACAACAGGCAGCAATAAGAATAAATGGTGAAACAACTTGGTTTGATATAAAACATGGGGTTCCGTCAGGGGTGCATACTGTCCCCTTACTTATTTAACTTGTATACTGAAAATATACTAAGAAATGTTAGAGAAGATGTAGACTATTGTAACGGAATGTTATTGTGTGAGAAACCTTGTTGTTGTGGTCAAAAGTTATATACCACAACTCACCTGTTTATGCGAGCACGGAAAGAGTTATCTCAGTGTTCCGGTTGTCACGGGATCTCGGATGACGGGATGTAGGAATGAGTTTAGTTCTGTTCTAGATGTTGTAGAGAAAGCAGTTCTGTTCTAGATGTTGTAGTGAAAGGAGTTCTGTTCTAGATTTTGTAGAGAAAGCAGTTATGTTCTAGATGTTGTAGAGAAAGCAGTTCTGTTCTAGATGTTGTAGAGAGCAGTTCTGTTCTAGATGTTGTAGTGAAAGGAGTTCTGTTCTAGATGTTGTAGAGAAAGCAGTTCTGTTCTAGATGTTGTATTGAAAGGAGTTCTGTTCTAGATGTTGTAGTGAAAGGAGTTCTGTTCTAGATGTTGTAGAGAAAGCAGTTCTGTTCTAGATGTTGTAGAGAAAGCAGTTCTGTTCTAGATGTTGTAGAGAAAGGAGTTCTGTTCGGAATGTTGTAGAGACAGGTTGTGTGTTGGCTTTTCCTTGGAAGGTTTGTTAGAACGGTTGTTTGTAATGTAAGTTTTTGGGTAGATTGTCCTTTTTAGAACAAATTGTTAGTATGTCAGTCAGTCAGTCATTTGCATGTCCCTTGTGGAACTTTGCCTCCCTAACAGCTCTACTGTAGGCCTCTCGGTTGTTAGCAAGATGCCCCGCTGCTGATGCATCCATTTCCAGATTATCAACGATGTCCTGCAGCCATCTACGCCTTGGTCTTTCTCTCTTTCTTTTTCCCGTTATGTACCCTTCCAAGACCGTCTTCTCTAAATTATCATGGCGTTTAATGTGTCCAAAATATTTAAGTTTTCTCTGTTTAATCCTCTTTACTAGCCAGTCTTCTTCAATTTTAAGTTCTTGTAGTATGGACATATATCTGTTCTTTTTTTGTGTCCATGATATTTGAAGAACTCTTCTGTAGCAAACAGCAACATGGAAAGTCAGATGTTAGTACGTAGTTTTTGTAAATGGACATGTCCTGTTTAGGACAAAACGTATGTTGTTCTGGGATGTCTGCGAGGATGGTTGATTTCGTAGTGTAGTTTTTGGTTGCTTGTCCTTTTTAGGACAAAAACTTGTGTTAGAGTGGCTATGTAGTTGTAAGTTGATTCGTCCCTTTGGACACGGAATTGATTCGTGTATAAGGTATACTGGAGTTTTTGAGAATATGAAGTTGCATGTTTGATGTTGCATGTTGTGTGAATGTCCCATTGTGGTATTAATTTCTCGGACAGCTTTTCTATTCTCATTGTAATTTTCCCTTCAGTTTTTACACACTATATCCATTTACAACACTCATTACAACTGGGATTTCAACAGTAAAGTTGTGTTGATTTTTGGCAACTACTGGGTCCTGTTCTCTTTGGATTCATGTTGAGTGTCAACTGTGGTGTTGAATGAGTTGATTACATGTAACAGGTCATGTTCGTGTACGGATCTGTAGTGATTGTTGTCCTGGGTGTTATTGTTACATGGTATTTAACAGTGTAACGTTTGTCGTCTCAAAGGCGTAGCAGTCCAGTCAAAATCTGCACTGTAATCAGTGACGTATGTGACACAGGGAATGAAGAATATTCAAGTCAGTACTTCAAGTCAATTAGCCACACACACACACACTAGCACAGGATAGTGTGTGGACAAAACACGTGTTTATTGTTTGGTAGTAGCACACGAAATACGATTTCACTATTACGATGCCATAATAAAAAAACTGGAGGTTATGAAATACCAGAGATTAGATATGCTGGGGACACAGTATTACTGCCCACAACATAGAAAGGAATGGAAAAACTAATTATGTCAATTCGTAAGAATAGTGAAGAGCAAGACCTCTATCTTAATGCAAAGAAAATTAAATTGATGACAACTGACAAACAAATAAGGCAACTGAAATATGTATCAATGAGAAAAAATTATAAGAGGTGGAGAGTTTTGAATATCTTGGATCACTACTAACTAATAATGGAGGTACAATGAGGGAAATTATAAGGAAGACATCCATCGATCTTCAGAAAGTAAAACAACTAAAGAATCCGTGGAGAGGAACAGACAGAACTGCAAAAATAAGATTTTTAAGGGCATGCATCTTTCCCACCGCAACATATGCCTGTGAGACCCGGACACTTAACAAAACAGCTGAAAAACATGTAAGTATCTTTGAATGTAAATGCTATAGAAGTCCTTCAGATATCATGGACACAGAAAAGAACACATATATCCATACTACAAGAACTTAATATTGAAGAAGGCTGGCTAATAAAGAAGATTAAACAGAGAAAACTTAAATATTTTGGACATATTAAACGTCATGATAATTTAGAGAAGACAGTCTTGGAAGGGTACATAATGGGAAAAAGAAAGAGAGGAAGACCAAGGCGAAAATGGCTGCAAGACATCGTTGATAATCTGCAAATGGATGCATCACCAGCAGAGCATCTTGCTTAGAACCGAGGGACTTACAAGAGAGCCGTTAGGGAGGCAAAGTTCAAAAAATGGACGTGCAAATGACTGACTGACTGATTGACTCTAGTGCACTAATTTTCTTCTTCTTCTTTAGCATTCCGAGCCATTTAGGCTCATTGTTGTAGATAAAGTTCGTATCCATTCCTCTTTATTCCTAATCTTCTCTCTCCAGTTTGTGACGTCAAAGTGCTCTATGTCCTCTTCCATGTTGTCTCTGCATCTATGTCCTGGTCTACCTCTCGACCTAGTTTCTTTCATCTCTTGAACATTCAAAACTTTTGCCTGTTCTCTTCCATTATGTTTACATGGTTCAACCAGCCTAATGTATTCAGTTTCAAGAAGCTTATAATTCGTTAGGATTTAAATAAGCTGTAAAGTTCAGTGTTCTTTCTAGCTCTCCATTCTCCACTGTTGGTATTCTTTATGTGCCCAAAGATTCTTCTTATGATCATGTTCTCAATGACCTGCAATTGTTGTTCATTTTTCTTTGTTGTACTCCATGTTTCTGATCCATACATGACGGCTGGTCTTATTATAGTTTTGTAGATTAGTTATTTTGGTGTTGTGGGACAGAATTTTATTTTGAATTTTAACAGATGTTGCAAGGTAAATTATATGTTATTTCCTCTCTGCGCTCTGCTTTAATTCTCTACTTTTACTATCACATAATAATACTACGTTAACATTCATCCAACTCAGTAACACTAAATTGTGACTTCATATAATACACTGCATTAAACTTTATCTAACCCAGTGACAATAGCTTTTACCATCACCTAATATACTACTTTAACTATTACGATGCCATAATAAAAAAACTGGAGGTTATGAAATACCAGAGATTAGATATGCTGGGGACACAGTATTACTGCCCACAACATAGAAAGGAATGGAAAAACTAATTATGTCAATTCGTAAGAATAGTGAAGAGCAAGACCTCTATCTTAATGCAAAGAAAATTAAATTGATGACAACTGACAAACAAATAAGGCAACTGAAATATGTATCAATGAGAAAAAATTATAAGAGGTGGAGAGTTTTGAATATCTTGGATCACTACTAACTAATAATGGAGGTACAATGAGGGAAATTATAAGGAAGACATCCATCGATCTTCAGAAAGTAAAACAACTAAAGAATCCGTGGAGAGGAACAGACAGAACTGCAAAAATAAGATTTTTAAGGGCATGCATCTTTCCCACCGCAACATATGCCTGTGAGACCCGGACACTTAACAAAACAGCTGAAAAACATGTAAGTATCTTTGAATGTAAATGCTATAGAAGTCCTTCAGATATCATGGACACAGAAAAGAACACATATATCCATACTACAAGAACTTAATATTGAAGAAGGCTGGCTAATAAAGAAGATTAAACAGAGAAAACTTAAATATTTTGGACATATTAAACGTCATGATAATTTAGAGAAGACAGTCTTGGAAGGGTACATAATGGGAAAAAGAAAGAGAGGAAGACCAAGGCGAAAATGGCTGCAAGACATCGTTGATAATCTGCAAATGGATGCATCACCAGCAGAGCATCTTGCTTAGAACCGAGGGACTTACAAGAGAGCCGTTAGGGAGGCAAAGTTCAAAAAATGGACGTGCAAATGACTGACTGACTGATTGACTCTAGTGCACTAATTTTCTTCTTCTTCTTTAGCATTCCGAGCCATTTAGGCTCATTGTTGTAGATAAAGTTCGTATCCATTCCTCTTTATTCCTAATCTTCTCTCTCCAGTTTGTGACGTCAAAGTGCTCTATGTCCTCTTCCATGTTGTCTCTGCATCTATGTCCTGGTCTACCTCTCGACCTAGTTTCTTTCATCTCTTGAACATTCAAAACTTTTGCCTGTTCTCTTCCATTATGTTTACATGGTTCAACCAGCCTAATGTATTCAGTTTCAAGAAGCTTATAATTCGTTAGGATTTAAATAAGCTGTAAAGTTCAGTGTTCTTTCTAGCTCTCCATTCTCCACTGTTGGTATTCTTTATGTGCCCAAAGATTCTTCTTATGATCATGTTCTCAATGACCTGCAATTGTTGTTCATTTTTCTTTGTTGTACTCCATGTTTCTGATCCATACATGACGGCTGGTCTTATTATAGTTTTGTAGATTAGTTATTTTGGTGTTGTGGGACAGAATTTTATTTTGAATTTTAACAGATGTTGCAAGGTAAATTATATGTTATTTCCTCTCTGCGCTCTGCTTTAATTCTCTACTTTTACTATCACATAATAATACTACGTTAACATTCATCCAACTCAGTAACACTAAATTGTGACTTCATATAATACACTGCATTAAACTTTATCTAACCCAGTGACAATAGCTTTTACCATCACCTAATATACTACTTTAACATTCATCTAATCCAGTGTTACTAACTTTTACCATCACCTAATATACTACTTTAACATTCATCTAATCCAGTGTTACTAACTTTTACCATCACCTAATATACTACTTTAACATTCATCTAATCCAGTGATACTAACTTTTACCATCACTTAATATACTACTTTATCATTCATCTAATCCAGTGATACTAACTTTTACCATCACTTAATATACTACTTTAACATTCATCTAACACATGACAATAGCTTTTATCATCACCTAATATATTACTTTAACATTCATCTAATCCAGTGATATTAACTTTTACCATCACCTAATATACTATTTTAACATTCATCTAATCCAGTGATACTAAATTTTACCATCACCTAATATACTACTTTAACATTCATCTAACCCAGTGATACTAACTTTTACCATCACTTAATATAGAACTTTTAACATGTATCTAACCCAGTGATATTAACTTTTACCATCACCTAATATACAACTTTTAACATTCATGTAACTCAGTGATACTAACTTTTACCATCACCTAATGTACAACTTTTAACATTCATCTAACCCAGTGATATTGACTTTTACAATCACTTAATATACAACTTTTAACATTCGTCTAGCCCAGTGATATTAACTTTTGCCATCACCTAATATACAACTTTTAACATTCGTCTAGCCCAGTGATATTAACTTTTGCCATCACCTAATATACAACTTTTAACATTCGTCTAGCCCAGTGATATTAACTTTTGCCATCACCTAATATACAACTTTTAACTTTCGTCTAGCCCAGTGATATTAACTTTTACCATCACCTAAAATACAACTTTTAACATTGATGTAACCCAGTGATACTAATTTTTACCATCACTTAATATACAACTTTTAACATTCATGTAACCCAGTGATAATAACTTTTACCATCACTTAATATACAACTTTTAATATTCGTCTAGCCCAGTGATACTAACTTTTACCATCACTTAATATACAACTTTTAACTTTCATATAACCCAGTGATACTAACTTTTGCCATCACTTAATATACAACTTTTAACATTCGTCTAGCCCAGTGATACTAACTTTTACCATCACTTAATATGCAACTTTTAACATTCGTCTAGCCCAGTGATACTAATATTTACCATCACTTAATATACAACTTTTAACTTTCATCTAACTCAGTGACACTAAATATTAACACTTTCTTGCCTGAGCTCGCAAACATTAAAAAAAATGATCCAAATAATCTTGAAGCACTAAAGAGTATAAATGTCATTTGTAGCACAGTCTCATCACAGCTCCTACTAGACATATTTCCCATCAAATTGTCACGTCCTTCACCTGACGTTGCACTCTTTTTTGGTCTTGCGATCATGTAGATCAATGTTTCTCAGACTTTTGTGTGGGCTTCCTACCCCTTATCTTCCCAAAACACATCATTACAACCAAACCCCCACCCCCCCACAACCCCAAAATATTGTTCACTGACCTGGTTCTGTTGTCATCTGCCACTCCATTTTCCGTTTCCTCCAATAGTCACCCCCACCCCCGCCCTTAACCCAGGAGAACGGTACTGGCCACTTTTGGAATCAGTGCTCCATTGGAAACAATGATGCAGATAGATCCTTGTTTCCCTAGTTATTATAACTTTCTTATATGAAGAAATCTCTGACACAGTTTTATATTAATCTCCTGGCACGAGACATCTACAGATCGTCAAGCTTCGATGCCTCGAGTTCCGTTTTCAAATACAAACTGATGGGGTCAAGAAAGAAACTGACAGCTCACTGAAAGTCACAGGAGAACTGGCAGTTACTAGGAATAAAATAGTACAATGAAGCAGTTTCCAGTTTCTTTTAAAATCGCATTTCATTCATAGTTTTAGACTGATTTATTTCACTATTGCCAGGGAATTTGTTTAGAACTAGCGCCAAGTCTAGTGCAGGCACAAAAGAAAAAATACATCAGTTCACAGCAAGAAATCAAACTTTATCGCAGGGAGAAAATGGACGATTGTTAGTTATATGAGCTATTCTTTGCTTCAAATATTAAATCAGAACAAAATGTAATTCTAGTAAACTATTTTATGTATTAGTGTCTTTGATGCTGGCTCTGAAAAGTTTCCAAGTCAGTCTGTATTGACATAAATGGTAATTAAATCCAGTTTCCCGGTAAAGCCGCATAAAGGAATGTCAGACCACTGTCTACTTAAAAAAATTTCTAGATAAATACTTCAGTTATAAAGTAAATATGCATTGCTTAATAACTGTATTCTGCGGTATGACTCTAGGTAACCGCCGTAATTAAAGTACAAAACTCAAATAATAAAGAATAATATTCCGCTACATTTTTAAGCGTGAATTAGAAAAGGAATCTTTGCTGTAATTAGAAATTTCTCAGTAATGTTTGCGTTAGTATTGCCTCAGTTTATTGACCGAGCACTAAGATCGCAGCACGTCTAAGGTAACATATTTATTATAGTCCGGAAGTTCGTTTTAATTTGAACAAAAGCAAATATTTCTACCACGGATAAAGATTGTTAGTACGAAAGGCCAATAATACAGACGGATAGGTCCGGGCCTTGCAGATCATTATCTCCTTTATTTTGATGATTTTTTTCGTCTCATTTTCTGGGGTGAAATCGAACGACTGGCAGGAGCTTTCAGCCTTGTAATCAAACTGATGAGAGTTCGTTACCAGGTCTTTAAACCGGATGCCTTTTTTTGGCCTACATAATTTTCGTGAACATTGTGCACGTGGCAGTTGGAATCTGCCAGACAGTCCTGGGATGTGGCGCCTGTAGGCTCTGTTATATCAGGCGCTACGGAGTGCATGAATTTCAGTGTCTTCTATTTATCTAGCGTAAGAAACAAAATGAATACAATATTTACTTGCTAATAGAGCATTTATATTTCACCAGGAAGAACGTTTTCGCGAATCTCCAATGGCTAATCTTTCTTTCAGCCTTAACTGCTCCGAGTTTGATAAGCTGATCAGTGATAAAATAACCAAGGACATCATCAAGGCGCTGATGACCGGGGCCAACTTTGGTGTGGCGTTATGTGGAGTTCTGGCCAACGTGGTGAACTTGATCGTTTACGCCAGACAAGGAATAAATGACAGCATCAGTGTCCTATTTATGTTCTTATCCGCCTCTGACCTTGTTTCCTCCGCTTTAACTTTTGCGTTATCAGGGCTGTGTTTTTTCAACGAAATCCGAGCATATACTATGACCTTTGATCCATTATCAGTATTCTTTACACTGGCCCAGACCAAAGAGAAAATGTACAGTATTTCTGTCCTTGTGACCACTGTAATTTCAACAGAACGATGTCTGTGTGTAGCCTTACCGCTGCAAGTTAGATCCATGTTCACGAGGTCTCGCTCTTTTAAAATAATTGCTTTTGTAGCATTTTTCGTGCTTTTGTTTTTTCTTCCCGAGTACCTGACTGGAGGTTTTTCTTGGCGCTACGACCCCATGTTTCACTCATACGTCTCCCTGCTGGGACAGCGAGACAGAGCCGTGTTTGAGATCGTTAAAGATTTCTTATTATCAGGTATCTTGCAAGTATTTGCTGGGACTGCAGCGGCGATGTGCACAGCTCTTATGATATCAGCCGTCACAGCTTCCAAAAGGCTTCACAAATCTCAGATATCGAACAGCTGTCACGGAAACTCCTCCGGGTTAGGAAAATCTGTGAAAAGTGCGATGTCAAGAAAAGCGACGAGACAAACAAAGACTGTAGTCTGCGTGAACATAATCTTCCTGATCTGTAGTATTCCAGAGTACGTTGTTTTAACCATATCAGTGGTTAATTACTTCATTTTTGATTATAACCTTTTCGTCTGCAGAAGATATATGAACATTTTGGAAGTTGTCAATGCTGTAGCATTCACAAGCGAAACATTTAACTGTGCTATGAACTTTTTAGTTTACTATGCCTGTAGTTCGAGGTTCAGAAGAACTTTAAAGCAGATCGTGTTGGGAAAATAATAAGGAAGAAAAGAAATCGATGTAATAAAATGTCCATTCCTTTTCCTGTAAGATTTATTTCGATTTTCGATCATTGTTGAGTGTTTTGGTAGGCTTGGCTTCTATGCTACGCCAGTCAGCGTGATGTAGGGTGTTGTATGGTGTTGTAGGGTGATGTAGGGTGGTGTAGGGTGGCGTATGGTGTTGTAGGGTGATGTAGGGTGGTGTAGGGTGTTGTATGGTGTTGTAGGGTGATGTAGGGTGTTGTATGGTGTTGTAGGGTGATGTAGGGTGGTGTAGGGTGTTGTATGGTGTTGTAGGGTGATGTAGGGTGGTGTAGGGTGTTGTATGGTGTTGTAGTGTGGTGTAGGGTGTTGTATGGTGTTGTAGGGTGATGTAGGGTGTTGTAGGGTGGTGCAGGGTGTTGTATGGTGTTGTAGGGTGGCGTATGGTGTTGTAGGGTGGTGTATGGTGTTGTAGGGTGATGTAGGGTGGTTTAGGGTGTTGTAGGGTGGTGTAAGGTGTTGTATGGTGGTGTAAGGTGTTGTAGGGTGATGTAGGGTGGTTTAGGGTGTTGTAGGGTGGTGCATGGTGTTGTATGGTGGTTTAGGGTGTTGTATGGTGGTGTAAGGTGTTGTAGGGTGGTGTAAGGTGGTGTAGGGTGTTGTAAGGTGTTGTAGGGTGGTGCAGGGTGTTCTAAGGTGTTGTAGGGTGTTGTAAGGTGTTGTAGGGTGGTACAGGGTGCTGTAGGGCTTTGGTGGGTGATGTGGGGGTGTTGAAGGGTGTTGTAGGGTGGTGTATAGTGTTGTAAGGTGGTGTATGGTGTTGTAGGGTGTTGTAGGGTGGTGTAGGGTGGTGTAGATTGTTGTAGGGTGTTGTAAGGTGGTGTGGGGTGTTGTAGGGTGGTGTAGGGTATTGTAGGGTGGTGTAGGGTGACGTATGGTGTTGTAGGGTGTTGTAGTTTGGTGTAGGGTGTTGTAGTGTGGTGTAGGGTGTTGTATGGTGTTGTAGAATGTTGTAAGGTGGTGTATGGTGCTGTAGGGTGTTGTAAGGTGGTGTAGGGTGTTGTAGGGTGCTGTAGGGTGTTGTAAGGTGGTGAAGGAGTTGTAAGGTGGTGTAGTGTGTTGTAGGGCGTTGTAAGGTAATGTAGGGTGTTGTAGGGTGGTGTAGGGTGTTATAGGGTGGTGTAGGGTGTTGTAGGGTGTTATAGGGTGGTGTAAGGTGTTGTAGGGTGGTGTAGGGTGTTGTAGGGTGGTGTAGGGTGTTGTAGAGTGGTGTAGGGTTTTGTAGGGTGGTGTAGGGTGGTGTAGGGTGTTGTAGGGTGGTGTAGGGTGATGTAGAATATTGTAGGGTGGTGTAGGGTGTTGTAGGGTGGTGTAGGGTGATGTAGAATATTGTAGGGTGGTGTAGGCGCATGATGTTGATGGTATGGGTAAAACAGTGTGAACAGTGGCCGTGTACAGTGAGGGCACAGACTGACTAACTGTAGGTGATACAGCAACACAGGTAACAAATACCTACAGCAAAACGTTACATTGTTAAACAACATTCACCCAGGTGAGGAAAACAACGACAAAAGTGAGGTAACATGAATGACCGAACAGTCACAGGAGTTCAACAGTCTAATTAGTCAATCAACAGCACTAACATTAAAACGTTGATGTACACAACAGGCAAAGTCAGCAGTTACCAAAATCCCTCAACAAATTTAATATGAGAAACAATGAGGATGGAATCCTGGTGAATGAGGGAAGATGAATATCAATGCACGACGTGCGAACTCAACAATACAATAATACACAACACATTCCGATGAATTTGACTTCACCACAGGAATGTACATGAATTTTTATATAAAAAAAAACTGACATACTAAATTCACAACGAGAATTTAACCAAACCGAAGAAAAGCCTCTACACAACAACACATCTAACAATCTATCATCTGTGTCCTAAAAGGGACAAGCACACATCTAACAATCTGTCATCTGTGTCCTAAAAAGGACAAGCACACATCTAAAAAGGACAAGCACACATCTAAAAAGGACAAGCACACATCTGAAAAGGACAAGCATACATCTAAAAAGGACAAGCACACATCTAAAAAGGACAAGCACACATCTAAAAAGGACAAGCACACATCTAAAAAGGACAAACAGACACCTAAAAAGGACAAACACACATCTATTCCTACGCTAAGCGCCACCTCATGTTTATTTTTCTTCTCGTGATCAATGTCCGAGCAAGATAGAAATCAAACGAACAAAAGGCAAAACGTTACCATATCGATATCTTGCAACAGTATCGTGATACGTGGCTCCTAATCTCTCTGACTGTCTGATCCTTCATAAATAACCAAACATCCTAATCTAATCCTCTATAAGAAGCTGAAGGCGAAAGCCTGTCAGTGTGTCTGTGTGCCCCGATGCCACTCTCCCTGGGTGACTTTCTAGGGATCTCTCATACAGTAACCGTCCAAGAAGAATCTCGGAATCCCCTTGCTTTTATCTCCTTTTTTGTTTCTATGCTACGTTAAGCTTCCATGGGATTTTGTTTTGGTCAGTCCTTGTTACAATGATCACACCCTCGTACTCTCTAAACAATGACTTTTTAAAATGGTAGATTTCATTGTTACTTCCTCTTGTATTCTGAACTATTGATTTTGGGTGCTAGATTTCATGTTTTGTTCTTCTGTCGCGTATCTTATAATCTGGACTTCCCAATATTATAAAACATGGTCCCTGCTACTGCCAGTCAGCGTGGTTAAATTTACTTTGTCATCTGGTCGCTTCTTTCACCTTTCAGTTGTTTTTTTTTCTTTCCTGTTATTCTCGCTATCAGCTGGTACCGCTTTATTCATATGCCTTATCCGCATTGTCTTTCAGGAAGTTTCATCATATCTGCTTTGCGTTCCATCTTTCTCTCCTTATCAAAATTTCCTTTATTTCTGTCGGAACACCACAGATCTGGCATTTGTTTCTTTCTAAACTTGGTCTGTTAGTGTATCAGTCTGTGCTAGTGTTCATGCTCTTCTGCCACTAATAGAAGCATCCTTTCCTTATCTCCTAACTCCAGTGCTTCTGATGCGCACATAATCAGCTTAGTCGTTCAGTAATAGTGCCAGGGAGAGCAGCAGTTTAGGTTAGTAGATCAACTGTTGATCTACTGGCCGAGCCAAGCTGTTCATCTCGTGGATCAGTCACTTGCATGTCCCTTGCGTAACTCTGCCTCTCTAACAGCTCTCCTGTAGGCCTCTCGGCCTGATGCTGATGCGTTCATTCGCAGGTCATCAGCGACGTCTTCCTCTCGTTATTTTTCCCCTTATGTACCCTTCAAAGACTGTTTTCTCAAAATTCTCATAACGTTTAATATGTTCAAAATCGTGGATCTCATGAATCACATTAAAAAAAATTCATTTCTGTCCTAACAGAGATACTGTTTACCTGGGCAGGTAATGGCTGTCTGTCTATCTACCCGTCTGTCTCTAATAAACCTGGTCACGACTAGCGGTTGGTGTATACCTACAGATGTACCTGAATCAAGAAAGTTTTGAATGACCGCGAGGATGATAAACATAGTATGAATAAAAATAACAACAGCCTTTTGAGTGCTTTGAAGATAGTACGCTAAAACAACTTGAACCACAATTCTGTTCTTCCATAAAATTTATAGTTTTAAGCAAAAAAATTATTTTCAAAAAGTTATACTGCCATTCTCAACCGGTTACATCAAATTACCGTTATAAAAATTCAGATCTTACTAAGATCACAATTCAGACGTAGGAAAGTTAAGATGGCTGCTGTAGTTGATCTCTGTGAAAGAATATAAAACTGACGCATAAATTTAGTTCTCAAGCAAACATCTAAGACTGTCCGCAGTTCTTCCCATTCTTGGATAATCTTTAGTGGAGTTCGTGGACTTCGTTCACATCTGGGACTTCAAACGGTTCAGCTCGTTCCAGTTTTAGGGTCTCATGTTAGGCAGTAAAGTCTCGCGCCAGTGCTTTTGTCCACTCTTTCTAGACGATCAGAATAAGGTAATGGTGTACTGCTGTTTCCAAACTCAGTTTTTTTCACCGATGCCGCCAAGGAAAAAAATGAATATTAAAATAAAAATTAAAATAATTCTGCTTTATGAAATTTCACACAAAAAAAATCCTTGTGCTCATCTGCTACTGCGTTTTATATGTAAGGGCTATTCCAAAATCAACTTCCGACTGGGTGAAAAAAATAAACTGTTTGCAATAGTGAAACGATGCAGTTCTTCCAGTAACCAGAAAAGTGTTATCTCGCTAAATGCCCAAATACAATCCAGTTTGATCAGTTGTGCACAAGCAGGACAGGGTAAATATGGACCCTTTAATCGTCATTCCCGCCAGCAATGAAGTCTCTGGCGTGACAAGGACGACACTCAATTGTAAAAGGATAAAGTCGTTCAAAAAGTCGAACAAGTCGTGCTCGAAAAACGCTGTATTATGATTTCAGATCTTTCTGATCACTTTCCTTAACTTTCGAGGACTAGTCTGTTTTGAATTGTTACAGAGAGATGCCCTGGGCTTGTTTGTAATGTGCATCTACTCTTGGAATTGTTTCTTATTTTCTGCATCCACGAAATGGACGAGGCATGGGTCCATATCTTGTCCCCTGACATGTTTCTGTAGAGAGATCTCCCCTCCTCCCACTCTTTCAGATAGCACAGAATGACCATCAAACATGAACCTATTCTTTAAGCTTTGAGAACCGCTGAATTAAACGCAATATTCAGAAGACAATATTAGAGTTCATTAGGTTTTTTTTTTTTTTGAAAGTTGACTAAACTGATTAGCTGAAGTAAACTACGCGCAGCTCTCCTCCTGGCTATGAATAAATTCCTTTCTAAACCTTTAGTGATCTCTTGTTGAGACTGCATATTCCCTATAAAATCTTTGCTTACATCTTGTTGAATCTATCCAGAAATTTTGTCCCGAACCCCTGATAACCTCGTATCTTATACATTGTGTTCCATAAGTAGCTGTGCACTAACCCAGTTTCGATTCCGGTATCGTAGTGATATCTTAATGTCTGCCGTGCCTAGTCACATCTACCTGCCGTGCATGGAGTCGCCGATTAAGCATGCTGATTAAAAAAAAATGCTACATATTATAACACGTACCTTATAACAAATGTTGAAAGTGATATCCTTGTGTGTCTATGCAAGCTTGAACACGTTTAATTTTATTCACAAACACTTTTCTTAATTCTGCTGGTGAAATGTTTCTTATGTGTGGGCGATTTCGATAAACTTCAGATCGTATATTTTGTATGTTAACATAGCCCGAGAGGTGAAACCAGGCCTCATCTGTAAAAACGTGACATCAAGAATATCACCAGTTTTAGTTTGAATGAAATTTGTAAACCATTCACATCAATATGTAGCATTACCATCGATGGCACAGATCTGAAACAAGTTGATAGATTCAAATACTTAGGAACGATTATAACAACTGATGGGAAATGTCACAACGAAATAAAAAGCAGACGTGCTCAGGCCAAGTCAGCATTCCAGACAATGAGACACATCTTGTGCAACAGATCCGTATCAATGGAAACAAGATTCCGAGTACTTAAATGTTACATCGAGCCATTTTTGTTTTATGGGTGTGAAGCATGGTCTATGAATAAGAGAGTACAGCGAGAAATGGAGGCCATGGATATGTGGTTTATAAGAAAGATGTTGAAGGTACCATGGACAGCCAAGAAACCAATGAAGAAGTCTTAAGAGAGGCTGGAGTTAAAAAGCAAATTATAGTAAAGATCAGAGGCAGACAATATAGATTTATAGGACATTTCCTGAGAATAGGAAAATTGGTACACACTGGCAATTGGAAATATTGAATTAAGAAGAAACAGAGGAAGACAGAGAGAGAAGTTACTGGATTGGCTGTCAGTGTGGCTAGGAAGAAAGTCACTGGCGGATCTCATAATTAAATATAAAGACAGGGAATTGTGGAGAGAAATGATCACCTACGTCACGCGGCATGGCACTTGAATTGAACTGAATTAAAACCATTCACAGTAACGGAGTTGTTTGTCATGATCAGCCGGCAGCAATTGTTAGACCGCAGTTACTTTATATGGGAAGAGTTTCAAATTTTCTCTGACTGCTCTGTGCACTGTTGCAAGTTCGATACCTTCCTCGTGTGCCAACTTACGCAAGCCTTTGATGGACTCCGAAACAAAGAGTCAGAAATGTCCGATAACTTCTCCTTGTTAGGTTTAGATGGTCTCCCACTACGGCGTACACTGAGCCTGTTTCATGAAATTTCTCAGTAAGTGAGACTTATTTTATATATATATATATATATATATATATATATATATATGTATATCTTCCTGGGAATTTTTCAACAAACTGTTCCTGCACTAAATCAGTGTATGTACTGCCTTCTCGAAATACGGGCTCAACAAGAAAAATACACTTTATCGTGCGCTTTGATAACTCATCATCATCATCATCATCAGGTGCCGTGCAGATTGGCGTTGGCTATTATGCTTCTCCAGAGTACACGATCCTTCATGCAGGCCATCAGATCAGTTGGTGATCTCCTCTCACACTATCCCGTCAGACTGTCCATTATCATTTCTCTTGGTTTTCCTCTTGATCTTCTTCCTTCTATTTTTCCTGTTGTTATAATATTTTCTATGCCCCCTCTTCTCATTACATGTCCTATGAAAGTACATTGTCTCTCTCTTATCTTTTTTACAAGGTTTTTTGTCTCTCCAGCTCTTCTCATACATTCTTCATTAGTTATTTTTGCTGTCCAGGGGATTCGTAACATTCTTCTAATAAACCACATTTCTGCTGCTTCCAATAATTTTTGTGCAGACTTGCCTATTGTCCATGATTCACTTCCATATAACAAGATAGGTTCAATATAGCATTTTAGGACTCGTTTTCTAACATTCATTGAAAAGGAGGTGTTGGCTAATGTGTTTCTCATTCTCTGAAATGCAGTCTTGCTTGGCCTATTCTGTTCCTAATTTCTGTTCTGCATTTCCTATCTGAAATTATTACTGCACCAAGGTATTTGAATTTCTGCACTTGCTTTAGAATAGTTCCGTTTAATTTTATACTGCATGCTTGTGGATTCTGTTTCTTAGATATAACAATAGTCTCTGTCTTTTTTATGTTCAAAGTAAGGTCTTTCTGTTCACTTTCTTTGGCGACTTTATCAAAGAGATTTTGCAGGTCTTGTTGGTTCTCATCTATCAGTACTGTGTCGTCAGTATACCGAAGGTTGTTAATATTGTATCCTCCAATTTTTATGCCTGGTTCTGTGATGATCGTTCTTAGAATATTCTCGCTGTACAGAGAAAAAAGGTCTGGAGATAGTACACATCCCTGTCGCATCCCTTGTTTTATAGGTTGATATTTTCCAGTTCTATTTTCAACTCGAACTGCTGCTTCTTGCTGCCAGTATAGATGTTTTACAATCCTCAGGTCTTTGCCGTCTATATTGATGTCTTCAAGCATTTTAATAATTTCATTATGTTTCACCTTGTCGAATGCCTTGGTGTAATCAATGAAGCGTAAGTAGAGATCTTTCTGTACTTCTAAAGCTCTTTCTGTTAGTGTTCGTAAAGCATAAATGGCATTGTGTGTTCCCTTTCCTTCAACGAATCCAAACTGTTCATCTGCTATTTCCATTTTTATCTTTTTCCTTGTTCTTCTCATAATGATTCCCAGAAGTAGCTTCGTTATGTGACATGAGAGACTGATAGTCCAGTGGTCATCACATTCCTTTGCACCTGGTTTCTTTGGTAGTGCTATAAACGTGGATTTAATCAGGTCACTGGGAATATAACCACTGTTGTAAATGTCATTCAGTAACTTGGTTATTATTTTTATTCCTGGCTCCTCTAGTGCCTCTATTTCTTCTATTGTTATATTATCAGCCCCAGTTGCTTTTCCTTTCTTCATGTGTTTGATGCCATCAATGATTTCATCTTCAAGTATTGGTGGTCCATCGCAGTTTTCAGTATCTGGTGTTAATTCTGGTCTTTCTCCTCCATATAGCTCACCGATATACTCTGTCCACCTGTCCACAATGTCTTCCTTTCCCATTAACATTTTACCTTCTTTCGATTTCAGGCATCCTATGGTATATTTTGTTTTCCTGCCTGTGAGTTCATTAATTCGTTTGTGCATGTTTTTGCTGTCTTTATTATGAGAGTCCTCTGTCTGTCTGCACTGTTCATTTAACCACACTTCATTTGCTTCTCTGCATTTGCGTCTTATTTCTTTATTTATCTTGCTATATTTTTCTTGGTTATTTTTACTCCTCCTCCTCTTGTCCATCAGTCCTAAGATGTCGTCTGCCATCCATTTATTTTTAGAGGCTTCTTTTTTTTGGTGGTATTATCTCCTTAACAGTTTAGTGAATAGAATCTCTTAACATTGCCCATTGTTCATCTATACTATTTATCTTTGCTATTGCATTGTATCTATTTGTTATAATAACTTTGTATTGATAACTGATTCGCTGCTTAACAACTTAATACAGTGAATTTTACACAACAGCAGGGCTCAACACATTAACGTACGCAGGTAGATGTGGCTAGATATCGCAATCATTAACATATCACTACGATACCAGAATCGATACTGGGTTAGCGCACAGTTATTTTCCAAACGCACTGTAGTTTCTTGTCAAATCTTTTGATGATCTCTTGTTGAGACATTTATAAATTTCCTGCAGAGTCTTTTGATATCCAGTTGAGACTGTCTATAAAGATTTAACAGTATTCTTTGTATCTATTTAGAGGTATCCATATTTTTTCGTGCCAAGATTCTTGAGACCTCTAGTTGAAGCTATTTTATAAATATATAAATATTGAAACAAATGAAAAAAAACTGTTTGCTCTTTTATCGAAATTGTCTACAATTTTCGTGCTAAATCTCGGAGGAATTCATACATTTCTAGCTCAATCATATTGTCGAGACTACACATTTCTTGCTACGTGTTTGATGACATCATATTTATGCTATAAATTTTGACATCCTGTTTGGGTGTCTGAGTGGCGAAGTGGTTAATGGACTGGTCTCTCATTGAGAAGGTCGGGGGTTCGAATCTGGCCGGTGACACCCCAGTCTCCCAGTGGTAGAAATGGCTACCCGACTTCTTCTGGAGTTGGGGAAGGAAAGGCGGCCAGGCGTGATGCTGACCATATCACCCTCTAGTGTGATGACAGGTCAAGGAAAATATGGGCACTAACATCGTATCACTATGTGCCTCTAGGGCATGAGAGGATTACCTTTATCTTTACATCCTGTTTATGCTATAAATTTTGTGGTGAATCTTTAGTGACTTCTTGCAGAGATTACCTGCCTAGTCAAAGTCTCTTCTTCTGAATTAAGCAGAAAGCTTGTCTTTTTCATTTTTTCTCTTCCATCCTGACTTCAGTTATAGAATAATTTTATATTATAACATATCACTGAATGTTGGTACAAAGTTTCTGTTTTATTTGCTCTAAAATTATTGATAATATTTTTTTTAAACAGCTACTGAAATTCAGCAGTTATCCAAGCCATGGAGGCTGCTTGTTGCATACAATGCACTCGTTAATTCCTCTCTGTTCTTGATCTGTTCTTGCCAGTTGACAATATTAAGATGCAAAACCTGTTGCTTGTGATGCTGCCGCTGCTGCTACTACTATTAATCAACAACAACAACAACAACAACAACAACAACAACAACAACTGTCAGGGGCTATGATGTGCAAATTGACCCTGCGAGCGTCCTAGCGTGAGCTGTCTTTGCATACATAATCGGGAACTACGTTGTAAATACCTGAAACGTTTGAAAATTGAGAGAAGGATCTCTCAGATCCAGATTAGATCAGTTTAGTTTACAAATCACTGAAGAACATATCAGTAACAACATCAAAATAACGTGCAGCCGCCCCCCTTCCTTCCACCCCTCTTGGGATAATGTTCTCACCATATGCTATTCCTGTACTGTCTATCATTTCTTCAGTTATTTCTTTAATGTCCAGGACAGCTACCCTGCTGCTACATCGCTGTCTCTCTCGTAATTTTGGAGCAGCAAACCGAACTCCGATCTCTTTCGATCTCTTCCTATCTTATCTGACCAGGAGTGACTGGATGGCGACACTTCTTCTTCTTCTTCGGTTTTCTGAGCCATTAAGGCTCATTGCTGTAGATAAAGCTCGCCTCCATTCCTCTCTATTCCTACTAACCTTCTCTCTCCAGTTGGTGACACCAATGATGGCAATACAGACTATACAATAATGGGCGACCGTTTTGTCGATCTTCTGGCCCGCGGCCTTTTCGTGATTTTGTGTTGAGGGACTCACAGGTTCTCCTAACCAGTTCCCTTACACAGATACTACTACTACTACTACTACTACTACTACTACTACTACTACTATACTACTACTACTACTACTACTACTATAGTATTACTAATACTCTACTGTTATTACCAGTATTACTACTATTACTACTACTACTACTTCTGTTACTACAGCAGCTACTATTACTACAGTAGTTGCAACAACAACTACTACTACTTCTATTACCAGTACTATTACTACTACTGGTACAAAACTAGTACTACTTTACTACTATTAATAATACCACTACTACATCTGTTACTCCAACAACTACTACTTTACTACTATTAATAATACCACTACTACATCTGTTACTCCAACAACTACTATTACCACTACTGCAGTTAAAGCTTTTACTTTGCGTTTTCTAGTTGCAAACATCCATAGTATTGTGCAAGCAAGTTACACTAGCTTCCGCTACAATACTCCCGGTCTCTACACTCGTTCAGTAATACCTAGAACTTGAACTCGTCCTTGAACACTTTTCCAATCTGTTGTCCCATTTGACTTTCGTGGAAACGTGTCCCCCCCCCCCCCCCTCACGTGACCCGAACGACACCTCTATCTTTCGTAAATTTAAAATGTCCCATCTCATGCTGTTATCCACACTTAAGATTACCTTACACAGCCAGCAGAAAACAGTGAAAAGTCTTAGGATAATTTAGTTTCGTTTAGAAATTTCTGGATTTTTTATTGCGTGATTTATAGGTAACAGGCATTCATGGTAGTAACTTTTTTCTTTTTTAATGATTGATCTATCGGCAAAGCTACCACGGGCGACCCGCCGTGTACGGATTATAGAGGATCTGTTGTTCAGGAAGTGGACAACGACAGTGCACCCTGGGGGGAAGGGGCTTTAGGAGGTTTTAAGAGGCCGTAAAAGTCAAACAGGAACGGCACTGGCTCTTAGCAACAAGAAACAAGGTAAAGGTCGTCCCATAGTAAAGGTAAAGGTAGTCCCACAACAAATGCCGCAGGGGATGAAGCGTTAGAGACCTCAGTATGCTGGGCCATCAGCGTATGAGTTAGGGTGGCCAGTTCCTTTCCTCGCTGCCTCTCCTTACCAGATTTTCTCTGGTACCCATTTAAAGAGGCTAGGTGGACCGGGCCGGCCGTATCGGAACCCTCGACCATTCGAACGCTCGACCACGGTTGCTATACGAGTGCTCTAACCACTACGCTAGCCGGTCCCCAACCAGGAAGCAAGCAAGAGTTAATATAGCAGCTTATACGTAAAATAAAATTCTGAAAACAAAAGAAAAGTGTAGGTTTTTTTTTTTCTGATGGTGAATTTTGGTGCCTCTCTTTCGAAATGAACGATGTGTGCTACCGTCTGTTGCTGGTTAAGATCTTTCAGACTACGGCTAATGTGCAGTTGTAGACCTCATTACGTCATCTGTGGGGTGAAAGTAATTTAATGGCCTAATACTATACTCTCTTCCACAGAAAACGCAGTGAATTTTTTTTTTTTTTGCCTTGTGAAGAATAATTTTCTCCCTCAACCGACGGTAGAAGCGCATCAAAAATCCATCACTTTTTGTGTCCTTTGTGTTAACAAAATTTTTTCCGGAAGAAGACTAACAGATGGCATGAAAAAAATAACTGCAAAAAAAAGTATGGCATAAGTGAAATTAATATCCATATAAACATTAGATTACCAGCTTTCTGTGAGAGGCGATACTTTTTGTGTGGGAAAGGGGGGGGGGGAGATCTTTTAGACTGAAACAAGAAAACATTTAGACTCTGGAAACATGCAAACAGAAAAAGAAACGTTTAAAAAAAAAGCCACGCTTTTCATTAACTTTCTAAAAAAAAAGTTCTTCATAAGGGCGCTTACCCTGGGGTATCCCAATACCCTTGAGCGTTCTGGAGCCAAATTTAGAGATATGGAACTCATTCTTTGAGCCACAGCTGGTTGGGGTGGGGGTGGGGTGGGGAAGGCTTGTTCTAGATTAGAGTTTTCTTTTTGCTTTTCTTTTCCTAACTAACCATTGGTAAAGAAGATGAAAGATATTCACAGATTTTGAAGACGTGCCTACTAACGTTTGGTTAAGATGATGATGATGATTTCCACAGTCTTCTGGAGGGGTATGAAGACACACGTACTGGGTTGTGTCTGTCATCTTAAACATATTAAGAACCCCTGCTGGAAAGCATGTTTGTCATTTGCAATATTTTTTTTAAAGCATTAAATAAACATTGTTATTATATAAATTATTTTAGAATGAGAGGTTTTATTTCTCGCACTTTATTTGAAAGAACCATATATTTAAAAAAATATGTATTATAATTTTTATTTATGCTTTATGTGATTCGTTATTTAAAAAAAAACAAGAATTCAAGACCTCTTTTTATCTGTTTATGTCTGCAGCTTTCCTGCTTGTTTCTGTTCTGTTCTGTTCTTTATTTTGTTGTCAGCTTCAGCTCCATATCTTGTGTCCTGAACTTTGACAGAACGAAGACTACTCATGGTCAGATGGTTCTCAGAATGCCTTACCCGACTACGTTCAGTGAAAAAAAAAACACGAATGTACGTAAAATATGGAATGAAGCACTTATTAAAACAGTCTCTGTATATGTCGTGACGACATTTAACGATTGGATAACTTTAGATTTCACAAAATCCAATCACAGACAGATATTTAGAGTCCCACGAAAGAGCAGCAAACAGGGTTTATACTCAAACCAAAATAATGATTGAGAAATACCGATCTGTACTTTCAGATCTATACTTTCAGATCTATACTTTCAGATCTAAACTTTCATAATCGAGACAAACGAATCTTTTTTTTCTTTTTTTTCTTTTTAATGAAAGTCTCATAAGTATTAGAAGGTATAGTCCATGAAATAGGAGGTAAATCCAAAAATATAGTTATCTTTTTTTGCCAGTCAAAATTGTAAATAGTAATTATAATAATCTATAAATTAACAACCCGGCACTGTTAATGAATTGTTTGTATCGTTATGACCAACAGAGGAGAAAGCTCAGAATTTACACATCAATTAAATTAATGGATGCCCTGGTTTCCTCGCATTTCTGGCCACTAATAGATCAAGCATTTGCTAATTAAATCTATTTTCAGTGCAGCAGCAGCAGGGAAACTCATCTCGTTCCGTCCTTCATGGTTAAAAAAAATAATTGCTCTCTTATTTGTATTTTTCTATAACGCTTTCTTGTTATTGATCATCCACTGTGTTCTAGCAATTAGAACGGATTTTAAAATAATCGTCAAAAAATTTTTTTTAAACAAAGACTGTTTCTGTTTTAAAAATTTTCTTAAAATTAGCACCCTGCCTGTTGTGATAGTTTTGGGTCATAAAAAGCTGTAGGTGGAGCTTAAACTCCTGATAACCGGTACATTACTCCCTATTTTTCGGTATATTAAACTGTATATTCTGATAATTGTGGAAGTATATCGTATGAGGACGCGGGCATGGAGGAGGTTAAACTGAAACCATTGTCGCTGATAGGGAGTTTCATGTAATGATCGGACAATACAGAATATTTCTGCGTTGTGCTGAGCAATCGTCTAACTATAGCGTAGATCTGACACTCTAGCTCTCCACAGCTCGATAAAGCTCTACCGCATGGAGATTTACTTCACCGTCCAATTCTTTTAACTTGACAGATATTATAAGGCACTGCCTACATCCACGATTGTAATCCTTATTAAGTGTGTGTGTGTGTATTAAAAAGATTCATTACTTAATGCCTGATTACATTGGTTGATGGTCAGTCGCCATTGTACAAGTATAAATAGTTATTATACGCTGAAGCATAATTTGAAGAGGTGATTAGAGCGCTGTGGATGAGTCCGATAGAAGATGGTACTAACTTCTAACTAACTATATGGTTACTACTGTTTTTAAAATAATACAGTTATCAGTTAAACAGATTTACTGCAGTGGTTTTGTGTGCATTTATATATTTAGTTGTGTATTCTTATTCACACAAAATTATTTAGTGTTTCACTTATTGCTCTCCATATTACGAGGGTTCGTGCAAGGGCCCCTACGTTTTCTTGTACAGATTAAACATTTCTCCTACGCCTTGTAGAAAAAGCTGTAAGACCTGCCAGCCGATGTTTGGAAAGCTTAAATAATTTCACATGCTTCTAAGAGTACAGACAGAAATCATGATAAATTCAGTCGCCAGTTTTAATCGCGTTTTATTGGTGGCTCATAAAAGAACTCTGTGTTTATATCATGCACTATTAAGAGAATAATACCGAAAAGACGGTCCTGCTATCAAGATCACGTGTTCTGAATGGCTTTCTTTTCTTCAAATGAAAGCTCCAGAAATTTCCGGCCTCTGATCAGCGACGAAATAACAAAAGATATCGTTTATGTGATGCTAATTGGTGTAGGATCCTGCGTGTCCCTCTTTGGCGTGATGGCGAATGCTCTGAACGTGGCAGTGTACGTAAAACAGGGAATCAATGAAAGTATCACAGTGCAGTTCATGTTTTTGTCTATTTCAGATCTTTTTGTCTGTGTTTTGGCATTCGCGATATCGTTACTCTACCTTTTCACCATAATCCAATCTGATATTACCCCCCTTGATCCAGGTTCTCTGCTCTATCTTTTAGATCAATCGAAAGAAAAGATGTACAGCATGTCCGTACTTGTGACTATAGTAATCTCCATTGAAAGATGCCTTTGTGTAGCATTACCCTTCCAAGTGAAATCAGCTTTCACCAAATCTCGCTCAGTCAAGATTGTCATTTTCATAGCCATTTTTGGAGTTGCATTTCTGATTCCCGAATACCTAACAAGTGGCTTGGCTTGGCAGTACGATCCTAGATTTCGTAGGTACCGACTCTTGCTGTGGCAGACGGAGCGAGCTCTGATAGAGATCGTCAAAGATATCGTTCTGTCGGGAGTTTTGCTAGTGTTTGCTGGCATTACAACAACTTTGTGTGCTGTGTTCATGGTCTCAGCTGTCAAGGCGTCCAGAAAGTTTCGGAGTTCCGAAATTTCAGGAAAGGACGGAAACTCGTCAAGACATAGTTCAACGAAGGTCACAAAAGGGAAGCACATGCCTAAAGGTGGGATGTCAAGGAAGGAGGCCAGGCAGACTAAAACTGTAATCTGTATAGACACCATTTTCATTGTCTGCAGCATCCCGGAGTACTTTGTCGTGGCAATGTCAGTGGTTAAAAATATCATCCCCGAGTTTCGGCTCTTTCCCGCTACCGAATACACGAACATTATTTTAGTTGTCAATGTTGTAGCTTTTATGTGCGAGGCCATCAACTGTGCCATGAACTTCATAGTGTATTATGTAACCAGTACAAGGTTCAGAACAGCTTTGAGGGAAATTTGTATAAAGAAATAATAACCCTTATGGATTCAAATATTTTGTAATTAAGACTAGTTGTATCCCGCAATACTGTGATGAAAAAAAATGTTTCTATTTGGTTTTGATTAAAACGTCCTATCTTTATTGCGTTAAAATGTATCCAGATACTTTCTTGATATCAAATCACTTCCTGAACAATGTCTCCTAACTTTCCTGGCAAGAAATAGCTAATCTCAGGGAAAATACTCTTAATTCCAAATTTTAAAAAAAGTTATCGTCCACGAAAGCATACCATATTTTTAGAGACACAAATACATTTTGAAAGGTTTCAGTTAAAACGCTGAACTTGGGCTGCCTTTTTTTTAAAGCACAGCTCTCACAAGAAGGGGGAAATAGGTACATTATTTCTTAAATTTGTTTGTTCATGCGGCTTCGTCAATGTTTATTTGATCATTTCTCCGTATTTGTCTTCTTACATTTTATTATTATTGCTGTACATTATTTTTAGCTGTTTCCTCAGCTACATCTTCTTTTCTGTCTCATCGAGCCGTGGCCTCCTATTCAACAACAGAGTTGTTGGCTGTTTCCTCAGCTACATCTTCCTTTCTGTCTCATCGAGCCGTGGCCTCCTATTCAACAACAGAGTTGTTGGCTGTTTCCTCAGCTACATCTTCTTTTCTGTCTCATCGAGCCGTGGCCTCCTGTTCAACAACAGAGTTGTTAGCTGTTGGCTCTGAATATTTTACCGTTCATGGAATGGAGTGTTACTATCAGCAACTTAAATCCTCTCCACACTCTAGTAATTACAGCTTGTATGATATTTGTTGTTGTTGTTGTTATCTATTATGTGAATCTGAATAAACAAAGGGCCGACAAAGGAGACAATAAAGAGGATAAGGAAAGGGACAGACGGAAGTGGAAATCCGCGTGTCCTGGTTACTGACAGGACAAGAACGGGAGAGATATTAACATGAGGGCATGAAGTGGGGGTCATGGAATCGAGATGACATATTTTTAACCGAAACTGAGAGAGAGAGTGAGAGAGAGAGTGTGTGTGTGTGTGTGAGAGAGAGAGAGAGAGAAAGACAAACAGACACAGATAGAGAGTACGAACGAACATACGTTATTTTCAAAGGGTTAAGAATTGGGCACACAGGCCCGTCTAACATTCTGCCCTTCATCACACAGCTTTCACTCAGTCACAGTCGTTCAGCATTTTTTAATGAGCATAATAATCATGAAGACATAATTAAATGATTACATAAATAAATAATAAACTCATCTCTTGTCCATACACTCAGCACTCTGATTTGTGCAACAACATGAAATAATCTTGCATTCTTACATTCATTCAAAACTAACAAATTTATAGAAAAGCAGTAATTTAAAAAATTACAACAATCGCGCCATATTTTAAACATACAGACAGACAGACAGACGGACGGACGGACAGACAAACAGACAGACATGCGAGATTGATGCGGAGATAGGGGAGGGTTGATTCAAAGCATATTTTTTTTGTAGCTCTCGTGCTGTGGACTCTGGTCGACCTGGACGACTGAAATGAGCTAGCAGCACGCCCTGACAACACAGTCTTCACAGTGAGAAAATAAGTCACAAATTTCCTAGTCTTCATGTCCCCCTCTACGCCTACCACTGTCCCTGAATACGCTTAACACTCACTTTAAGTAGATATGACAGCACTACAGTCAGTGAACAGCTTCTTGCATTTGGATACTTATTTTACAGAGAGATAAGTCCGCAACAGAAAAACTTGCCAGAAGCAGGACTAGTCAGTACGACATTAACAAGATTACAGCCCTTCATGAAACGATAGAAATGTAAGTCTGAAACCACGGTTACTTCTATGATGTTTTCATTATTCGTAAATCCTAAAAAGTCAGCCATGAATTTGAAGAACTAATTAAAAAATCAAATTTGTTTGTAAACAAAATTACAATGATCACATCATGCAATGATGTTGGTGATAGATGATCACATCATGCAGTGATGTTGCTGACAGATGTTCACATTTTGTAACAATGTTGCAACCAAAGACTTACTTTCCTGTTGTGCAAAATGTCAAAACAAAACAAAACAAAAGTAACATGACATGTTGCTGACCATACTGATTTCAAGTTTCACATCTTCATATTCTTCTTTAATACTGTTGCAGATTTATTCTGATATGTTTGTAACGTATGTAAAAAATATGAAAAGAATTATTGACCCAGACCTTGCAAAAAGTCACCTATGATCCCGGATCTCAGTATATCGTACAAAATACGTTCATCAGACGACCAGTACGTGACATAGCTAGCGTGACAGATAAGAACCAAGTCCCGTCTGGGTAATGAAATTCATCCAGCACATAGCCCTCTTTTCCGTGGAAGTCTGAAATTACTCACAACAAGAAATAAGACAAGAGCTCTTTACCTTCTCACGATTACACAGACCCTGTGGATTGCCCAATATATCCCTGTATCCCTTGTTGAATACTTAATATGTTCTCATACCTCCTTTGCCAGACTGTCGAAATCATTATAACAAGTTTTATTTGGTATTAATATGACTTTAAACGGTGTCAATAGCTTGCCTGTACTTCACTTAAGAGTGGTTAGGGACGAAGAAACTGAAAGAGAATTCTAATCTAACAACAAATTTATTTTTCAAGTTGTTATTCAAGAGATCGAGTTCAGTTACTACCAACGCTTATGGATATTCTCGGTCAACAACCCATAAGTAAGCTATTTTCATGTCCCGTTTTCAGTCCTCGTCTCGCCTTCGTATGGGATGTACTGAGTTATGTTTTGTCTTGTGTTGGGATGGTCGTTTATCTACTCGAAGTTTGCAACATCTTGAGACAAAAGCCTACCTTGAGATAAAAGATTAGGTCATCCATCAATGATACGAATCAACTAAATTGGCTTAAGCTGCTGAAAGTCTCACCGTGTGGAATATATTTCCTGAAATTTGTCCTATGGAAGGATCGAAAGGAAAAAAGAAACATCTTGTACTTGTACTTGTATGAACTCTTTGTAACTTCCAGCTGTTGTTCTTTGCAGCTGATGCTGTAGAGATGTTGAGGCACAGCATCGTATCGGTGTGGGAGCGGGTTATGGCGGCTACTTTTTCAGTCCCGGAGTACAGTAAAAAAGCAGAGTGGGGGTCGTACAATGCTTCTTTAGCAGACTCCACCACCATGGAGACTATGGCGATCCGTGCCCCGTTAGCCAGGCTAGGCCTGTTAATGGGGGTACCACGGAGAGGTGGGACAGGGTCTTGGTCGGCTATGGTTGGCGAACCCTGACGATGGCATATCAGCTACGGGTCGCTGATTGCCCCATCGGACTAGCGTCTTCACCCCCAAGGAAAAAATAAAGATGTTAATTACTTTCGCTGGAAAGCATATTCAATGTAAAAAGGGTAAGCTGCTAAAAATGTATAGTTCTACATTACAAATGTTCTACATCGGGAAAAGTATCTCTTTTCTGAGCTGGTTGCTAACCTGAAAAATATGTCCACAGACTTCGCAAAATTAGAGTCAATTCCATTCTTAAGAGTTAAGAGAATTATAATGTGTGTGACAGACATACATTTTAAAGGGAATTATAATGTGTGTGACAGACATACATTTTAAAGGGAATTATAATTTGTGTGACAGACATACATTTTAAAGGGAATTATAATGTGTGTGACAGACATACATTTTAAAGGGAATTATAATGTGTGTGACAGACATACATTTTAAAGGGAATTATAATGTGTGTGACAGACATACATTTTAAAGGGAATTATAATGTGTGTGACAGACATACATTTTAAAGGGAATTATAATTTGTGTGACGAACATAAATGTTAAAGCAAATTATAATTTGTGTGACAGGCATAAATGTTAAAAGCCCTGGCATACAGGAGCAGTTAGAGCTGTGCGAGAGTGAGTAATAGCGTTTATGTGTTGACTGAGATTCTGAGCCCATTCTCTTTGGCCACGTTCAAAGTGCAATTTTCAGAGAAAATAAAAATGGAAAGTTTTTTTTAAAATTTTGATGAACCATTAAAAAAAAACGAAATCAAGAGCATTTTCTGCAGTAATTACATTCCTGATCCGTTATAAAACATTCTCTCTCTCTCTCTCTCTGTCTCTCTCTGTCACACACATACACACACGCCCGTGCGCAGGAAAAATACACACATGACCTGGACTGAAATAAGATAATAAAACAATTTTAAAAACAAACTATAAAAGACCAATTTAATGTTACACTGTTAGTTTCTGTATAAAAATATTACTTACTATTTCTTAGTAAGTGATACATAACATTATTACTATAAAATCTAAATAGAATAGAACAAACGATACAAGTTCAACAGCCCATAATTAGCATATGATGAATAACACTAATGTGTTCATCTGTAATTCATGTATGTTAAATAACAGTAATAGTGTCAGATCTAATGAGCATGCGATAAATAACCAGAATACTACCATCTCTAATTAGTATATCATAAATTACAATAATATACCAGCTCTAATTAGTATATCATAAATTACATTAATATACAAGCTCTAATTAGTATATCATAAATTACACTAATATACCATCTCTAATTAGCGTATGATAAATAATACTAATATTACCATTTCTAATTAGTACATGATAAATAACACTACAATTACCATCTCTAATTAGGACATAATAAATAATACTACTATTACCATCTCTAATTAGCATATGATAAATAATACTACCATTACCTCTCTCTCTGAACCTTAAGTGCCCAGGGCACATGGGGCTTCCGCAGGGGTTTTCCACAAATGCTTGTCCTTTGCCTTTTTTCTGTTCTTGCCCAGGTGAGCTCTTTATTGCTCAACATCCTCTCTGTTGTTCTTCTCCATGCCTCTTTTGGTCTACCTTTACTTCTGTTCCCCTGTGGTGTCCATCTTAGTGCTATTTTTGATAGTGAGTTGTCAGTCATTCGGGGCACATGTCCCAACCATCGCCAGCGTCTTTCCTCAGTAATTGCTGTTAGTGGCTTCATCTGCATTTCTGCCAACAAGATGTTATTTCTTATGGTGTTTGGCCAAAATATTTTTCTAATTCTTCGTAAACATTTAGTCTGGAAAGAATTCAAACTTGTTTTCTATGGTTTTGGTGATTTTCCAGCATTCACTTCCACAGAGTAGTACACCTAGAACGTTATTCTTAAATATCCTGATTTTCGTATACATGCTGTTTTTTTTATTCCCATATAGTCTCCAGCACTGCAAAAGCCTGGTTTGCTCTAGTAAGTCTGCTGTTGATTTTCTCTGTGCTGTCTCCATTTTCTACTATTCTATTGCCAAGGTATACAAATTCGTTGACATCCTCCACTAACTTGCTGTCTACTCTGAGTACATTTCTGTTGTTCACATTTTGCTTTATTACCTTTGTCTTTCCTAGGTTGATCTTTAGTCCTATGTTGTTTGCATTCTGAGTTAGCTTGTTTATTTTATCTTGCATATCTTTGTGGCTGCTTGACAGTAGATAAATGTCGTCCACAAAGTCAAAGTCCTCCAGCACTGTGTCAAGGGTCCATTGTAATCCTCTGCGTTTGTCTGATGTTGCCTCCTTCATTAACCAGTCTACCGCCAAGAAAAACAATGTTGGTGATAGTACACATCCCTGCTTCACTCCTGTTTTTACCCTAAAGCTGCTGGAGGTATGTTCTCCAAAGATCAATTTGCCCTGAAAACCCTCATATAAGGCTTTGATTAGTTCATTATCTTATGAGGGAGGCCATGCTATCTTAGGATTTTCCACAGTGCATCTTTGTTGACACTGTCAAAGGCTTTCTCAAAATCTATAAACAATGCATATGTTGTGCTATGCCACTCATTTGCCTGTTCGAATATTTATCTTAGTACAAATATGTGGTCTGTGCATGATCTTCCTTTCCTAAATCCTGCCTGCTCTCTCCAAAGTTTTCCCTCAAGTGCTGGTACAATTCTGTTGATGATTATTCTGCAAAATACTTTACTGGTGAGTGGCAGTAGGGTAATGCCTCTCCAGTTCCCGTAATCTCTGAGGTTACCCTTCTTTGGTAGTTTTAATATAAGGCCAGTTTTCCACTCCTCTGGAGCTTTTTCTAGATCCCAGATTTGTTGTAGTATCCGGCAGAGTTGTTTTGGTGTTTCTGTTTCTTCTGCTTTCAACATCTCACCAATCACTTCATCTTCAGCTGGTGCCCTAATTTTAGCTTCTTTATCGCCTCCTTTACTTCACTTATTGTTATTGGTCCTGTATTGATATTTAGTTCTGTTTTTGCTTCAGGTGTCTGAGTGGCGAAGTGTTTAGTGCACTGGTCTCTCATGCGAAGGCCGGGGGTTCGAATCCGGCCGGAGGCGCCTCAGTCACCCAGCTGTAGAAATGGGTACTCGACTTCTTCTTGAGTTGGGGAAGGAAAGGCGGCCAGGCGTGATACTGACCATATCACCCTCTAGTGTGCTGACAGGTCAAGGAAAATATGGGCACTAACACCATATCCCTATGTGCCTCTAAGCCATGAGAGGATTACCTTTACCTTTATGTCTATTGTTTGTACTGCTTGTGTTCTGTTTAGCAGGATGTTAAAGTGTTTCCTCCATCTTTCAATTTTTTCTCTTTCTCCACCGACCAGTTGTCCCTTATGTGTCATTACTGCACTCTCACATCTTGTGCTGAAGTTATCTGTCATCTGCTTTGTGATTTTATATATGGTTTTCATGTCATTTGTATATGCTGCTTTCTCTGCTGTTTCTGCTAAGTTGTCATAGTATTGACGTTTATCTTGACAGCATGATTCCTTCACTTCTTTGTCTTTTTGTGTATAATTACTTAAAACCTGTTCTGTTAGGCTTTGTGATGTGATGTTTAGAATTTTTTTCTTGATTTCTTTTCTTTACTCTATCTTTTCCCATGTGGTCTTGCTTATCCATTCTTCTTTTCTCCGTTTCCGATATCCCAGCACCTCTTTTGCTGTTTCCTGTAGTGTTTTACTGAACTCTAGTATGGACATTTCTGCTTAGTTTTGTAGGACACTGAAGCGGTACTATTGAGAATTCATTGCATGTTTGCTGGTCTTTCAGTTTTGTTGTATCAAAATGTATCTTCCTGTGTTGTCCGATTTTGGCTTTCCTAAATTTTAGTTTTATTTTTACTACCAGAATACATCTGCTCATTTCCTTGCTCTCACATCTTGTAGTGACCGTTTTCACCTGTTGTTTGTTAGTATGTGATCGATTTGGTTTTCTGTGATTTTATCTGGGGACCTCCAAGTCACTTTATCGATGTTTTTATGTTGGAATATTGTCCCTCCAATGCTCATCATGTTTTCTTCACAGAAACTGCACAGTCTTTCTCCATTTTCATTTATTTCTCCGATTCCTTCTCTTCCCATGATTCTTCTTCTATCTTCATTTCCCTCATTGAAGTCGCCCAAGATGAGTAGCATATCATGCTTGGGTATTGTTTCTACTGTGGTTTGGAGGCTGTTGTAAAAATCTTCTTTTAACTCCTCTTCAGCTGCTTCTGTTGGTGCATAACAAACTATAATAGACAGCTTCGTGAATCTTGAGTTTAAGGGTACATATAATAATCTCTCATTTATAGGGGTCTTTTTCAGAAAAGCTCTGGATGCTTCTTTTGTTATAATCAATGCTACTCCTCCTTCATGATGATCTTCTTTATCTGACCATATTATTGTATCTTCTGTGTGCTGTGTTGTTAATTTCCTTCTGCCTTGTCCTGTCCATTTTGCTGCTTGTATTCCTAGTATGTCTAGTTTGTATCTGTGCATTTCCTTGATAGTTTGTGCTACTTTTCCAGTCTGATTAAGTGTTCTTACATTCCAGCTGCCTATTTGCATCTTGTGTTTAGGTTCCAGGAGCTCTGCAGTCGGGCTGGGGACTTCCAGTGGCTGGCTGTCATCCACAACCTTCATGGGCTAGTTTCCTGGTAAGCATTTCTCCTTCTACCTGCAGTTGTTGCTTCCCTTGCTTCTGTTTCTGTAGCAATCTGATAGTTTTTTTTACCAGATAGGGTTGCTGGCCCTATGCCGAACCCTCCTTAGTCGCCTTTAACGATCATGCGTGATAGGGTACAGTGGTTCTAATTTTTGCAGATTCCGGGTACCACGCGGGGGACTGTTACCTAAATAACACTAATATTGACATGTTTAATTAGCATGTGATAAGTAACACTAATGCTACCATCTCTAATAGTGTTTTCAGTATGTGTCTCATCAATTTGTTTTTTACTTTATTGTGCTAGCCCGTGTAAAACTGTATTAAAATGTCCCGTATACATCACCGTCCTGTTTCCATGCTGTCCTGGACCTGCTGATGCGAGGACTAGAAAACCTCCGGAGGGCAGATAGTCCCCTAACGCAGCGCTACTTTTATGCTTCGACTTACAAGTTAATGATAATATAATCTCTTATCGATTACATATGGGGGATTACTTAGATATTTTATACAAGAGGGTGTAAAGGGGGTGGGTGATGGGGAATAGAAGGGAGGAGAGGAGAAAAGGTAAACGCTTTTATTAACACTTCATATATCATGTTGTAATAAAAGGCTCACCTGGGCAAGAGCAGAAAAAAAGGCAAAGGACAGGCATTTGTGGAAAACCCTTGCGGAAGCCCCATGTGCCCTGGGCACTTAAGGTTCAGAGAGAGAGCGACAGAGAGAGAGAGAGAGAGAGAGAGAGAGATCATGTTGTAGAGTCACCTACAAGATCTATTTCCTGTGGGACGGTTCGTACGGCTGGATAGCTTTAACTTGCTATAGTTCCCTTGACTTTAACGAATGAGTCTTGTTGTATAGGGGAGTTCGGTTCGACGACGGATGTGACCACCTTGACTAAAAACGAAAGGTCCAATCAAGTTTATACTAGCCGAAGCTTGCGTGAACACGACGAAGTCGAGTACAAAACCACTCTAGGGATCGATAGGCATGAGTACCCCATCTTTTATGTATTCGAGTATACTGCATACACCGGTACGCCGGCAAAGCCGTCAGCGTAGGCTTTAGTTATTCAAACGTTCCGCGGCATTGTTGGTGTATAGGAAAGAGTTTTGTTGCCATGTTTTTACAGTCAAAAAATATTTTTTACAATCAAATTACAGTTCATTTGTATTATTTATGTAATAAGTACCCACCAGGCAGAGAACCCACACAAATTTAGGCATTTGAGCCAGTACGGCGCGGCCTGAAGTGGTTAATGATCTGCGCTTTCAAGAGGGTTTGTCAAAAAACAAATTCTTCCATATTATCTCCATAAACCCCTCCCACGTTTGTTCATTTCTTAATGTATGTATGTATGTATGTATGTATATATGTACGTATGTATGTGTGTGTATGTATGTATGTATCTCAGTTAGTCCGTCATTTGCATGTCCCTTGCGGAACTTTGGCTCCCTAACAGCTCTCCTGTAGACCTCTCGGTTGTGAGCAAGATGCCTTGCTGCTGATGCATCCATTTGTAGATTATCAACGATGTCTTGCAGCCATCTTCGCCTTGGTCTTCCTCTTTTTCTTTTTCCCATTATGTATCCTTCCAAGACTGTCTTCTCTGGATTATCATGACGTTTAATGCGTTCAAAATATTTAAGTTTTTTCTCTTTAATCATCTTTACTAGCCAGCCTTCTTTAATATTAAGTTCTTGTAGTATGGATATATTTGTTCTTTTTTGTGTCCATGATATTTGAAGAACTCTTCAATAAATTGTAATGAAGATACAATAGACACGTATTGTGTATGTATCTACAAGGTCAGAAATTAAGTAATGAGACTAATTCCATTAAAAATATAAAATAAACAACAGTTGAAGATATAACCTGTATTTTATTCAAAGTAAGCCCATTGTGCACTGATATAGCGAATGGCACGATCTAACAAAACACTGGAACGACCTCTGGGGTTCTTCTGTTGGTATGGCCCTTAAACGCGATGTTACGGCCCTTTAGATATCATCAGTATCTTCCAGAAGCGTACTTTCAATGGTAACTTTAATTTTTGGAATAGAAAATAATCTCAGAGAGATAAATCTGAGGAATAGGGTGGATGGTTGAGAATACAAACTTGTTTTTGGGCCAGAAATTCCTGTACAATTACCGCCCTGTGAGCCGGTGCATTATCATGAAGAAGGAAAAAACTGTTAAAGTCGGACTCGGAGAATCCTTTTCAATAGGCGTTTAAAAATACTTAAATAAACTTTGGCAGTGACAGTCTGTCTCTCTGGAATACATTTTTTTGTGAATAACTTCTTTGCTGTCGTAGAAGCACACCAACATTGTCTTCACTTTCTACTTTTGAAGACGAATGTTTTTGCCTTTTGGATGATGACTTCCACCGAGCACTTTGGCGTTTAGGTGTAGGATCATAGCGGAAAATCCATGTTTCATCATCTGCAACAATCAAATTTAAGAAATGTTTATTTTTGCGAAACGTTTTGTTGATGTCTTTTGCATACTCAACAGACTGATATTTTTGGTCCTCAGACAACTCATGTGGTACAAGCAGGCAAGCAACTTTTTTCTTGCCCAAATCTTCCACTAAAATTTTACGAATGGCCTCTCAGTTAACACCAAATTCATCTGCCATCATCCTCACAATCAAACAACAATCTTCTTGTATCCGATCTCTGACTTTTGCAATGAGTTCCTCATTCCGACAGAAAATAGGCGTCCATGTCT
Source organism: Achatina immaculata (assembly GCA_009760885.1). NCBI lineage: Eukaryota > Metazoa > Mollusca > Gastropoda > Stylommatophora > Achatinidae > Lissachatina > Lissachatina immaculata. The sequence goes on along the minus strand of CM019692.1, from coordinate 23,129,023 downwards.
AGTTGCATTTGTAATAGTTTCCACATCACTTTTGAAACGTGAATACCACCTGAATATCTGTGCACGAGATAAATAATTATCTCCATAAACTTGTCGCATCAATTCAACTGTCTCAGTGGCACTTTTTCCGAGTTTTAAACAGAATTTAATGTTAGTTTTTTTGCTCCATGCATATTACGTGACAATGCACCTCTAGCTAGGTCAACAAAATGGAAGCTTGTTTGTCGTCTGCTTATCGGGCGGCGATGAAAAGTTGCCAGATCACAGGTGAATGTTGCCTCTTTGGATTCCATGCTTTGCTTCATAGATGGCATTTTTGTCTTGGCCATAATAAAACCAGTCTCATTACTTAATTGTCGGAATTGCGCAGTCAACACAGATGAAGGAATGAGCAAATGGTTCCAGATTGAAACAGGCGTGAAACAAGGATGTTTACTATCTCCCTTGCTATTTGTTGTTTTTTTTTTTTTTTGGAATTGACATAGCCTTCATAATGAAAAAAAATGTTGCACAGGTAAAACGGGCATTGACTGGGTACATGGGATCCAACTAGAAGATCTTGATTCTGCAGATGACATAACTATTATCAGTGACAATGTGAATTCGATGCAAGAAAAAAAACAGATACCCTGTCTTCACTGGCTAGCAAAACAGGACTTGAAATTAACAAGGAAAAAACAAAAAAATTCCCATTAATCAAGAAGGAAAAATATACATAGAAGGAACAGCTGTTGAAGAAGTATGCAAATTTGCATACCTCAGCAGCTGCATAGACTAGAATGGTGACACCAGAAAAGAAGTTAGAATTAGAATTGCAAAAGCAGCATTGACCTTCAAGAATCTTGAGAACATATGGCATTCAAAAGTTATAAGCACAAAAAACCACGTTAAAATTATTCATTTAAAATGTAATATCCACCCTCATTTATGCATGTGAAAGCTGGAAAACAACTAAAGAAATAGACAGGAAATTAGACTCTTTTGAAAACAAATGCCTCAGGAAAATACTCGATATAAAGTGGAACAAATTCATAAACACGCAGAGATAAGACAGATGAGCGAACAACAACCTGACTCATATATGATCATAAAAAGGAGATGGACATATGTCGGTCACGTGATGACAAGAAACAATCAGAGAATCTCAAAACAAGCTACCAAGTGAAACTCAACAGGCCGAAGAAAAAGTGTTCGACCACGTGAAACTCTAAAGAGAACACTGTTAAGAAAGGATAATTTACTAGGCATAAAATCCATTGATGAGGTTGAAAAGCTTGCTGAAAACAGGAAAACCTGGCGAACTACCATGCGATCCTTATGTGACGTTTAACGACACGGGAAGGATGTTAGATATGTAATTGGTGGCTCCCTATTAGTAAAATTTGAAGATCTCTGTAACCAGTCGTATCCGTTTATCTCTGTAGCTTTTTTGTTTGCCTCTGGTTTTGTTTTTCTTTTGTCGTGAATGTCTACTCCACGTCATGTGTCTTGATCTTTAAAGAGCGCAGACCACTCAAGGTCAGATGGTTCCCAAAATGCGTTACCCACCTACCTTCACTAGCCAGATGAACGTACATAAGGATCTAAGTGCAGCGCTTATTAAAACCTAAATGTACCCAGATATTATGGCGGCATTTAACGGAAGGTTAAATGTAGATTTCACAAAATCTAGTCACAGAATAGACTTTTAGAGTCCAATGAGGGGGTAGTGAATAGCCTTTAAATGTATAGTCAAGCCGAAATAATGACTGAAAAATGCTGATCGATACTTTCAGATCGAATCTGTCACAGTCTGGACAAATAGTCTTCTTTAAAGTCTTATCAGTATTGCAAGGTCTAGTCTCAGAAAGGGGAGATAAAATGCAAGAATATAATTACCTTCTTGTCAGAAAAAAAATGTATAATCAGAGATTGTAATTATCTATGTATTATCCTCCCAACAAAATTAATGAGTTGTTTGTTCCATACACATCAAATAAATTAAATGACTCTCCAGTCTCCTTTTTTGGCGTCTAGTCGCATCCTGCATTTCAAATTAAATTTATCTTTCAATACAGTGGCATCATCGTTCATTTATTTGTTTTGTAGTGTAGATTTTTAGAAAGTAAATAGTTGCACTGTCTATACTATGTTGTACTCTTTATGCGTACTGATCGTTTACTGTGTACTAGCAATTAGAAGTAATTTAAAAATAATCGCTGAAAACTGATTTATATGAAAGACTGCTTTTGTTTCCCTGTTTTTAAAAAAAATACAAAGTAGCACCCTGTCTTGTGTGATAACTTTAGTGGCAGAACCTGCCGGTGTAGACTGAACAGATGTCACTGTCACTGAAACAGAGTTTCATTTCATTGTCGGAGAATACAGAATTTTTTGTGTACATTCTATTCTGCAGTAGTCTAAAGTCTGTATATAGAAAGTAGTTTATAGGGTAAATAGGGCAGTATAGCTCTCCAAAGGCACCGACAAAGCTTTATCTCATGAAGATTTAATGCACAGACAAATTCTGGTAACTTGACGGGAATTATAATATTGACGAGAATTATAATATCCTAAGTGTGTGCAATTTTTTTTTCTATTAGTGCTCCTTTAGATTGTTTCTACCTTTTACAATAATCTATATATTTGTTATCGCTCTTTACTGAAGTAGCCTTGTATGTTTTTATATAGTTAGTTTATTTGTAGAAACTATTTTATGTTATTATTAACGCTGCCCATTTCTAAGTTGACGTTAACTAAACAAATCTCTACGTTTTTTTTTGTGTTTAAAGTTTTCTTCATATGCCCTGAAGAAAAATTTATAGGAACTGTTAGATAATGTACAGAAATCTTAACTAATTTCACATACTTTATTTAGAAAACAGGTAGAAATGTATGAATTATCAATGCCTTCACTTTAATGACCCTTTTATTTGACGTTGTTAAAAGAACACTTCTGTTTGTATCACAAACCTCGAGAACAAAATGACAAGACACTCGCTACTATCAAGATCACGTGTTCTGAATGGCTTTCTTTCCTTCAAATGAAAACTCCAGAAATTTCCGGCCTCTGATCAGCGACGAAATAACAAAAGATATCGTTTATGTGATGCTAATTGGTGTGGGATCCTGCGTGTCCCTCTTTGGCGTGATGGCGAATGCTCTGAACGTGGCAGTGTACGTAAAACAGGGAATCAATGAAAGTATCACAGTGCAGTTCATGTTTTTGTCTATTTCAGATCTTTTTGTCTGTATTTTGGCATTCGCGATATCGTTACTCTACCTTGTCAGCATAATCCGACCTGATATTACCCCCCTTGATCCAGGTTCTCTGGTCTATGTTCTAGACCAACTGAAGGAAAAAGTATACGGCATATCCGTATTCGTGATTACAATGATATCCACTGAAAGATGTCTTTGCGTAGCATTGCCCTTCCAAGTGAGATCCGTTTTCACCAAGTCTCGTTCAGTCAAGGTTGTCATTTTCATAGCCATCTTCGGGACTGCATTTCTTATTCTCGACTATGTGACAGGTGGCTTGGGTTGGTTCTACGACCCTAGGTTTCGTAAGTACCGAATCTTGTTGTGGCAGGTTGATCGAACCATGGTGGAGCTCGTTAAGGATATCGTTCTGTCGGGAGTTTTGCTAGTGCTTGCTGGCATTACGACAACTTTGTGTGCTGTGTTCATGGTCTCAGTTGTCAAGGCGTCCAGAAAGTTTCGGAGTTCCATCAAGACATAGTTCAACGAAGGTCACAAAAGGGAAGCACGAGGCTCTTAAAGATGGCATGTCAAGGAAGGAGGCCAGGCAGACTAAAATTGTAATCTGTAAAGACACCATTTTCATATCCCGGAGAATTTCATCGTGGCAATGTCAGTGGTTAAAAATATCATCCCCGAGTTTCGGCTCTTTCCCGCTACCGAATACACGAACATTATTTTAGTTGTCAATGTTGTAGCTTTTATGTGCGAGGCCATCAACTGTGCCATGAACTTCATAGTGTATTATGTAACCAGTACACGGTTCAGAACAGCTTTGAGGGAAATTTGTATAAGAAAATAAAGAGAATGTATGAGTCATTTATAATATTCAAATGTATTATTACCAATACTAAGTGTAACCTGCCTCATTAGGATTGGGAAAAGGTTTAGTTTTCTTGTATTTATTTATTTATTGCTTAATTTATTAAAAATTTGTAAGCTTTATTGTATTATAAAGTTATCAAGGTAATTCTTTATCAATAAAATTTGATTTGAAATGTTAAACTACCACCTGAACAATGTCCCCTTTGATTTAAATGTCAAAAAAGTATCACATAGCATGGAGAATAATTCCAGACAGCGTTATTATCTCCAATAACGCAGCAATATTTTTAAAAGCACAAATGGTCTTTAAAAAGATTTCAGTCACAACATTGAACTTGGGCTGTATTTTTTTCTTAATCGCTAAACATAAATCTTGCATATAAATGTTTTTTTAATCGCTAAATATAAATCTTGTTTAAATTTTTTTTTTAAATCGCTAAACATAAATCTTGCACATAAATCGCTGAACATAACATAAATCTTGCATATAAATATTTTTTTCTCTTACCTTTTATTTATGTGACCTTATCAGTATTTACTTGATTAATTGGCCATCTCAAGGTTTTATTTTTATTCTTCTACATTTTAAAATTTATTTCCTTTTCCTTGTATTTTTCTCCTACTTTCTTCACCGCAATGTGATGTCTTTTTTTCCCAGGACAAAGCAAAACTTTATCAGATCTCAAGTTTTCGTTTTAAACTATTTTCCTTTTCTAAAGAGAAACCGCCCAGCCACTGTGCTGGTTGTGTGTGTTCACTGTTCGCGATATGGAGTATTTGCTTCTGCTACATACTCCCGTGCTTACAGCTTTCCAGACGTTTTCGATTTTTATCGAACACGAAAAGAACTTTAAAGCGAAGAATACAGCAGGCGATTATGTTGTATATTTCTGTAAGAAATTTTGGGAGAGTTGAAAAAAAAAAGAGGTTTTTCAATCAGGGAAAATGTAGAAAGGCAACGAAAAAACCCGCAGTTTATCTCCCCTTATTTAGCATGGTTTCTTGTAGGAACTGGAACGAACTGAGGGAAGTAGTAGATGGTCTCGAACTCTCAACCTCCATTGTGAGAAAATAAGTCACAATCGCATAACCTCTATGCCTAGTTCCTACCTATCACACGTTTAGTACAGATATTTGGTAGATGCGACAAAAAATATATACATATATCATTGACTGATATATGTATCCGGATACAAATTTTGCATAAAAATGATTTCAAAACCTAAAAGCTTTCCAGAGCAACCTGTCATGAAGGCATAGAAATGTTAAGTCTGGAACCATGATTAGTTTTCATGGTGTTTTCTATGTTCACGGGTCCTGAGCAGACAGTCATGAATTTTGAAGAACGAATGCACATATCAATATTTTCATTTTTTTAAAGACATTAATGAGAATGCCATACAATGATCACTACTTATAACGACATGGCTGACATATGCTCATATTTTGAGCAATAGTGCAACTGAAAACGGTTTAATTCTTTGGAGATTTTTATCTTAGGATAAGAAGACAAAAAACGATTGATTCAAAGCTTCACATCACCACATTCATCTTTAATAATGTTACAGATTTATTCTCTTATTGTTATAACGTATGCAAAAATATGAAAAGAATTCTTGACCTAGATCTTCTAAAAGCCGCCTGTAGACACCGAGCTCAACATATCGTACCAAATATGTTCCTCTGTGAGGCAACTAGCGTGAAAGATAAGAGCCAAGTCTCGTCTGGGTAATATGATTCATTCATCAAACATTGATTCTGTTCCTGGCGTCGAAGGTCTAAAGCTACTCACAATAAGAAATAAAGTCAGCCTTTCTAAATTACATATCCCCTGTGGATTGCTCAGTCTTTCTCTCCCCCCCCCCCCCCTCTCTCTTTCTCTCTGGTCCTTAAGTGCCCAGGGCACATGGAGCTTCCTCAAGGGTTTTCCACAAACGCCTGTCCTTCGCCTTTTTTCCCGCACTTGCCCAAGTGAACCCTCTATTGCTCAACACCTCTCTGTTGTTCTTCTCCATGTCTTCTTTGGTCTATCCTTGCTTTTGTTCCCCTGTGCTCAATATATACAACGCCCTAAATGCGTTGTACAACTTATCCCAGTATCCAAATGCCGATTGCTTCTTACATCTTTTGGCCGAACAGGTCAAAATCATCATCATTACAAATCTTATTAGAAACTAATAAGATAAAAGGTAAAATCCCCGTTTCCATGGCATTAAAGCATATTGAGGAAACGGTGTTTAGGCCTTTATTCCCAAGACCTTCGGGGCTTGAAAGTCTGACGTGGTCAGTATCACGCCTGGCTGCACTTACCTTCCATAATTTCTCTGGTAGTCATCTTTAGAGCCTGGGTAGACCCCCGGGGCCTTTTTGCTGTGGTGATACCAGAACAGTTCTTGAAATATCGTGGACACAAAAAAGAACAAATATATGTATACTACAAGAGCTTAATATTGAAGAAGGCTGGCTAGTAAAGAGGATTAAAGAGAGAAAACTTAAATATTTTGGACACATTAAACGTCATGATAATTTAGAGAAGACCATATTGGAAGGATACATAATGGGAAAAAGAAAAAGAAGAAGACCAAAATGAAGATGGCTGCAAGACATCGTTGATGATCTGCAAATGGATGCAGCAGCAGCAGGCCATCTTGCTCACAACCGAGAGGCCTACAGGAGTGCTGTTTGGGAGGCGAAGTTCCGCAAGGGACATGCAAATGAATGAATGAATGAATGAATGAATGAATGATACCAGAAAAAATTGCCACTACTAGGACTTGAACCCGGTACCATGGGAGTAGTAGACCGAGTTAGGCGCTAGCATGATTTTTAAAAAAAGCTTGGCTTTAATTTATATATTGATAGCTCCAGACAAAACATTTGAAAGACAATTCTAATTCAATTTTTTTTTCAATTGTTTAGATATCCTACAAAAGGTATGGATAACACTCGCTAGGCACCCATAAAATATAAGCGATTCTCTTGTCCCAGCCAGTGTCCCGTGAGATTCTCATGTCCCAGTCAGTGTCCCGTGAGATTCTCATGTCCCAGTCAGTGTCCCGTGAGATTCTCATGTCCCAGTCAGTGTCCCGTGCGGTTCTCATGTCCCATTCTGTGTCCTGTGATACTGACTCAGCGTATGAAAACTGTTTTTCCAGTCCTTGTCTTGTCTTTGTTTGAAATCTATCAAGTTTTGTTCTTGTCCCATACTGGAAGGAACCTTTATTTACTCGAAGTTTATAATATCCTGTCAGAAAAGGGTAGAGCAGACGCCCTTGTAATAAAAATATCACATTGTGGGATATATTTCCTGAAATGTTATTTATGATAAAATCGAAAAACAAATATTGATACAAAATATATTCTCTGGAAAGCATCTTGAAGCGAAAAACAAAATAATGAACTGAAACTTAAAATATTTACGAAACAAATATTCTACATTAGCAAACTGAAAAAATCAGCATTTTCTGAGCATCTTGGTACAAATATGAAAAATATCCCCATTCACTTGGTGAAATTAAAGGCAATTTACTTTTATAGGAGTGTAAAAAATGTCTTTATACAACGGCCATCATTTCCAAAAGCGCAGTTTTTTGATCGTGCCATCAGTGGGAACGATGGGAAATGACGGGTAAAATCTTTCACGAGTAGAATAACATTCCGGAACTTTCTGCATCCACTTTTGTGTTGTTGTTGTCTTCAAAGTGCAGTTTTTGCTGGAAATTGAAATTGAAAGTTGTTCATTCTGATGAGACCTTTTGAATGAAATCAGAGACATTTTCTGTGGTATTTCCACTTTTGATCCATTATAAAACACACATTCGCTCTCTCTCACCCACTCTCTCCTTCCCTCTCTCCCACTCTCTCTCTCTCACCCACTCTCTCCCTCCCTCTCTCCCACTCTCTATCTCACCCACTCTCTCCCTCTCTCTCTCCCACTCTCTCTCACCCAATCTCCCTCCCTCTCTCCCACTCTCTCTCTTACCCACTCTCTCACCCACTCTCTCCCTCCCTCCCTCTCTCCCCTCCCTCTCTCCCACTCTCTCTCTCTTACCCACTCTCTCCCTCCCCCTCTCTCTCTCTTACCAACTCTCTCCCCCCCTCTCTCTCTCTTACCCACTCCCTCCCTCCCTCTCTCCCCCTCTCTCTCTCTCTTACCCACTCTCTCCCTCTCTCTCTTAATGTTTGTTTAAAAAAACATATGTTAGAAGATCTGTATTTACAATGTATTTTTATTTATGCATATGTCTGCGGGTGTATGTGTGCGTGAGTGCTATTTTATTAGGTTAATTACTTCTTTTCTTTTACTTTGAATGTAGTAGTTAAATCTTACACTCTTTTGATATGTTTTTACTAATTTAATTAGTATTTTTGTACTAAATCAAGTGTGTGGGAAGAATGAAAGATGGAGTGATGAAGGGCAGAATGTAAGACGGGCCTGCGTGCCCAATTCTTTACCCTTGAAAAATAAAGATTATTCATTCATTCATTCATTCTCTTACCCACTCTCTCCCCCCTCTCTCTCTCTTACCCACTCTCTCCCTCCCTCTCTCCCCCCTCTCTCTCTTACCCACTCTCTCCCTCCCTCTCTCCCCCTCTCTCTCTCTTACCCACTCTCTCCCTCCCTCTCTCCCCCTCTCTATCACCCACTCTCTCCCTCCCTCTCTCCCCCCTCTGTCACCCACTCTCTTCCTCTCTCTCTCTCTCCCTCTTTCTCTGATATGCTTACACATGCGTACACACCCGGAACTGAAATATCATAAAGCAACAAAAACAAACTATTAATGACAAATGTTTAATGTTAATTATTATCTTCAGTTATAAAAATACGTACCATTTCTTAGTATATGATAAATAACTAATACTATATGTCTATTTAGCATACGATAAATAACAAATACCACTATGTCTATTTTGCATATGATAAATAACTAATACCACCATGTCTATTTAGCACATGATAAAAACACAGATATTCATTCATTCCTTTGCATGTCCCTTGCGGAACTTTGCCTCCCAAACAGCACTCCTGTAGGCCTCTCGGTGGTGAGCAAGATGGCCTGCTGCTGCTGCATCCATTTCCAGATCATCAACGATGTCTTGCAGCCATCTTCGTTTCGGTCTTCCTCTTTTTATTTTTCCCATTATGTATCCTTCCAATACGGTCTTCTCTAAATTATCATGACGTTTAATGTGGCCAAAATATTTAAGTTTTCTCTCTTTAATCCTCTTTACTAGCCAGCCTTCTTCAATATTAAGCTCTTGTAGTATAGATATATTTGTTCTTTTTTGTGTCCACGATATTTGGAGAACTCTTCTATAGCATTTACATTCAAAGGCATTTATGTGCTTCTCAGCTGTTTTGTTAAGTGTCCAGGTCTCACAGGCATATGTTGCGATGGGAAAGATGCATGCCCTTAAAAATCTTATTTTTGTGGTTCTGTCTGCTCCTCTCCACAGATTCTTTATTTGTTTTACTTTCTGAAGAGCAATAGATGTCCTCCTTTTAATTTCCCGCATTGTATCTCCATTATTAGTTAGTAGTGATCCAAGATATTCAAAACTCTCCACTTCTTCCAGTTTTTCCTCACTGATACATATTTCAGTTGCCTTGTTTGTTTTGTCAGTTGTCATCACTTTAGTTTTCTTTGCATTAAGATAGAGGTTCTGCTCTTCGCTGTTCTTGCGGACTGACATAATTAGTTTTTCCATTCCTTCTTGTGTTGTGGACAGCAATACTGTGTCATCAGCATATCTAATCTCTGGTATTTCATAACCTCCAACTGTTATGGCATCGTAATATTCTTTGTCTACATCTTCTCTAACATTCCTCATTATATTTTCAGTATACAAGTTAAATAAGTAGGGTGACAATATGCACCCCTGACGGACCCCTTGTTTTATGTCAAACCAAGTTGTTGTTTCACCATTTATTCTTACTGCTGCGTGTTGGTCTAAATACAGCAGTGATGTTAATTGTATCAAATGTGTTGGAAATCCCATTTTTTCCATTATTTCCCAAAGTTTCTGGTGTTGTACACAATCAAATGCCTTTGAGTAGTCTATAAAGGATAAATATAGATTCACATTAAACTCCCTGCATTTCTCTATGATTAATCTTAGATTGAATATATGATCTCTTGATCCTCTTCCTTGCCTGAAGCCAGCTTGGACCATATTGACTTCTTCTTCTATTTTCTTTCGAAGTCTACCCATTATGATTTTTAACAGAATTTTACTGGCATGACTAATCAGGGCAACAGTTCTGTAGTTGGTGCATAATTTCAGGTTACCCTTTTTTGGCAGTGGTATGAATACAGTTCTTTTCCATTCTTTTGGCCAAATACCTGAATGCCATATCTTTTTACATAGTGCATGATAGATTGTTGCACACTCCTTTCCTCCTGCTTTAATAAATTCAGCGGTTATCTCATCACATCCTGGTGATTTACCATTTTTCAGATTCTTTATTGCCCATAAAACTTCTTCCATTGTCGGCTCGGGTTCTTTCTCCTCCAATAATAATTCACACTGTTGATTTCTGCTTCCACAGTCGGTTGTTTCATACATTCTTTTGCAATAATCCTTCCATCTTTCCAGAATTTCCTCTGTCTCTGTCAGGGTATTCCCCATCTCATCACAAATTACATTTAGCTTAGGTGTGACATTTCTCGTCAATGTCTTCATTTCTTTAAACATTTCACTATCTCTTCCACACCTCTGATGTTCTTCTATTCTTTCACAACAATCTTGTATGTATTGTTTTTTGTCTTTTCTTATGTTTCTTCGTACTTCTTTTGTTAAAGTTTTATATTTATCTTTGTTGTTGTTTGTCACTCTCCATTGCGTCTTCATTTCTCTACATTGTTTTATCAGTTCTAGTGTACCTGCTGTGATCCATCTATTCTTTTGTGTTTTCTTTACTGGAACCATGTCTTTAGCTGTTGTTACTAAGATATCTTTGGCCTGCGTAGCCAATTCATCTGGTGTCATCTCTTCCTGTACAGCCATCAGGATTTCGAAACGGTTCTTCACTTCTATACCGTATTGTTCTGGTATATTTGTAAGGTCAAAGCGGAGTGGTCTTGATCCCATAACTAACTTTTTTATCTTTATCTTCATGTCTGCTATTAATAACTCATGGTCCGTGTCACAATAAGCACTTGGTAAAGTTTTTGCTGATGTTATGCTTGACCTCCACCTTCTCTGCACTAAAATGTAATCTATTTGATTCCTGGTTTTCCCATCAGGTGATGTCCATGTGTAAAGTCTTCTTGGATGTTGTTTAAAAAGTGTGTTAGCGATCATTAGCTCATTTTCCATACAAAACGCCATTAGATTGTCACCTGCCTCATTTCTGTGTCCTATGCTAAATTTCCCTACAACTTGTCCTTCATCTTCTGCTCTTTCTGTACCAATTTTTGCATTAAAATCACCCATTATAAATACAATATCATTTTTCCGTACCTGGTCCATTGTCGTCTGCAGTGTGTTATAAAAATGTTCTACTTCATCTTCTTCTGCTGCTGATGTAGGTGCATATACCTGGATGACTGTTACATTTCTAGGAATGCCCTTAAGTCTGATTGTTAGGATTCTATCACTTACTGGATTGTAGCCTAGTAATGCTTTTGATGTTGATTTGTCCAAATAAAAAGCCACTCCGTTCTTTCCTCCTACTTCTCCGCCAGAATATATAAATATATTATCATTCTCGCTCTTAAAGTGTCCTGATCCTTTCCATCGATGTTCGCAGATTCCCAAAATGTGTATCCGCGTTCTTTTCATCTCGTCACTTATTACTTGATATTTTCCCTCATACATACTTCTTACATTCCATGTTCCTACTCTTCGGGGACCACACGGGAGACCACGGGACTTAACGAGGACCACAGGCCTAAATTCAGTAGGATCACAGGGTGGTCTTGGCGGTAGAAGCGAACGAAGAAGAAGAAGAAGACTAAGGAGGGGAGAACCTGGGTTGGCAGTCATGATGGGGGAGCTACACTGGCCTCGAGTACGGTAGTACATTGCCAAGGACTGTTTGTCTGTAACCATTCTGAGAAAATATATTCTTCTCAATAATTATAAATGTAAACTTGCACCAACAAGTTTTACACTACTGCCCTGGATTGATTTGATTGCGAGGACTAGACAACTTTCAGAAGGCAACCCTCTTATCGCAGCGCAACTTTTGCTCTTCGAATTTCAAGTTAATGACGATAAGTTCTGCTATCGCTGACATCTGGGCCACTGCTTAGATATTGTATGCAACAAAAATGGCAAGAACTTGTCAATGTTTTACTCGTTTTTAAATCTCAAGGCTGTTAGACATTCTGTTGGTAGCGGCAGTCCAGCGATTAACATTAACCGAACTGCTCTGCAAGCTGCACTGTGTGCGAGGACTACAGATACAAGAAAACCGAGGCAGGACTCCGCGCGTGATAAGAACCAACTGAATTTTCCTCTACTTGAAGTAGATCTGATAACGAGATGCTGGAAATACTTCAGAACAATACTGCTTTATGCACATACATGACGTGTCTGAATAAAACTGCGCAGTTGTTTTGTATCTGCAAATCTGATGTTCTTGAAAACCTAAACTTGGTTAAATATCTTCAAGGAAAAGTATCAAATCCGAAAGGACGACTAAGTATAGGTTGTTAGACAAACCTTACTTTACAATATTCGGTCTAATAAACAAAATCCACGCTATCCAAAACTTACCATATTCAACCTAATAAACAGACTCCAGTGTCCAGTAATACGGGGGAAACGCTTGGGTTAAAACCCCGTGGATCATATTGTAATATCGCCAGCACAACCTGTTTCCTGTGGGGTGACCGTTTTTCCATGACTCTGATAAGAAATACATTTCTGGCAGTTATATGAGTTCCTTATATTTAAAATAACGCAAAATTAAAAGTGCATATATTTTCGTATGAAATGAATTACATCTATCTATCTGTCCCGTAACGCTTGCATGCCGTGAAGGGATGTGAAGTGTCAGTGCTTTCACATTTCTAGGCACTACAATATTTGAAGTAGGGATGCCAGTATGTCCTTGCTGTCTCTGTTTATTTAGGGAAACTCCAGGTACCCTTTTTTTTCTTCTTTTGACTGGTTTAACAACGGCGCCGACCTGTCCCAAAAAATTCCACCCGAAAAACATGAGAGACCAGTATATATATATATATATATATATATATACTGGTCTCTCATGGCAAAGGTCGGGGGTTCGAATCCGGCCGGCGGCACCTCAGTCACCCAGCTGTAGAAATAGGTACCCGACTTCTTCTGGAGTTGGCGAAGGAAAAGGCAGTCAGGCGTGATACTAACCATATCACCCTCTAGTGTGCTGACAGGTCAAGGAAAATATGGGCACTAACACCATGTCCCTATGTGCCTCTAAGGCATGACAGGGTTACTTTTACTTTTTACTTCACTTGTATATAGATATGTTATCGAGAATGTAGCCATGGTTACAGAAACCTCATTACGATGTAGAGTTTGCAATCTGCATTATGCAATCGGATTTTCAGAATCGTAATAGGATCCCGTGTACGTAATAGGATTTCATGTGGAAAGTGGAGACCACATTCCATTCCCCTATCTCTTCCATATCCCCCAAATTACACGCATAGCAAATTTTATTTAATTCCATCTCATGAAATGTTCTTTTGTACTCATTGCTAACAAAATCCATGTTCCAACAACAGAAAAAAAAGAGGCAGATGAATTTGTCGTGACGTGAGAGGTAGCTCATGCCACATCCACATAATAGGAACGCCATTACCAGATCGATCATTTTACACCAAAACATGTCTTTTCCATTGGCAGAAATCGCTGCATCGATTGTGACAAATACACCAATCGTTTTTATAACTAGAAATGGAAAAGCACTACTACTGTTTAGGGGAAGACCAAATATTTTTGAATAATCTCCTTCACAAAAGGAGATGTTTGGAAAAGACAGGCGCGTGACTTTAAATCACAGGTAGTTGTAAGAGATGGGAAAGAAAGAAAAATTAAAGGCAGGGAAATGAAGTAGCAACATAATTTCTGTTTATGTATAGCTGGGGTGGGAGGAGGGGAGGGGGAATGAAAACGCCTGATCTGGTAGGCTGCGATCTATAGCTGACATGCCAGCGTCAGGGTTGGCTAGCCTCACCCGACCAAGACCCTCCCCCAGCTCTGCGTTGGTACCCCCCAGTAACAGGGTTAGTTTGAGTAACTGGGCAGGGATCGCCAGTCTCCCATGGTGATGGCAGTCCGCTAAAGTACTGCAGCTTCCTTATCTTGTGGCTCCATTTAGGGACTGACAAAACAAACAGCCACCATAGCCCGTTCCCAGGCCAACACGATGCCCTGCTCGACATCTTCACCGCATCAGCTTCAAAAAAACACTAGCTCGCAGCTCCACGGAGATAGAAGAAGAAGAAGGATCTATAGCTGAACCAACAAATTAAAAGAAGTAAATTTTTATTAATTGCACACACATAAATGGGCGCAAAAATGCTCATTTCAGAAAAGTGCATTAAAAAACTCACCCAAAAATAGTCGAAAGTTCACTGAAGACTAGTTCTCCCCTTTTTCAATATTTGTCTACACCAGTGCTCCATTAACTTTGGAACTTCAGACTTAATTCCAGACTTGATTATTCCTTTCGTATTAGATGTGGTTTTGGCGAGAGAAGCAATAAATATCCTGGACAGACAGACAAAAAAAAAGGTCCTCAAAGAAGTTGAGAAGCTTAAAACAATCTAAAATATTTAAATTGATAAGAGAAACACAATCAAAATTTCTTGAAGTGCCATGTGAAGTTAGAAATAACAAAGAAATACACATGCTATTCCAGTCTCCATTTATAACTTAAATCTTACATCCTTCCTGTGCCGTTAAACGTCACATACGGCCCGCATGGTAGTTTGCCAAGATGTCCTGTCTTCGGCGAGTTTTTCAATCTCATCAAGGGATGTTATGCCCACTGAATTGACTTCTCTTAACAATGTACTCTTTAGAGTTTCACGTGGTTGACCTCTTTTTCTCCGGTCTGTTGTGTTCCATTTGATAGCTTGTTTGGGGATTCTCTGATTGTTTCTTCTCATCACATGACCGATATATGTCCATTTTCTTTTCTGATCAATCATGAGACAGGTTGTTGTTTGCTCATCTGTCTGATCTCTGCCTTGTTCTTGAATTCATTCCACTTTATACAGAGTATTTTACTTAGGCATTTGTTTTCAAAAGAGTCTAATTTCTTGTCTGTTTCTTTAGTTGTTTTCCAGCTTTCACATGCATAAATGAGGGTGGATATTACATTTGAATTGAATAATCTTAACGTTGTTCTTGTGCTTATAATTTTTGAATGCCATATGTTCTCAAGATTCTTGAAGGTCAATGCTGCTTTGGCAATTCGAATTCTAACTTCTTTTATGGTGTCACCATTGTGGTCTATATAGCTGCCGAGATATGCAGAATGGTTTACTTCTTCAACAGCTGTTCCTTCTACGTATATTTGTCCTTCGTCGTTAATGAGAACCGTCATTATTTTTGTTTTATCTTTGTTCATTTCAAGTCCTATTTTACTAGCCGTTGAAGACAGGGTATCTGATTTTATTTGCATAACTACCATTATGAAAAACAGACTGAGTTGGCTCGGACACTTGCAGAGGATGGACGAGAATAGACAGAAAAAAAAGGCTTATACAGAAGTGATAAAAGGAAACAGAACAAGAGGCAGACAGAGATAACTGGGGCGTGACAACCTGAAAGAAGACCTACGAGCCTTCAGAGTGGACACTTGACAGGAGACTAAGAACAGAGAGGAGTAGAGACAGGTCTTGTCTGCAGTAGTGAGCCGCTGAATGAATGAATACCATGCGAAGACAGAAGCTGAAGAATCTAGTAATGACTGGAACGTTCAAAGGGAAAAAGGAGGAGATGGAAGGCCAAGATAAAAATAACTCAGTGGACTAATCAATTGGCACGGAAAAAGAAAAGCATCTGAACTAATCGAAAACACCAAGGACCTCAGATGAAGGAGAAGACTGTGTGGCAGTATGGGAGATAATTGGGTTTTTCACCACAGAAAGGCATTTCTCGCCTTATGAGTTTTTATTTTGAACGTCCGGGGTAAGGGTCGAGATCCTTCCAGAGGGTCACGCGGTTTGTGAATCCCGTGACTGGGAATAGTGAGGGAGTCTTCGTTTGGATGTGTACCTGAGTGGATGGTTTTCGTGATGTCTCTGTCGAGTAAATGGACGTTTATATCTGTTCTGGAGTTTTGAAAGTATGAATGGACTTGCCATATGGCAGGGAAAACCTGCCGGCGGTCAGATTATCGTCATCACTATCTGCATTTTCATCCATTTCATCAATAAATCCTCATGTCAAGTGTTAAGCTGGACTGGCTTGACTCCCGTTTCAGTTGCTGACCTTAGGTTTGAAAGAACCTGGACGTGAAGAATGGCTGGAGACAGTGATTAACTAATCCAGAAGCGTGAAGTTGAAAGCTGGAGACAGTGATTAACTAATCCAGTAACATTCAGAAAACATGGCTTCAAGATAATGTACAGATCAGAATCATCGTGTACATCAAGGAACAACACCGGCTTAACGTATGCCCTAATAACACAGTAAAGAGAGAGGCACACCTACGTCTTCACGTGATTACCAACGGTATCTGGCACAGCACATAATAATCATAATTTATGAAAAGGAATCGTTGAATCATTACCGGCCTTTATTGATGGCCTCAGAGACGACTCTAACACGTACTTGTATGCAATGTCGGACATGATGCCGGAAGTGTTGTCCTATCTGCACGGAACAAACACGTTGAACTGACTGATGTAATGCTTGCTAACAGTCGCAGTCATAATCATCGATTTCGGGAAATTGTAAGCTATGACAATACAGTAATATCCACAGTAATAACTGTTTTAGCCAGACGTGAATATTTGCCCCTACAGAGAGCTTCGTGATACCTCTGTTGATTCAAGTATTACAGAGCTCGTCTTAACAATCTCGGGCCGTCTTGCAAGTTGTTGAAGCCAAGTACATTTGATCTATAAATCGATCCAATGGTCTCAAAGTATTATGGTTTATGAAATAGCAGAAAAGTTGACGAAAGTGGTCTAAGATTGTTTCATTGGTTTTCTATTCGAATTTGGGGTAAATTATAAATGATCAAATGCGAAGAATTATGTTTGATAGTTTTAGTTACGACTGGAACAAAATTTACTCAGAACTCTTGTCTATTTATTAAGATATTTAACGCCGTTATCATATCTCGTATCTCAAGTTTCAAGAAACATGCTTGAAATTAAATGAACCGATGTAGCGAAATGTGCGAACAGTTTTTCAAAAGGTGGTTTTTAACCTTCGTGCAATTAATTAAGCCATTTAACTGCAAACAATGGCTTTCAAGATGTTCGCTGAAACTAAATCTATTTATTTTAAGGAGCGATGTCAAATAATACCATACTTTAGATGTGATCTCCTAAACGCTAGGAGATTGAGGTAGTGTGTTTTCAGCAGTTTAAAGTAACAGCTGAATAATTCCGCTGAACTGAAAGTGTTACTATGTAAATTTATGATGGAGGATTAGATTTAACAGCAACAGTTATCACAGTTTTGATACTTAACGGCAACAATTATCATAGTTTTGAAATATAAGCACACTAGACGTTCACTGCCTAGCTACTTGATATCGAGGTTAATGTGGTTAGTTCAGATCTGTACACTTTATATTCTTTATATATGAGTTCACCGTGACTCTGATCCAGTTCTTAATATATCTTCAGTATATGACCGTACACAGCTTTTTTTTTTCAAATTATACATGTTTGTTATTTTCAGAATGCATCTTCTTCTTCTTCCATCTGTTTTCCTTCTAAAACTACAGTGATTTAGCGCGGTGTTGTATAGTTAGTCTTTGAAAAAATGTAGTAGATAAAATATTTTAGACGTGAAAAAAAAAGTAAACGAACCACTCTAGAGGTGAGAGAAAGAAAAATAGTAGACAAAGCAGTTTAGTCGTGAGGAAAAAAAAATAGTAGATGAAGCACTTTAGACGTGAGGGAAATAAAACTAGTAGACAAAGCACTGGAGGCATGGGAGAAAGAAAAATAGTAAACAAAGCACTTTAGATGTGAGGGAAATTTTAAAAAATAGTAGACAAAGCACTTTAGACGTGAGAGAAATAAAAAAAAATAGTAGACAAAGCACTTTAGACGTGAGGGAAATAAAAAAAATAATAGACAAAGCACTTTAGACGTGAGGGAAATTAAAAAAAGTAGATAAAGCACTGTAGAAATAAAAAAAAAACAAAACAAAAATAAAGAGAAAGGCTATGGCTCGAACCATGGACTTCGGTAGGACGAGCAGCCGCCTAGTCTGCACTGTTGTAACAAAACAACAATTTCCTATCGGAAGAGTTCCTGATTCTGATGAACTGAGTTATAATGTGTGAAATCTTGAATTATTTTAATTTTCAGTGGTCTTTCCTCAGTAGTTTTTACTCTGACACATATACAGTTAAATGTGAATATACTCAAATTAGTAGGATTACCTGGAGTTTACCGGATATGTTTGGAGGAAGATAAAGTCTGTCTCTATCTGCTTGTCGATCCGTTCGTCGGCCTGTCTGTCATTTTATCTGTCGGTCTGTTTATCTATCCATTTTCGTCATCACTATCTTTCATCCTAATGCCCGGTCACACGTCTTGTACCACTGGTAGTTAAAATAAATACTCAAGGGAATAAAGTGAAAAACACTTATCTTAACATAAGATTAAAGGTGAGTAAAGCACAAAATATAAGAAACGAATCATATCGATTTAAAATTAAATAGATTTTCACTGTTCACACATTGTACGATAATATCTTCGCTTCTACTCAGAATATATTTTGCCGGATATAAATTAAATTGCACGCACATATGGGGAAAAAGTTAAGCATAGGCGATTGTAAATATGAAAGATATGTGTCATTTTATTGTATTAAGATTCTTATATCTTATATCCTTCCCGTGCCGTTAGACGTCACATAGGGCTCGCAAAGTAGTTCGCCAATTTTTCCTGTCTTCGGCATCAAGGGATTTTATGCCTGTTAATTTGGCCTCTCTTAACAATGTCATCTTCAGAGTTTCACGCTGTCTGCCTCTTTTTCTTTGGCCTGTTGTGTTCCACTTGATAGCTTGTTTTGGGATTCTCTGATCATTTCTTCTAATCAAGTGACCAACATATGTCCATCTCCTTTTCCTGATCACCCATGAGACTGGTTGTTGTTCAGTCATCTGTCTTATCTCTGCATTGTTCTTGAATTCGTTCCACTTGATGCCGAGTATGTATTAAAATTACACAGTTATAATCATTGTTGTTTTAAATAAACTAGATACCTGTGCACACAGATGAATAACTTCACTCTGCTATGGCAAGCTCACGTGATATTCTAAACATATCACATTGCTCACGTGACCGACCCCTCGTTAGTGATGTGGTGAAAGAGTTTGTTATTCTCGCGTTGCTGATAGTTACAAGCTCCTGTTTCGCCGGACTCGGAATAATATCCAATATCCTCAGTATCATCGTGTACTGGAAGCAAGGTATCAAGGACAGCATATCAGTCCAGTTTGTTTTTCTTTCAGTCGTCGACCTGGCCTTTTCTGTCCTGGTGGTGACCTCATCCATCTGTAATCTCATGAACGTCGTCAAACCAGACAGCACTGCTCTAGACCCGTTGTCTTTATTCTTCCTAATTTCCGCGGTAAAGGAGAAGGTCTACGCGATGTCAGTGGTTGTCACTGTTCTGCTTTCCGCAGAGCGCTGCCTCTGCGTGGTACTTCCTTTCAAAGTGAAGTCCATGTTCACAAAATCCACTTCCGTTAAAGCTATCGCCTGCATCGTTCTTCTTTTCGTCGCCTTCACAATCCCAGAATACTTCACCGGAGGTCTGACCTGGCAGCTAGATCGGAGGTTCAACTCGTCTCGACTTCTGCTCCTGTTATATGACAACAGGGTCAATTATGAAATTTTCAAAGATACGATTCTGTCTGGTATCCTACCAGTTTTTGCAGGCATCACGACCACAGTATGCACTGTATGCATGATTGCAAAAATACGAGCATCTTATAAATTCAGGCTGGCTTCAACAACTGCAGGACACCCCGAGACGCTAATGATTGTTAAGACGACCTCCATAATACATGAACCAACAGCGATACCAAGAAACGCTCTATCGGGCAAAGATTCCCGCCTGGCTAAAACAGTTATTAGTGTCGATATTATTTTCATAACTTGTAATTTCCCGAAATTGATGATCGTGGCTGCGACTATTGCTAAGTATTTCATTACTGAATTCAGCGTGTTTGTTCCATGCAGATACAACAACGTTGTCGCGGTCATGTTAGCCATTACATATGTGTTTGAGGCCTGTAACTGCGCCATCAACATTTTCATCTACTATACATCCAGTCTGAAGTTCAGGACAATATTAAAACGAATGTTTTGTAGCACAGTAAAGTGATGGTGAAAATGTGACAGTGCCACAGTAGTTCTTCATGTCTGTTTTTCATATCTTAAGCGGACATCTTTGGTTCTTGGTTTAAGAACTTGATCTTTGTCAAAACGCTTTCCAACATAAAAATGTTTGTTGTTCGTAATTAGAAGCAAATTAATCGTCATTTATCCACATGGCATTTTAATTTGACATACGTGGTTTTTTTTCAGAATCACGCAAAACATCAGAGTTTACACAGTGACATAGAGGTAGAGGTGGGTGTATAGTTTAGTTGTACTATAGGACTACAGTGACATAGAGGTAGAGGTTGATGTATGGTTTAGTTGTACTATAGGACTATAGTGACATAGAGGTAGAGGTTGATGTATGGTTTAGTTGTACTATAGGCCTATAGTGACATAGAGGTAGAGGTGGGTGTATAGTTTAGTTGTACTATAGGACTACAGTGACATAGAGGTAGAGGTTGATGTATGGTTTAGTTGTACTATAGGACTACAGTGACATAGAGGTAGAGGTGGGTGTATAGTTTAGTTGTACTATAGGACTACAGTGACATAGAGGTAGAGGTTGATGTATGGTTTAGTTGTACTATAGGACTACAGTGACATAGAGGTAGAGGTGGGTGTACGGTTTAGTTGTACTATAGGACTATAGTGACATAGAGGTAGAGGCTGATGTATGGTTTAGTTGTACTATAGGACTACAGTGACATAGAGGTAGAGGTGGGTGTATGGTTTAGTTGTACTATAGGACTACAGTGACATAGAGGTAGAGGTTGATGTATGGTTTAGTTGTACTATAGGACTACAGTGACATAGAGGTAGAGGTGGGTGTATGGTTTAGTTGTACTATAGGACTACAGTGACATAGAGGTAGAGGTGGGTGTACGGTTTAGTTGTACTATAGGACTACAGTGACATAGAGGTAGAGGTGGGTGTACGGTTTAGTTGTACTATAGGACTACAGTGACATAGAGGTAGAGGTGGGTGTATGGTTTAGTTGTACTATAGGACTACAGTGACATAGAGGTAGAGGCTGATGTATGGTTTAGTTGTACTATAGGACTACAGTGACATAGAGGTAGAGGCTGATGTATGGTTTAGTTGTACTATAGGACTACAGTGACATAGAGGTAGAGGCTGATGTATGGTTTAGTTGTACTATAGGACTACAGTGACATAGAGGTAGAGGTGGGTGTACGGTTTAGTTGTACTATAGGACTACAGTGACATAGAGGTAGAGGCTGATGTATGGTTTAGTTGTACTATAGGACTACAGTGACATAGAGGTAGAGGCTGATGTATGGTTTAGTTGTACTATAGGACTATAGTGACATAGAGGTAGAGGCTGATGTATGGTTTAGTTGTACTATAGGACTATAGTGACATAGAGGTAGAGGCTGATGTATGGTTTAGTTGTACTATAGGACTACAGTGACATAGAGGTAGAGGTGGGTGTACGGTTTAGTTGTACTATAGGACTACAGTGACATAGAGGTAGAGGCTGATGTATGGTTTAGTTGTACTATAGGACTACAGTGACATAGAGGTAGAGGCTGATGTATGGTTTAGTTGTACTATAGGACTATAGTGACATAGAGGTAGACATGAGTGTACGGTTTAGTTGTACTATAGGACTCATCATCATCATCATCATCATCATCATCATCATCATCATCATCATCATCATCATCATCATCATCATCATCATCATCATCATCATCATCATCATCATCATCATCATCATCATCATCATCATCATCATCATCATCATCATCATCATCATCATCATCATCATCATCATCATCATCATCATCATCATCATCATCATCATCATCATCATCATCATCATCATCATCATCATCATCATCATCATCATCATCATCATCATCATCATCATCATCATCATCATCATCATCATCATCATCATCATCATCATCATCATCATCATCATCATCATCATCATCATCATCATCATCATCATCATCATCATCATCATCATCATCATCATCAGCCTCTTTTTCTTTGGCCTGTTGTGTTCCACTTGATAGCTTGTTTTGGGATTCTCTGATCATTTCTTCTAATCAAGTGACCAACATATGTCCATCTCCTTTTCCTGATCACCCATGAGACTAGTTGTTGTTCAGTCATCTGTCTTATCTCTGCATTGTTCTTGAATTCGTTCCACTTGATGCCGAGTATGTATTAAAATTACACAGTTATAATCATTGTTGTTTTAAATAAACTAGATACCTGTGCACACAGATGAATAACTTCACTCTGCTATGGCAAGCTCACGTGATATTCTAAACATATCACATTGCTCACGTGACCGACCCCTCGTCAGTGACGTGGTGAAAGAGTTTGTTATTCTCGCGTTGCTGATAGTTACAAGCTCCTGTTTCGCCGGACTCGGAATAATCTCCAATATCCTCAGTATCATCGTGTACTGGAAGCAAGGTATCAAGGACAGCATATCAGTCCAGTTTGTTTTTCTTTCAGTCGTCGACCTGGCCTTTTCTGTCCTGGTGGTGACCTCATCCATCTGTAATCTCATGAACGTCGTCAAACCAGACAGCACTGCTCTAGACCCGTTGTCTTTATTCTTCCTAATTTCCGCGGCAAAGGAGAAGGTCTACGCGATGTCAGTGGTTGTCACTGTTCTGCTTTCCGCAGAGCGCTGCCTCTGCGTGGTACTTCCTTTCAAAGTGAAGTCCATGTTCACAAAATCCACTTCCGTTAAAGCTATCGCCTGCATCGTTCTTCTTTTCGTCGCCTTCACAATCCCAGAATACTTCACCGGAGGTCTGACCTGGCAGCTAGATCGGAGGTTCAACTCGTCTCGACTTCTGCTCCTGTTATATGACAACAGGGTCAATTATGAAATTTTCAAAGATACGATTCTGTCTGGTATCCTACCAGTTTTTGCAGGCATCACGACCACAGTATGCACTGTATGCATGATTGCAAAAATACGAGCATCTTATAAATTCAGGCTGGCTTCAACAACTGCAGGACACCCCGAGACGCTAATGATTGTTAAGACGACCTCCATAATACATGAACCAACAGCGATACCAAGAAACGCTCTATCGGGCAAAGATTCCCGCCTGGCTAAAACAGTTATTAGTGTCGATATTATTTTCATAACTTGTAATTTCCCGAAATTGATGATCGTGGCTGCGACTATTGCTAAGTATTTCATTACTGAATTCAGCGTGTTTGTTCCATGCAGATACAACAACGTTGTCGCGGTCATGTTAGCCATTACATATGTGTTTGAGGCCTGTAACTGCGCCATCAACATTTTCATCTACTATACATCCAGTCTGAAGTTCAGGACAATATTAAAACGAATGTTTTGTAGCACAGTAAAGTGATGGTGAAAATGTGACAGTGTCACAGTAGTTCTTCATGCCTGTTTCTCATATCTTAAGGGGACATCTTTGGTTCTTGGTTTAAGAACTTGACCTTTGTCAAAACGCTTTCCAACATAAAAATGTTTGTTGTTCGTAATTAGAAGCAAATTAATCGTCATTTATCCACATGGCATTTTAATTTGACATACGTGGTTTTTTTTCAGAATCACGCAAAACATCAGAGTTTACACAGTGACATAGAGGTAGAGGTTGATGTATGGTTTAGTTGTACTATAGGACTACAGTGACATAGAGGTAGACACGAGTGTACGGTTTAGTTGTACTATAGGACTCATCATCATCATCATCATCATCATCATCATCACCATCATCATCAGGTGCCGTGCCGACTGGCGTTGGCTATTATGTTTCTCCAGAGTACACGATCCTTCATGCAGGCTATTAGCTCAGTTGGTGATCTCCTCTCACACCATCCCGTCAGACTGTCCAGTATCATTTCTCTTGGTCTTCCCCTTGCTCTTCTTCCCTCTGTTTTTCCTGTTGTCATATTATTTTTAATGACCCCTCTTCTCATTTTATATATATAAAGTACTTAGAGTATTTTTACGAACAATTTTAGAAGAATTTTAGAAACAAGCTAATTAAAGTAAATTTTAAAAATACATCTGGAATGTTTTATTTTTGATATCTTCCAAACATTCCTGTGTGTCAACATTGCTCACGTGACCGACCCCTCGTCAGTGACGTGGTGAAAGAGTTTGTTATTCTCGCGTTGCTGATAGTTACAAGCTCCTGTTTCGCCGGACTCGGAATAATCTCCAATATCCTCAGTATCATCGTGTACTGGAAGCAAGGTATCAAGGACAGCATATCAGTCCAGTTTGTTTTTCTTTCAGTCGTCGACCTGGCCTTTTCTGTCCTGGTGGTGACCTCATCCATCTGTAATCTCATGAACGTCGTCAAACCAGACAGCACTGCTCTAGACCCGTTGTCTTTATTCTTCCTAATTTCCGCGGCAAAGGAGAAGGTCTACGCGATGTCAGTGGTTGTCACTGTTCTGCTTTCCGCAGAGCGCTGCCTCTGCGTGGTACTTCCTTTCAAAGTGAAGTCCATGTTCACAAAATCCACTTCCGTTAAAGCTATCGCCTGCATCGTTCTTCTTTTCGTCGCCTTCACAATCCCAGAATACTTCACCGGAGGTCTGACCTGGCAGCTAGATCGGAGGTTCAACTCGTCTCGACTTCTGCTCCTGTTATATGACAACAGGGTCAATTATGAAATTTTCAAAGATACGATTCTGTCTGGTATCCTACCAGTTTTTGCAGGCATCACGACCACAGTATGCACTGTATGCATGATTGCAAAAATACGAGCATCTTATAAATTCAGGCTGGCTTCAACAACTGCAGGACACCCCGAGACGCTAATGATTGTTAAGACGACCTCCATAATACATGAACCAACAGCGATACCAAGAAACGCTCTATCGGGCAAAGATTCCCGCCTGGCTAAAACAGTTATTAGTGTCGATATTATTTTCATAACTTGTAATTTCCCGAAATTGATGATCGTGGCTGCGACTATTGCTAAGTATTTCATTACTGAATTCAGCGTGTTTGTTCCATGCAGATACAACAACGTTGTCGCGGTCATGTTAGCCATTACATATGTGTTTGAGGCCTGTAACTGCGCCATCAACATTTTCATCTACTATACATCCAGTCTGAAGTTCAGGACAATATTAAAACGAATGTTTTGTAGCACAGTAAAGTGATGGTGAAAATGTGACAGTGTCACAGTAGTTCTTCATGCCTGTTTCTCATATCTTAAGGGGACATCTTTGGTTCTTGGTTTAAGAACTTGACCTTTGTCAAAACGCTTTCCAACATAAAAATGTTTGTTGTTCGTAATTAGAAGCAAATTAATCGTCATTTATCCACATGGCATTTTAATTTGACATACGTGGTTTTTTTTCAGAATCACGCAAAACATCAGAGTTTACACAGTGACATAGAGGTAGAGGTTGATGTATGGTTTAGTTGTACTATAGGACTACAGTGACATAGAGGTAGACACGAGTGTACGGTTTAGTTGTACTATAGGACTCATCATCATCATCATCATCATCATCATCATCACCATCATCATCAGGTGCCGTGCCGACTGGCGTTGGCTATTATGTTTCTCCAGAGTACACGATCCTTCATGCAGGCTATTAGCTCAGTTGGTGATCTCCTCTCACACCATCCCGTCAGACTGTCCAGTATCATTTCTCTTGGTCTTCCCCTTGCTCTTCTTCCCTCTGTTTTTCCTGTTGTCATATTATTTTTAATGACCCCTCTTCTCATTTTATATATATAAAGTACTTAGAGTATTTTTACGAACAATTTTAGAAGAATTTTAGAAACAAGCTAATTAAAGTAAATTTTAAAAATACATCTGGAATGTTTTATTTTTGATATCTTCCAAACATTCCTGTGTGTCAACATTGTCTTCCGGGATGGGCACTGCATAATCTACACGTGATTATCAATTGTTACATCGTAATAATTTTTTAAAATTATTATTAACGATTATTATTAACGATTATTATTATTATTACTGTTATTATTTCAAGTTCTGCATTTCGTTATGTAGCTTTTATTTTCCTTTGTAATTCCTAAAGCTGCTCCAATCTCATTAACAAAGACAGCCCAAGACGTAACGATATATAATCGTATCTGATCTTTGTCAGGGGTGGCCAAACCACGGCTTGCGGGCCACATGCTACTTCTTGGTATACAATGTGCAGCTCGTGGAAATATGTTGGCTGATCTTCTTTTTTCTCATCATATTAATATAAAAGCAAATAAAAAAAAATACTTACCAACCATAAACTGTCACCTGGATTAAAATGTATTTTTAATGTTTCATTCATTCATTCATTCATTCATTTGCATGTCCTTTGCGGAACTTTGCCTCCCCAACAACACTCCTGTAAGCCTCTCGGTTGTGAGCAAGATGGGCTGCTGCTGATACATCCATTTGCAGATCATCAACAATGTCTTGCAGCCATCATCGCAATGGTCTTCTTCTCTTTTTTTTCCCATTATGTAGCCTTCCAATACGGTTTTCTCTAAATTCTCATGACGTTTAAATCGTCCAAAATATTTAAGTTTTCCAATTTTAATCCTCTTTACTAGCCAGCCTTCTTCAGTATTAAGTTCTTGTAGTTTAATATTAACGGCAGGTAAACGTATTAAAAATTTAATGCTAATTTTAATGCTAGATTTAGAATCTGCTATTTAATACATTTCATATCGTCAAGGATTATACGGAAATCTGCTGGAGAATCGGTAATCGTACAAGCTAGTGAGGATAAAATATTAAACACACATGCATTTCTTAACCCTTTCGCTGCTAAAGACGTGTTTATTCGATTTCTTACGTCGAGCTAAGGACAAGTTAACACGTTCCTATCATTTTGTTCCTCTAGTGCTAAAGACGTGTAAACTCATTTCAAGTTTCTTGATCTCAGCTGTAGACAGTTACTCTCGTTTAATATCTGGGAAATCACAGTAGCCATTTTTAGTTCTACGAGGTCTCTTCTCACACGCTGAAACCCGCCATATGCCGAAAATGTGTCGTTTTTAGTAGCCCATTGGGCAGGCCTATTAATCTACACGCATTGTGTACCTTGGTAACGTGGGCGGTGAACATCCTAAAAAAATACCCCTACACTACCTTTTGTGCGTGCGTAGCATTTAGTATTTTATACAACCTTTATTGTGATAGTGATGGATAGATCAGTAGTCCCTTGGGGGTCCGTGACAAAAACGCAGGGTCTTTTTTTTTTGTTAGATCAGGTAGGAATAATAATTGATGTTTATTTTTTTTTATACTTCATTATTGTCATTATTTCAAGTTCTGCATTTCGTTATGTAGCTTTTATTTTCCTTTGTAATTCCTAAAGCTGCTCCAATCTCATTAACAAAGACAGCCCAAGACGTAACGATATATAATCGTATCTGATCTTTGTCAGGGGTGGCCAAACCACGGCTTGCGGGCCACATGCTACTTCTTGGTATACAATGTGCAGCTCGTGGAAATATGTTGGCTGATCTTCTTTTTTCTCATCATATTAATATAAAAGCAAATAAAAAAAAATACTTACCAACCATAAACTGTCACCTGGATTAAAATGTATTTTTAATGTTTCATTCATTCATTCATTCATTCATTTGCATGTCCTTTGCGGAACTTTGCCTCCCCAACAACACTCCTGTAAGCCTCTCGGTTGTGAGCAAGATGGGCTGCTGCTGATACATCCATTTGCAGATCATCAACAATGTCTTGCAGCCATCATCGCAATGGTCTTCTTCTCTTTTTTTCCCATTATGTAGCCTTCCAATACGGTTTTCTCTAAATTCTCATGACGTTTAAATCGTCCAAAATATTTAAGTTTTCCAATTTTAATCCTCTTTACTAGCCAGCCTTCTTCAGTATTAAGTTCTTGTAGTTTAATATTAACGGCAGGTAAACGTATTAAAAATTTAATGCTAATTTTAATGCTAGATTTAGAATCTGCTATTTAATACATTTCATATCGTCAAGGATTATACGGAAATCTGCTGGAGAATCGGTAATCGTACAAGCTAGTGAGGATAAAATATTAAACACACATGCATTTCTTAACCCTTTCGCTGCTAAAGACGTGTTTATTCGATTTCTTACGTCGAGCTAAGGACAAGTTAACACGTTCCTATCATTTTGTTCCTCTAGTGCTAAAGACGTGTAAACTCATTTCAAGTTTCTTGATCTCAGCTGTAGACAGTTACTCTCGTTTAATATCTGGGAAATCACAGTAGCCATTTTTAGTTCTACGAGGTCTCTTCTCACACGCTGAAACCAGCCATATGCCGAAAATGTGTCGTTTTTAGTAGCCCATTGGGCAGGCCTATTAATCTACACGCATTGTGTACCTTGGTAACGTGGGCGGTGAACATCCTAAAAAAATACCCCTACACTACCTTTTGTGCGTGCGTAGCATTTAGTATTTTATACAACCTTTTATTGTGATAGTGATGGATAGATCAGTAGTCCCTTGGGGGTCCGTGACAAAAACGCAGGGTCTTTTTTTTTTTGTTAGATCAGGTAGGAATAATAATTGATGTTTATTTTTTTTTATACTTCATTATTGTCAGTTTGAAAATTCATCAAGTTTGTACTGTGATTTTAGTGTAGTTAGCATTTAAGCTTACATTAAAGGTTACCTAAGTTTTCTGAAAAAATTCTTTCGCATTTAACACAAGTAGCTACTAAACAGAGATGAAACATTTAACACAGGTAGCTACTGAACAGAGATGAAACTTTTAATACAAGTAGCTACTAAATAGAGATGAAACATTTAACACAAGTAGCTACTAAACAGAGATGAAACATTTAACACAAGTAGCTACTAAATCGAGAAGAAACATTTAACACAAGTAGCTACTAAACAGAGATGAAACATTTAAGACAAGTAGCTACTAAACAGAGATGAAACATTTAACACAAGTAGCTACTAAACAGAGATGAAACATTTAACACAAGTAGCTACTAAACAGAGATGAAACTTTTGACACAAGTAGCTACTAAACAGAGAAGAAACATTTAACACAAGTAGCTACTAAACAGAGATGAAACTTTTAACACAAGTAGCTACTAAACAGAGAAGAAACTTTTAACACAAGTAGCTACTAAACAGAGATGAAACATTTAACACAAGTAGCTACTAAACAGAGATGAAACATTTAACACAAGTAGCTACTAAACAGAGATGAAACTTTTGACACAAGTAGCTACTAAACAGAGAAGAAACATTTAACACAAGTAGCTACTAAACAGAGATGAAACTTTTAACACAAGTAGCTACTAAACAGAGATGAAACATTTAAGACAAGTAGCTACTAAACAGAGATGAAACATTTAAGACAAGTAGCTACTAAACAGAGATGAAACTTTTCCAAAGTGTAGGAGTCCGTGGCTTGGATTTTGAAACAGCAGGGGGTCCGCTTCCTGGATTTTGAAACAGCAGGGGGTCCGCTTCCTGGATTTTGAAACAGCAGGGGGTCCGCTTCCTGGATTTTGAAACAGCAAGGGGTCTGCGGACTTTTGTTAATTGGAAACCACTGATACAGATTATACCCGAAGTTGTTGAATTTGGAAGGGGGTATAAGGTAGGGAGGGGGGTGGGGAAGCAGATTGTTCGTCTTTGCTTTGTGCTGTAATCATTTCCTCTATTTTCACGAACGTCCAGTTTCTGGAGTCGACTTACTAAATATTAGGACAAGCGTCGAATGGATAAATCGAACACTTGCTGTTTGGTTAGATGGATGCAGTGAGAGTAAACGTTTTATTTTGCTGTCTTTTTGTTTAATTCTATGTAACAATGCTTATGAAAAAATAAGAATAAATGTGTTATGAGCTATATAACGTGACTTAAATGAGATGAGAGTGGAAGAATCCAAAAGCTATAACAAGTTTATATTTTCTGGTAATACAAAAAATGGTCAGCACCGCCCATGCGTCTTAGATTTTGAGACCACGATGATAGTAGCCCAGTGCCAGTATTCAGCACAGCGGGGACCGGCTGTCGAGAAGTATGTAGCAGCGAAAAGGTTAGCATTCATTTTTTTAGCAAAAAAAAAAGTGTATGAAGCAATAAAAGCTGATGTGCGGTATGTGTTCCTCTGAAGTTTTCCCCTTACGCGAGGCAAACTTGGTCACCCCTGGCATAAACTGTTTACGTGTCAGTTAACTGTCTGTCTTCACGCAAATGGCAGTCATTCTTTAATAAAAGTGACAGAGCTCTTACCTATTGCTCACTCCAGCCGGAGACTTGAGTAAAACTTTCTACAGAAAAGGTTTGTTAACTCTTGTAGTTGGACCTTTATGCTGCGCACGCTTCATTTCTTTTCCGCAGCCTTCAGTGTTTCTAAACTTAATTTCACCATCACAAAGAATGTTTCTGTCCTGTCCTTTTGTTTGTTTGTTTGTTTGTTTGTTTCTGTCAAATCTCAGGTTACAGCCCCTGGGGTCACTCAGCCTGGGAAAATGGCTACCAGAGAAATACAATGAAGGTAAAGCGGTCAGGCGTGATACTGACCACATCCTCACTTTCTTGTGCCGAAGGTTATGGAAAATATGAGCCTAATACCTTATTCCCCCAATATGCCTTAATGGCATGGAAACAGTAGTTTTATCTTTTACCTTTACCTGTTACACATAACGAGTACATTTTACTTCACTTTATAAATATTCCAAGAACACACACACACACACACGCAAAAGAAACTTTGAATTCACTGTTACGCAGAACAAAGATACTTCAATTTGTAAGTATTCCAAGAACACAGAAGCTGAACTACCTCATTCCATCATCCATCTGTCCGACGTATATAATGAAACTTTCAGCAGTGGTCAACACGAATTTTGCGTGAAGACCTCTGGCCCAAGAATATTAGTCACATTTGTAACCTCTTCATTATCCTCGTCTGTTTGGCCAAGTGAGGAAACTTAAATAAGATTCAACCTCGTTTTCAGTCCACACTTCCTGACCATACCCTTGTATGTTTCACGTGTTTGCAGTTCTGGATGTAAATCCTTTGGACAGATTTCATTTTAAGATCCGTACTTTATACTTGGTCACCTCCCACTACAATCACAACACGCCTTGTTTTTGTCACAGGTCTTTTTGTTGTCTTTGCACTTTTATCTTTCTTTTATCTTCTTTCTTCTCTGCCTTCTTTTTTTTCGTCTTCTCTTTATTTTCCAATCATCCATTTCTGTCTTGAATTTTGACCCTCACGTTTGGACTAGTTTTTAACCCGCTAAATCTTGTTCGTATTCTAATTATATAAAATTGTGGCCTTTCAATTCTGAGTAAATCTTACAAATCTAATCGTATTAAATTTGACATTTCAGCCTTAATTATGTCTGTGTTGCTAAATCTTATTATAAACCTTATTATAAATCTAATTATACGATTATACAGAAACAGATTTTGTTCAGCTTTGTAAGACTTTCTAGACATAACTTTTACACATAAAAGCTCTAAACTTTTCTTCAACTCGAGAGGATAAGCTTTTCTCCACATTTTTTTTTTCTAATTTCATTTTCTATTTTGGAACAAGTTATAAAAGTAGCCCCAGGGTTATTATCATATTGTGTACTTGAAATCCGTACGTAAATAAAATTTGTACGTAAATCGAACAATTAGGTACGGTTCATATCTACCGAAGTGATGGCAAACATGTTTGCTAGTCTTGGAACATGTTACAAGTGTGAACTGTGCTTAGTGTCTGCCCTCCACTAAAATGACCTACTTACGACCTGACCGACGTACTCCCGTCCCGGAAATGAACCCGTGATCTTCCAATTTGGCACTACACTTCGAAGTGAATGTTAACGATTCAGCTAGAGAGGACCGGTATTGGTTGTGATAAACAAAATTTATTTAAGTTCTCAATGCTTGTTTCCCATATTCCACAGCCAGCATGAGGTCTTTTCTGCTGTTTCTGAATAGTCTTTTCAACGCCATTGCTCTTGTTTGTCCCTTTATGCCCAGTTGCATTCATATGCTGATGTTGCTACGAATCCCCTCACTCCCACTTCTACAGCTATCACTTTTGCCTTGACTCCTGCCCCCAGCCTCAGTTGCTTGACCAGATCATTGTACTTCTCACATTTGAATAGATGCTGCTCCTCTATTCTTGTTTCGTACGGAACCGTAAGCCCGATCATCATTAGTTCCTGTTTTTCTATGGTGCACACTACAATGTCCGGTCGCCTTCCTGTGTTCTTGTTGGCAGTCGGGTATTCTCTTCTTCCTAGTAGGTCCGCTATATAATGCACCTTTGTATGCACAACACAACATTACAGAAACCGATGAACTGCTGGAGATGGACATTTTGTTGCGCGTCGCAAAGTAGGCCCACGTGTTTGTTTGTGTTTTCGACCAAACGCAAGAAATTGGAATTTCTAAAGTAGGCTTCATGAAGGTCGGAACCCCTGCATAGCTTACCTTTCACTCTTACCGTTTGCCCTTTTGAATGGTCTTACGCACGTCACAATGTTAGATATTTGCATTCAAAAGGTGTTGTTTTGTATCTTTCCGACCAGGAGCCGTCCTATCTGGTCGAGAAGAGCAACAATACCTCACAGCTGGTTGTAAAATCCAGTTTATGTCAGTGTTTCTGGAAAACAAAGAGGCTGTCTCAACGGCTTCACTATCGAGATGGAGATACTGATGGGATTATTTCTAGGGTAGAAGCCGTTAATAAACAAAAGAGCAATCAGGGAGGGCCATGGGAAAGACGAGATAATCAAGACTGACGAAAAATTATCATCATATCAATTTTCATCTAACTTCTTATATGCAAATATTTTCTGAATGTTTTTCCTGCACATTAAAGAATAGTCAGAGACAGCGTGTTAGGAATATCAGACAACCTGATATATCGTCTAAATATTTTAAAGAAAGAGAGAGAGAGAGATGGAGAGGAACAGAATGATATAGAAAAAAGAGACAGAGGCAGATATTAGAGAGACATAGAGGTACAGACAGAAATACAGAGACAGAGGCAGATATTAGAGAGGCATATAGGGACAGAGAGAGGCAGAAATTATAGAGGGTCAGAGACAGAGAGATACAGAGACAGAGAGAGGTAGATAGATAGACATCATCATCATCATCATCAGGTGCCGTGCCGACTGGCGTTGGCTATTATGCTTCTCCAGAGTACACGATCCTTCATGCAGGCCGTCAGCTCAGTTGGTGATCTCCTCTCACACCATCCCGTCAGACTGTCCAGTATCATTTCTCTCGGTCTTCCTCTTGATCTTCTCCTTCTATTTTTCCTGTTGTTATAATATTTTCAATGCCCCCTCTTCTCATTGGATGTCATATGAAAGTACATTGTCTCTCTCTTATTTTTTTATTTTTAGATTTTATGTCTCTCCACCTCTTTTCATACATTCTTCATTAGTTATTTTTGCTGTCCAGGGTATTCGCAACATTCTTCTAATAAACCACATTTCTGCTGCTTCCAGTGATTTTTGTGCAGACTTGCCTATTGTCCATGATTCACTTCCATATAATAAGATAGGTTCACTATAGCATTTTAGGACTCGTTTTCTAA
Source organism: Achatina immaculata (assembly GCA_009760885.1). Classification (NCBI taxonomy): domain Eukaryota; kingdom Metazoa; phylum Mollusca; class Gastropoda; order Stylommatophora; family Achatinidae; genus Lissachatina; species Lissachatina immaculata. The sequence continues at coordinate 23,094,898 of CM019692.1, read as the reverse complement.
CATTCATTGATAAGGATGTGTTGGATAATATGTTTCTCATTCTTTGAAATGCAGTCTTTGCTGGCTTATTCTGTTCCTAATTTCTGTTCTGCATTTCTCATCTGAAGTTATTACTGCTTCAAGGTATTTGAATTTCTGCACCTGATTTGGAGAGACATAGAGGCAGATATTAGAGAGACATAAAGAGACATAGAGGGATAGAGAGACAGACAGACAGACAGACAGATAGACAGACAGAAAAAGAGAAAAACAAAGACAGATTTACTAACACGTAACAATGAAACACAAAGAAGAGGGCATTGATTCTATAAATATCAGCAGTTTAAATTTTAGACTTTTTAAGTGGACAAAAGTTCACATTCTCGAAAATAGTTCATTATTTCAGGCTTCTGGGTCAGCGGTTCTGAAACTGTTATTTCCTGTTCGGTAAACATTATAAGGCCGTTAAAATCACCAGGGAGTAATATATACCCAAATGTTATAGAAAAGTATTAGTCCTCGAGTTTCCTAAATTAAACATTTTAACCGATTTCTTTTTTATTGATGATCTGTAAGGTAAATTATCTGATCAGATAAGGGGCGTGTCCGTGGAGCTGATGTAAGTATCTGAGGGTGAGCTGTTTGCGCTGACTCCCCGGGTCTCATTGTCGTCATCTGTGCGCAGCAAAACAGGATTATAACACAGCTGCAGCACTAATAGCAGCATCAGTAGAAATAGTAGTAGTAGTATCAGCAGAAGTAGCAGCAGTAGTAGCTGTGGTAGTAGTAGTAGTAGTAGTAGTAGTAGCACTAGTAGTAGTAGTAGTAGTAAAGGCAGTAGTGATAGTAGTGGGAAGTAATAGGTGAGTACGTGAGTAGCAGCAGGAGTAGTAAGCTGTACGTAAAAGTGCTAGTAGATAGTTCACGAGAGTCATCGACTGAAGGAGTTAACCTGGATAATAAAGAGAGAGCAACTCTTAAGGTTGCTGCTAATAAACTTCTTTACTACACATTTTCCAGCATCCCCCCTCTTTTTTTTCCCTTAAATTGCAAGATTTCTCGACTTTGGATCTCGTCCATATCTTGAAACTAACAGATCGATATACTTGAGATGCTATAAGCTCAGTGTATGCGAGGTGCTTTCTCTTTATCAATCATCTGTCCAAGCGAAAGGAAAAGGCTCTAAGCAAGATGATATTCGACAGCTTCCACAGCAGCTATCTTCTGTCTGCTCAGAATTCATGTTTTTGGGACACGAAAAGAGCTGTCATGATAGGGCACCTGTAGGGATGCAGTAACTGAAAATCTGAATATCAGCACAGAGTAACAGACAGTGAATAAACACAGCCGAGCCCAGCGATTTCTCATCAACAGCCACAAAAGCACCATGATATATGAGGACGAGTCGAAAAGTAACCGCACAAACATAATCATTGAATGCCTTTTGATTGTAAATGCTACAGAAGAGTTATTCAAATATCATGGACACAAAAATAGAACAAACATATATCTATATTACAAGAACTTAATATTGAAAAAGGTTGACTAGTAAATAAGATTAAACAGAGAAAACGTAAATATTTTGGACATATTAAACGTCATGAGAATTTAGATAAGACTGTCTTGGAAAGGTACATAATAAGAAAAAAGAAAGAGAAGAAGACCAAGGTGAAGATGGCTGCAAGATATCGTTGATGATCTGCGAGTGGATGCATCACTAGCAGGGCACCTTGTTAGCAACCGAGAGGCCTACAGGAGATCTGTTAGGGAGGCAAAGTTCCGCAAGGGCACTGCAGTGACTGATTGATTGAATCATTGAATTAAATTTATATGAAATAGACTATGTCCTTTCCAAAAAAAAAAAAAAACAGCCCGCAGAACGGAGCAACCAAGTCTCTAGGTACATCTGTAAGATAAAAGTAATATCTCCCAAAATCACTTCAGAAAGAAGCCGCTGGAAGAGAAAAACATCTTTTAAGTGAAAAAAAGGACAACTTAAACCACAGTTCTTTTTTAGACTAATGTCCAGCAGCGCTTGCCCGTTGCCACCTGTGGCCTATTACATCTGAAAAGTATCTTTAATAAAAGAGTATCGTTTCTTGGGCTGGGCATATATCCACATAACACATACTGCAAGAATGACAAACCGATGCAGACCTATTTTGTCAGGCCAGGCTATGGAGGTCAAGACTGTAGGTCTGCCGCAGGAGTTACTACAAAACTACGGTGGTGAATGGGCTACAAAATAACAATGTCTGAGCGTGGAAGAGAAATGAGAACCGCTGACCCGAGAAATGTGCCGATCGAAAGAGTACAGGAGAAAGGAGAAAAGTGTAATATTACGTGGGTCCGTCTGCCAGTGGCAGATTGGAAGAACCATTGTGAGATAATTTGTGATTCATTCTTTAATCAGGCGCTCAAGCAGACTCGCTGTGAATTACACGTGTGGGGGTGAGGAGCCGGGTGGGTGGAGAGTGCCCGTTATGGTAGACCCTGATGACAGATGTGATGAGAATGCTCCAGGCTACTCGCGGCCATATCTGTCAGATTTGACAGTACGTACATGCAGAACAATGGACGAGCTGACAATGATTGCTTAGAGCGGCCCAAATCAATGAATATATTTATATATAAGGGTAAAAGCCTTCTTCCTGTGACGAAAAGACACGATAATCAGATGTGAAAAAATATTGGACAATGTTCGACAGAGGGAGGGAGAGATATGGAGAGAGAGATGGAGAGAGTGAACATAGCATGAGCAGGTGCAGAGAGACGGTCATTAGAACAAACATATTATCATGTGCTTGAACTATGGTCTGTCTTTGTTGATGTGTATACACGCATAGACACAGACAGACAATAGATAGATAGATAGATAGATAGATAGATAGATAGATAGATAGATAGATAGATAGATAGATAGATAGATAGATAGATAGATAGATAGATAGATAGATAGATAGATAGATAGATAAAACTAATCTAAATAAATGTAAGAAATAGTAGTCTATGTACATGTAATATGAGCAATCAGTGGAAAGATTCAATAACAATGAGTTTCCTAGCAATTTTATAACAGGAATAAATATCAAAATAAAGGGGACATCGAACAGAATGAAAAAGATCTCAAATAATTTTCTAATATAGTAAAACAAAGGCAAGAAGAATGTGTTTGAAACGCTCTTTTAGATTCATAACACACATACACACATAAATAAGCAGTAAAAGTTATATCCCATTATACTTTTCTACCCGTGTCTACCATTTTAATAAGAATCTTTGATTATACTTTCTTGAAACTGTAACGAAAACAAGGATGCTCACTGCTATTGTTGATGTTGCACAGAACTGTTATTACTGCTCCCACTAACTCTTTCACTGCTGTTATTACTACAATAACCAGACTGCAGCCACTATTGAAATGTCTTCAACCACAGCCAGTACTGCTACTATCACTGCTATTGCTGTTACTACTGCTATACTAATGCTAGTAGTACTACAGCACTGTTCTCTCTAAGCTGCGCGGCCGCGCACAGAAAAAACAAAATCATACCGCGCACAACATTTTTGGAGCCGCGCAAAAAGAAAAATGAAACTGCTACTTTTATTGTCTAGTTTCCAGATGTTTATTTTCCAGTTTCCAGATGTTACTCCGTGCTATAATTGCGATCAAGAAAAATACAATGGTGGTACATGTTTTTCCTTTACTGTTCCTTTCTTGCTGAGAAATGACTTTCAGATGGGATGTTTCAACTGGTCTTGTATGGCGTAGTTTCCGTAGTACTGTAGCAGAATCATGACGAAGCAAGTGAGCACACAGAGAATAGAGGGTCATTAAAATAAACGGGCAGATAAATTTCCACTGCGTCCAATTTCGTGGGAAAGGAGAATGTCTACTGAGCTGCTCAGGTATGCAAATTGATCTTGGTAATTAACAACAGATGTGGTGACCGCTAACATTAGAGCCGTCCTGTTTCTCTTAATAGCAGTAGATTTACTATTGCTGTGGAAACGTGCAAAATTGTGTGAGACTCAAGTAGTGTTCAAACTGATACTGGCAGCGACTCCTGTATCCTGTGCCCTAAACTTTTCAAGCATAAATTTGGGGGCTAGAGGTTTCAATGAGAATGTCAGCTTTAAAAATAAAAGTAACTCTGTTCTAGCTCATAATTAGATGCCCAGACAACAAAGTGTGGGATTGGCATATCAGGTCTGTCCTTCTATCGCCCTAATTTAAGCTTTTATTATTTGGTAAACTGAGGTCATATGCTTCCTTCTGGACATAGGGTGGGATTATCCTTCAATGAACCCATAGTAAGTCGAATATGATAGGATAAACAACTATGTAAATAAATAAATATTGTCACTGAATAAGTACACAAAGAAATCATCACTGCAATTAACTAAATACCAGTAACTGAAAAGTACAGCAGCTGTATTCTGTTATTAAATGCACAGGCCTTTACAGTATAATTATATATATGTGTGTAGCCATGATTAGTCATGCCAGTAAAATTCTGTTAAAAATCGTAATGGGTAGACTTTGTAAGAAAATAGAAGAAGTCAATATGGTCCAAACTGGTTTGAGGCAAGGAAGAACATACCATTCAATATAAGATTAATAATAGAGAAATACAGAGAGTTTAACGTGAATCTGTATTTATCTTTTATAGACTACTCAAAGGCATTTGATTGTGTACAACATCAGAAACTTTGGGAAATAATGCAAAAAGGGTTTTCCAATACATTTGATACAATTAGCATAACTGCTGTATCTAGGTCAACAAGCAGCAGCAGTAAGAATAAACGGTGAAACAACAACTTGGTTTGACATAAAACAAGGGGTCCGTCAGGGGTGCATATTGTCGCCTTACTTATTTAACTTGTATACTGAAAATATAATGAGGAATGTTAGAGATTATGTAGACAAAGAATATTACGATGCCATAACGATTGGAGGTTTTGAAATACCGGAAATTAGATATGCTGATGACACAGTGTTACTGTCCACAACACAAAAAGGAATGAAAAAACTAATTATGTCAGTCTGTAAGAACAGCGAAGAGCAAAACCTCTATCTTAATGCGAGGAAAACTAAATTGATGACAACAACTGACAAAACAAACAAGGCAGCTGATATATGTATCAATGAGGAAAAATTGGAAGAAGTTGAGATTTTTTAATATCTTGAATCACTACTAACTAATAATGGAGATACAGTGAGGGAAATTAAAAGGAAGACATCCATCGCTCTTCAGAAAGTAAAACAGCTAAAGAATCTGTGGAGAGGAACAGACAAAACTGCAAAAATAAGATTTTTAAGGGCGTGCATCTTTCCCATCGCAACATATGGCTGTGAGACCTGGACACTTAACAAATCAGCTGAGAAACACATAAATGCCTTTGAATGTAAATGCTACAGAAGAGTTCTTCAAATATCAGGGACACAAAAAAGAACAAATATATCCATACTACAAGAACTTAATATTGAAGAAGGCTGGCTAGTAAAGAAAACTTAAATATTTTGGACACATTAATCATCATGATAATATAGAGAAGACCATCTTGGAAGGGTACATAATGGGAAAAAGAAAGAGAGGAAGACCAAGGCTAAGATGGCTGCAAGACATCATTGATGATCTGCAAATGGAACATCATCAGCAGGGCTCCCAAACAGCACTCCTGTAGGCCTCTCGGTTGCGAGCAAGATGTCCTGTTGCTGCTGCATCCATTTGATTCATTAATACAACTGATACTATTACTACTACTGCTACTACTACTATTAATACTACTGGTACTATTATTACTATTACTACTACTGGTACTACTACTTCTACTATTACTACTACTGCTATTACTACTACTATTACTACTACTGCTACTACTACTACTACTATTACTACTGCTACTACTATTACCACTACTGCTATTACTACTACTGCTACTACTACTACTACTATTACTACTGCTGCTACTATTACCACTACTGCTATTACTACTGCTATTAGTACTACTGCTATTGCTACTATTAATACTACTGCGACAATTGCTATTACTGCTGCTACTACTATTACTACTACTGCTATTGCTAATACTAATACTACTACTACTATTACTACTACTTTTACTACTATTACTACTACTACTACTACTATTACTATTACTACTACTATTACTACTACTACTACTACGATTACTAATACGACCCATTCTACTAATACCATTCCCGGTAGCACTATTACTGCTAAGAAATAAAGTTATAGACAACTGTGTTATATGACTAGGCTCTATGATAAGCCTCGTTGTCTCCAGTTTGCCAAATTATTCCCCCTACTATTTGGAACGAAGACACTGTCTGTTGTGGCATATCAGCGGCCCATATCTGTCAGGGCTGGCCAACCATGGCTGACCAAGATCCTGTCCAACCTCTCCCTTGGTATCTCCAATAACAGACCTAGCCGGACTAACAGGTCGTCATAGTCCCCATGATGTTGGAGTCTGCTAAAGAATTATTTCACACACCTTGCCTTTTAGTTCCAACCAGGGACTGAATAAAATAGTCGCCATAACCCGCTTCCAATCCGACACATCATCACCGCAACCCCTGCAAAGAACAGCAGCTCGCATTTGAAGCAAAAAAGGAACTACTACTACTACTACTGCTGCTGCTGCTGCTACTACTACTACTACTACTACTACTACTACTGCTACTACTACTACTACTACTACTACTACTGCTACTGCTACTACTACTACTACTACTACTACTACTACTACTACTACTACTGCTACTACTACTTCAACTAATAATGCTACTATAACCACGACTGGTGTTTACCGCTACGAATTACACCTGTATCTATCACGGTTACTTTGCCCTTTTTAAAAATAATGCTTCAACAGCAACGATGTCACAGATTCACTCAAAGAAATCAAACGGACGTAATATATAAAAGTACAACATGAAATCAGAGTATTCAATTAAATAAATCTCGATAAAACCATTTGATAAAACAGAGCCCAGCGGGAGAGTTTTCAAATAACAACACACAAACCCCCCCCCCCCCCCCCCCAAAAAAAAAAAACAAAAAACAAACAAAAAACAGGAGAACTGGAAAATAAGACTGAAAATGATTAGGAAGTCCTCCGCCAACACTCTGCCCTGAAGTACTTAACAAAGAGCTCGTTGTAATAGGAAGACTTGTGAAATGAAACTTTGTTCGCAAAATACAGTCAAAGCACAGGCAATAGTTATTTCGCTTCCTTGTAACCTGGGTTGAGATAGCTTCTGTTAGCGGAGTTCCATTACAATGGCTGAAAATAGAATAGACATTGTCCAGTGCTCCGGAAGTTATAGACGTCGCAGTTCTCGTCTCTGTGAAAATCCCCTGTGAGTTCTCCAAAAAAAAAAAACATTATCTCCTGCTCATTTATGAAAATGGATTCGCTTGGGTATTTAGCTATATTTCAGTAGGGAATATAATTTTACGTGGACTGCATTTTTATTGCGTTTTTAATGCAGTATTTTTTTTATTCTAAAGAGAATTTATTACAGGCCTGTCTACGTTGATGTCAATTCTTCATTATGTCATTCTTGTTCTATTTCCCACATTCATCTTGAGCTTTCCTCTATGCTTTCCATGTTGGGTACTTATTATTATTTTTTCTTTCTCGTCGTTGTTCGCCCAGACATCGAAATGAACCCCTTCACAAATGCGGCAATTCGTCTTTGGTTTTCAGCATCGTTGTAGAGCTTCTCGTGTAGGAGAGTGGGGTCTGGCTGGGTCCCTTGTCTGAGTGGGTTGTGTAGGTGGCAGTTCTAGAGAGTATGATGTGGTGTCTGTTGTTCTATGTCTGTTGGGCCAGCTTCTGGTATAGATGATGTCTCAGCCTGTAATGTCCTGTTCTTAGTCTGAAGATTATACCTTGGTCGTATTATAAAATATTTCTGTTAATTACACATACGCACAAACAACACATTAGTTAACTATTAGATCAAAACATTGGAAAAAATCTCAGAGAGACAACAACATAAGTTTTACCATAGATATAACTGATTTGATTTCATTGTTTTGTGTTTTCTATCTACGATGTGGATGAGTTCATTCTTGGTTTTCATTGCCCTATGTTCCGATCTCTTGCAGGAAATTATGGTCTGTCACCGCATCCTCCTGTTATTTATAAACAACTGGGTCCTCTCATCTGATAAAACAGAATCTCACGCGGAAAGAATAAATGCCTATAAAACCCACAGCCCATAATTTCCACGGAGTAAGAGAAGACCTTGACGTCTGAGAAAATATGCATTCAAAAGGTATAAGTACAAAAACCAAGATATTATTCAATTCAAATTTAATATCCACCCACATTTGTGCACACGAAAGCTGGAAAACAACTAAAGAAATAAACAACAAATTAGACTCTTTTGAAAACAAATGCCTAAGGAAAATACTCGGTATAAACTGGAATGAATTCAAGAGCAACGCAAAGATAAGACAGATTAGCAAACAACAACCTGTCTCATGAGTGGTCAGATAAAGGAGATGGACATTTGTCGGTCATGTGATGAGAAGAAACAGTCAGAGAATCCCCAAAACAAGCTATCGAGTGGAACATAACAAGCCGAAGAAAAAGAGGTCGACCACGTGAAACTCTAAAGAGGACATTGTTAAGAGAGGCTAGTTTAGTGGGCATAACATCCCTTGATGAGGTTGAAAAGCTCGCCGAAAACAGGCAAACTTGGCGAACTACCTTGCTAGCCCTTTGTGACGTTTAACGATACGAGAAGGATGTAAGATGTAAGAAGCGAAGATCTATGCGGCGTTAATGGTTTGGACGATTCTTCTTTCCTTAGATCTCGTGTTCGTGTGGGTATATCCTTTCACAATTCATCGAGATAAATTCAGCTCAGCATCCATTCTTTCTATATGGCCTAAAAGGTGTAGTCTGTTCGGTTTCAAGACATTTATAATTTCTTGGGATTTAAATAAGCTTTTCAGTTCAGTATTCTTTCTAGTTCCCCATTCTCCACTATCGGTATCTTTTATGGCCCAAAAGACTCTTCTTAGGATCATGTTCTCAAAGATCTGCAATTTTGTTCATCTTTCTTTGTTGTACTCCACGTTTCTGATCCATACATGACGGCTGGTCTTATTACAGTTTTGTAGATTGTTATTTTGGTGTTTTGGGACAGGATTTTGGAATTTAACAAATGTTGCAAGGCAAAGAATATAGTTCTTATGTGTGCTCTAATTTTAATGTTCTCGCTTATTATGTTGTTTCTGTTGAAGGTTGTGCATAGTTATTTGTATGTTTCTGCTTTACTAATGATCATATCTCCAACATTTATATAATTTGATCCTTCTTCCTCTGGTCTCTTGACATCTTCATATACTCTGCCTTATCTTGGTTATGGTCAAGTCCACTTTCAGTGCCATATTTCTCAGGTGTATGCAGATACGGAAGACTTCTTGCAGTTTCCCTCTCTAGGTCGATGTTATCATCATACCTTAGTATTTTAGCTTGTTCTTCTGTACTGCTTTCTTCCTTCACTTTTCTATTTTCGTTTTCTATTACTAGGTTGAATAGTAATGGAGATAATGGAGAGTCATCTTGTTTTAAACCAGTTCATATATTCTTACTTTCTTCCTTTATAAATTACTATATTTTGTGCGTCTTCCACGCATATTCTGGTCAAATTGATTAATTTATTAGGTATCTCAAATTATTTCATAATTTTCCATAAACTGCTCCTATCTATGCTGTCATAGGCTTTCTTGAAGTCAATGAAGATATTATGTATTTCTTTTCCATATCCCCAGTATTTTTCTGCTCTTTGAAGTAGATAAAATATTTGGTCCGTGGTTGATCTATTCTTCATAAAACCTGCTTGATAGTCTTCCAGTATGTTCTCGCTGTATGGTTTTAATCTATTTAAAAGTATAATAGATAGTATTTTGTAGCTTGTTTGTAGTAAGGATATTCCTCTGTAGATTTCACACTTGCTCTTATCACCTTTTTTAATGCTGTGATCAGTAATGATTCTCTCTATTCATTAGGGAATTTTTTTCTTCTCTCTATATTTGTGACATTAGTGCACATATCTGTTCATGTAAATATTATTATTTTCATTATTAATAAAATAATAATAATAATAATTTCTGGAGTTTTTTTCCCTAAAGTTTCCCTTTGTGGTCAACTGTTTAATCTATATCTCTCTTTATTATAGATAATCCGATGTGTGTATGTGTATGTGTGCATATATGTTTATGAAATCTTTACATTTATAAGACACACCCTTGTGAGAATGGTAACCACTACCTGCCTGTGCTATCTCTACTTTCACAGAGGTGCCACCACTACCTGCCTGTGCTGTCTCTACTTTCACAGAGGTGCCACCGCTACCTGCCTGTGCTGTCTCTACTTTCACAGAGGTGCCACCACTACCTGCCTGTGCTATCTCTACTTTCACAGAGGTGCCACCACTACCTGCCTGTGCTGTCTCTACTTTCACAGAGGTGCCACCACTACCTGCCTGTGCTGTCTCTACTTTCGCAGAGGTACCACCACTACCCAGTTCTTGAGGCTAGGTTTACTCCCAGAAGGTGTCAGTCCGCGGAAAAAAGTCCCCCCCCCCCCCAAAGCAAGTATGGATTTGAACCCGGGACTTTATGGTCGGTGGAAAAATGCACTAGTTATTCATTATACTACTTCAGCAAACAAACAAATCTAATATTTCTTTCTTTTTCGTTGAAAAAAAACGTATTGCTGTCCTGCGTGCTTTTACGCGAAACTGGAAGTTCCATATCGGCGTGAAACAAGATGAAGGATTTTCTTTTAGTAAAATTCTCCAGATTACGCTGTCAAAGGACCCCCCCCCCCTCCCATATGAAATCTGTCTAGAAGAATGAGTTTATGAAGTAAACTATTAGAATATTGTTGTTGGAATGTTTTACAGTCGAATTACGTTATTTTCGAAAGTTCAGTGTTATTTACGTGGCATACATTTTTTGAGAGTTATCGAACCTGCGTTCTATTTTTATCAAAATTTGAAATAATGATTACTCGCAGGAAGGCATTTTCTTATGCCCTGAACTACACTCTGTGTGTGTGTGGGGGGGGGGGGGGCTGGGAGGAGGACGACATATCAGATTTGGCTGGCCCCATATAGATAATCAAGGAAATAAATGAACCGGAAGCCGGCATTAAATTCTTCCGTGCTTCGTCAGGTTGGCTCTGTCATACATTTCTGGAGGCGTGTAAGCGAACATCAGACATCACGGGCTTTGAAAATAATGTCAAGTTCAATGTTCTCGTGGATGGAGTTGTTTACATGTCCTGCAGGTATATCTCAGATTCTGTTGTTGTTGTTGTTTTTTTTTAAATTCTGGGTCAAAGCTGCTAAACACCGGAAGAAAATGACGCCACTGATGCTTAGTTTAATTATGATTCCCAGAAGTGCACTGACTTAGTGAATATGAAAATAAGGTGGAAAAAGTGTTTTCTTTACTTATCTGAGTTTGATGTAGGCAGACAGAAGCTAAGAAAGAGAGATAGTCAGTAGAAACCCAAGGGAGGGAAAAGAGAAAGAAAGAGAGAGAGAGAGAGAGAGAGAACGAGGAAGAGAGAAACATATCTGACCGAGCGTAGTAACCTGGATCAGGTAAACAAAGGTAACCGACCTCATTAGAAATAATAAAGAATGTATTAAAAGGATAAGCAGACCGGTGAAAAACCTTTTGGCACGGCCTTTAATAAATGAATGATTGGTCAACTTCCCCGCCCCCCCCACCCCCCGAGGTACTTGAATTTTGTGTTTGTAAATGTACATACACAACTTTTTGAAAGAATTATTGGTAAACACACCTACGCTAGATATTTGGCCAAAACAACAACAACAACCACCACCACCACTGTACGCGTTTTAAAAAAAACAACCTCTTATAAAAAAACAAATCTCCCAGATGCGATGCTACTCCTTGCTGGTGAGTGTAGATTTTCTTGCTTGTTCAGCAACCGCAGGTTTTTTGGTTTTTTTCCTTCTATTTTAGAGTGAAAACTGGGTAGCGACCCATCACTGCTCTGCTTGCGTCAGGGCTGGGCTGCCATAATCGACCACGATCCTCTTCTACGTTTCCCCCTTCTCTCTCCCCCCCCCCCCCGGAAACAGATAGTAGTAATCTGGGCCGAGTGAATGGCGATCGCTGTGGGAAGGCGAATCCTGTACCTCCCACCCCCCCTAAAAAATGCACCGAGCCAAAGTTGAATGTATAGGGCAGAAAGACCCATAGAGGCGGCACAACGCAATCAATATCCTTTCTGAGGGTAGACACCAAGGAAGAAGAAAACAAGAAGAAGAAGAAAAAAAACAAGCAGAAGAAGAAGAAAACAAGAACAACAACAAGCAAGAAGAAAACAAGAAGAAGAAGAAAACAAGAAGAAGAGGAGGAAAACAACGACAAGAAGAAAACAAGAAGAAAAAGAAGAAAACAAGAATAACAAGAATAACAAGAAGAAGAAGAAGAAATCATGAAGAAGAAGAAAACAAGAAGAAGAAGAAGGAAAACGACAAGAAGAGAAGAAGAAGAAGAAGACTCTGACAGTAATAATCACAAAACGTGATACTTATTTGCCCGTTATGAATCTCCGTGATGAACATGGCTGAATATGCCGAGATTTAACTCTTTTAACTCCTAAATTAATTTCCATGCTTGGTTAGGATAAATTTTGATAAGAAATTTTGGCAGGAAAAAAAACTGGAAATAACTTATTCTATACTTTTAAAAATATGGGTTGGGATTAGTAATGTGCTACCTTTAATTTTATTCAGACTTTGCATAAGTACTGCTCAGAGCATTGGTTTGAATAAGCGTGCAAGGCCTGCCAACATCGCCAATGTTTGTTCAGAATGAAAGAGTTAATTGGTATAATCAACCAAAAATAGTAAACAAAAAGAAAGATCCTATTTTAAGGTCAAATCCCTTTGTGCTTACCTGCCTTGTCTCTTAGTTTGAACCTTAATGCGTCCCTAAATGAGCCAGAACTTTTGCACAGAATTGATCGTCGTGAAACAAGATCTTCAGGTAGTTCTCCACAGCTCACTCACCTAATTGGGGGTCAAGGGGACCGTCATGAATACTTTGTTGGTATCTTTATATGTCGGGTTGTCAGCCTTTAGGCCATCTTCACAAGTTAATAAGTAAATATAATGTGCCAGAAGTTAAAAATTGTCTATTTTTTGTGTCTGCTTTATCTATTTTTCTGAAAAAGATGTTTTTTTCCCCTTCTAATAATGTCACCCATTTCCTTTTCTCTTAGCTGATATAAAAACGATTATTTTCAGTTCTCGTTCTTTCCTCGTTCAGTCTTGGCGTGAAAGATCTGTGTGACAATGCAACCCACGTGACATTCTTTATGCAGCTTTACTGAAAACAGTGGAAATATTTCTCTCACTCACCTCGTGACACAGAGCAGTGTAGACAGCAGAATACAGCCAGGATCTTTTCCAATAATTACAGTCTTTCTCTAGATCAATCGCCGTCAAGATATTGGAATTAATGTACCATTCTTTGTCTATCCTTCCTTGCACACGAAGGGCACTTATGAGTCTTCTGAGTGTTTTTTTTTTCTTATTTTATGAACAAACAATAGCAGTCTAGACAGCTGCCATGAAATGTGATGAATGAATAATACAAAAATAATGAGATATTTACAGCTCTCTAAAATCTTTTATTATCTTCACTATATTCTAATCACTGATGATACACTTCTCCGTGCGGTACCCGAGATGTGGGCACATGTCTGGGAAGCAAAGAATAAGACCATTGTACCCTACCACGCATGATCGGAAAAGGCGATTATGGAGGGTTCGGCACTGGGCCAGTAACCCTATCCGGTTAAAAAAAATAAAACATCAGACTGCTACTGAAACAGAAACAAGGGAAAAAGCAAACACAAACAAAGGTGGAAGGAGAAATGCATATCACGAAACTGAAGGTTCTGGATGAAAGCCAGGCACTGGAAGTCCCCAGCCTGACTACAGACCTCATGGAGCCTAAACACAAGTTGTATAAGACAGCTGGAATGTAAGAACACTTAATCAGACTGGAAAAAACTACCATAAACCATAAAAGAAATGCACAGGTACGAACTAGACATATTATGAATACAAGAGGCAAGATGGACATGACAAGGCAGAAGGAAATCACATTACAGCACACAGAGGATACAATAATATGGTCAGGTAAAGAAGATAATCACGAAAGAGTAGCATTGATTATAACGAAATAAGCATCAAGAGCGTTGTTGAATTGGACCCCTATAAATGAGAGATTGTTGTATACACGCTTCAACTCAATATTCACAAAGCTGTCTATTATAGTTTATTACGCTCCAACAGAAGCAGCTGAAAAGGAATTAAAAGAATAGTTTTATAACAGTTTCCAAGGCACAGTAGAAACAATACCCAAGCATGATATGCTACTAATCTTGGACGACTTCAATGCAAAAGTAGGTGAGGGAAATGAAGATAGAAGAAGAATCATAGAAAGAGAAAGAATCGGATAAATAAATGAAAATGGAGAAAGACTGTGCAGGTTGTGCGAAGAAAAGATGTTGACCATCGCAGGGATAATTTTCTAACATACAAGCATCCATAAAGAGACTTGGAAGGCCCCAAACAAAACCACAGAAAACCGAATTGATCACATACTGATAAACAACAAGTGGAAACGGTCACTACAAGATGTGCGAGCAGGGGAAATAAGCAGAAGCAGGAAGTGATCACAACCTTCTGGTATCGAAAATAAAACTAAAATTAAGGGAAGCTAAAATCGGAGAACTAAGAAAGGCACGCTTTGATGCAACAAAATTGTAAGAGCAGCAAACAAGAAATGCCACATAACCTTCAGTGTCCTACAAGACGAAGCAGAAATGTCTATTCTAGAGTTCAATGAAACACTACAGAAAACAGCAAAAGAGGTGCTTGGATATCGGAAAAGAAGAAAAGAGTAATGGATAAGCAAGACCACATAGGAACAGAGAGAGCAAAGAAAGGAAATCAAGAGAAAATTATTGAGTACCAAATCACAAAGGCTGAAAGAACAATTCGTAAATAAATATGCACAAAAAGGCAAAAGAGGTGAAGGAAACGTGCCATCAAGATACTATGACAACTATGATACTGTGACAACTATGATACTATGACAACTTAGCAGAAGCAGCAGAGAAAGCAGAATATTCAAATGATATGAAAACCATATACAAAATCACAAAGCAGATGAATGGTAACTTCAGCACAAGATGTGAGAGTGCATTAAGGACATATAAGGGACAACTGATCAGTAGAGAAAGAGAAAATATTGAAAGATGGAGAGAACACATTAACACCCTACTAAACAGAACACAAGCAGCACAAATAATAGACATACCTGGAGTAAAAACAAAACATCAGTACAGGACAAATAACACTAAGTGAAGAAATAAAGAAGCTAAAATTAGACAGGGCACCAGGTGAAGATGAAGTGACTGCTGAAAGCAAAACAGATAGAAACATCAATATAACTCTGCCGGGATCTAGAAAAAACTCCAGAGGAGTGGAAAAACTGGCCTTACAGTAAAACTACAAAAGAAGGGTGACCTCAGAGATTGTGGGAACTGGAGAGTCATTACCCTTCTACCACTCATCAGCAAAGTATTCTGCCGCATAATCATCAACAGAATTGTACCAGCGCTTGAGGGAAAACTTCGGAAAGAGCAGGCAGGGTTTAGGAAAGGAAGACCATATATAGATCACACACTGTACTTAGACAAATATTAATGCGGGCAAATGAGTGGCATAGTACAACATACACACTGCTTATAGATTGTGAGAAAGCCTTCGACAGTGCCAACAGAGATGCACTGTGGAAATTCTAAGATGGCATGGCCTCCCTGAAAAGATAGTGAATTCATCAAAGCGCTACACGAGGGTTTTCAGTGCAACGTGGTCTGCGGAGAACACACCTCAAACAACTTTGATACAAACAGGAGTGAAGCCGAGATGTGTACTATCACCAACAATATTTATCTTAGCAGTAAACTGGTTAATGTAGGAGGCAACATCAGATAAACGAAGAGAATTACAATGGACACATGACACAGTACTGGAGGAGCTTGTTTACTATGAACCAGGCACAAAGATGTGCAAGATATAAATAAACAAGCCAATCCAAAATGCCAGCAAAATAGTTTGAAAGATCAACGTATGAAAGACAAAGTTAATGAAGCAAAATGTGAACAGCAGCAATGTACTGAGAGTAGATAACAAGTTAGTGGAGGAGGTCAACGAATATGTATATCTTGGTAGTAAAGTAGGCAGAGAAGACAGCACAGAAGACATCAACAGCAGACTTACTAGAGCAAACCAGGCTTTTTTGCAATGTTGCAGACTCTATGGGAATCTAAAAAAAAACTAAGCATGAAGACTAAAAATAGGATATTTAGGAGTAATTTTTAAGTGTGCTACACTATGGAAGCGAATGCAGGAAAATCACTGAAACTATAGAAAACAACTCTGTTTACTGTAAGGCCAATTTTACACTCTTGTGGAGCTTTTTCTAGATTCCAAATGTATTATAGTATCGACCAGATCTTTACTCTAAAAATAACACTCGAAGAACATATTGAAAAGCAGAAACCATTAATACAGAACTTCATAGACTTTAAAAGGGCATTTGATAGCATACACAGAGATTCATTGTGGAGAATTTTAAGTCTATATGGAATACCATCTAAAACTGTCAACATCTTTAGGGACTTCTACAGTGGATTTGTTTGTGCAGTCAAAATAGAAGAAGGGATGAGCGAATGGTTCCAGAATGAAACAGGCGTGAAACAAGGATGTGTACTATCTCCTTTGCTTTTTTTGGAATAACAATAGACTTCATAATGAAAAAATTTTGCACAGGTAACACAGGTATTGATTGGGTACATGGGACTCAACTACAAGATCTTGATTTGCTGATGATATAACTATTATCAGTAACAATGTGAATTCTATGCAAGAAAAAACATATCCTGTCTTCACTGGCTAACAAAATTAGGACTTGAAATTAACAAGGACAAAACAAAAATAACGAAACTTAACATTAATCAAAATGGAAAAATATACGTAGAAGGGACAGCTGTTGAAGACGTCAATCAATGTGCACACCTTGGCAACTACGTAGACCAGGATTGTGACAACAGAAATGAAGTTATAATTAAAATTGCAAAAAACAGCATCGATCTTCTAGAATCTTAAGAACATATGGAATTCAAAAGTTATAAGCACAAAAACCAAGTTAAGACTATTCAATTCAAATGTAATATCTACCCTCATTTATGCATGCGAAAGCTGGAAAACAACTAAAGAAATAGACAAGAAATTAGACTCTTTTGAAAACAAATGCCTAAGGAAAATACTCGCCATCAAGTGGAACGAATTCAAGAACAAAGCAGAGATAAGAACAACAACCAGTCTCATGGGTGGTCAGGAAAAGAATATGAACATATGTTTGTCAAGTGATGAGAAGAAACGATCAGAGAAACAAGCTATCAAAACAAGCTATCAGGTGCAACACAACAGGCCGAAGAAAAAGAGGCAGACCACGTGAAACTCTAAACAGTACATTGTTAAGAGAGGCCAAATTAACAGGCTTAAAATCCCTTGATGAGGTTGAAAAGCTCGCCGAAAACAGGAAAAATTGGCGAACTACCTTGCGAGCCCTGTGTGACGGTTAACGGCACGGGAATTATATAAGATATATATATATATATATATATATATATATATAACAAGCTAAATTCTTTCCAAACTAAATGTTTACGAAGAATTAGAAGAATATTTTGTTCAGACACCATAAGAAACAACATCTTGTTGGCAGAAATCCAGATGAAGCCACTGACAACAGTTTGTGAGGAAGGACGCTGGCGATGGTTGGGACATGTGCTCCGGATGACTGACGACTCACTACCAACAAAAATATAACACTAAGATGGACACCATAGGAGAATAGAAGTAAGTGTAGACCAAAGGAAGACATGGAGAAAACAACAGAAAGGATGTTGAGCAATAGAGGGCTCATCTGGTATAGACAGAAAAAAGGCAAAGGGCAGGCTTTTGTGGAAAACTCTTGCGGAAGCCCCATGTGCTTTCAGCACTGAAGGTTCACAGAGAGAGAGAGAGAGAGAGAGAGAGAGAGAGAGAGAGAAGAATGACATGCTTCTCGGAAATAAGCAGTAAAATATCCAGTCTCTCCTAACAAGTGAGAAAGAATAAAGTCATGGTTTTTTTTTCGTTTTTTTCCCCATTTTTTCATAAGCAAATTGAGCAAGCACCAAACCTCCAAGAACGGATCAAAGCGAGCCAGGTCTTTTTTTTTTTAAATTTTTTTGTTTTTTTTTCTCAAGTTTTTTTTCCCGTTGCAAAAAAAAACGTTCATTTATCTTTTAGATAAACAATAACAAATCATGTACGAGTAACGTGAGTTGAGGATGACTGCCCGTGGGGTGAAATAATGAGATGGTGGCCTTTTACAATCCATGAGGTGATAGCATGAAGTATGATAAAGTAAATATTTTGTACATAAAATGTTAACAAAGAAGACCAGCGACTGCTCCAGTCAGCGTCAAGTTCTATAACCACGCCAATAAACGATCCACTTTTACATGACAAGAAAAGAAACAAATAGGGGTATTAACTTTTTATGCTGAAGGGAAAAGCTGAAGGGGATATGAGCAAGAGGACGACAACGATCCAAATGGACGGACAACATACAGACCTGGATGGGAAACAACTTAGGTCAGTTTTGAAAGCATAAGACGGGGCAAAATGGATACCCAGAACTGGCAACTGTAACAGTATATTACAATTTTTCTTGGGTTGCTCCCTTATATATTATTACAGAAAGACTTACTGAATGATTTCCCCCGAGTAGTGAAACAGGAAGAAGCTTAGGAAAGTACATCGTCCACGTGCTGGGAATGTTCCCGGGTGCACGACATTTTGTAAGAGAAAGTTCGGAGTGTTGGTTTTTGGATGAATGCGTGAAAGTCTGTCTAAGGTTCTGACAGACTGCAGTTCTGTCTCTACGCCCATGTTGAGAGAGTGTTGTAGTTCATTATGGAGTGACTGAGTTCAAGAGATAAAAACGTCTCCTAACTGTGTGAGTGTGTGTGTGTTTGTTGGGCAAGTGCTGGCCATGTGTGTTCGTCGCTGTTATATTGGTGTCAGTTATTATTATTATTATTATTATTATTGCCTGCATGTTTAGCTACGTGAAGCAGGTATTATCATCAACTGGCATTCAGATTTCAACATTATCGTTTTCCATCCAAGAAACTTGTTATTAGGTCGTCGACGATGTGTCTGTTGCACTAGGTGTACTTCATCTGTGACTTGCATGAACCTGTCTGTCACATGTCTACCATACAGGATGTTGTTGCTGCTCATACAAGATACACGTCGTGTCATCAATGTCCTGTGAGATCAGCTGCCTGCCTCATCTGGGAACTGTATGTATATAGGTAAAGGGAGATGGAGTATATCTTTATCTTGGAAGATTGAACAAGTTATAGATGATTATGTTTAAGTGCTCCGAATGACTGACAACTCACTACCAAAAATAGCACTAAGATGGACACCACAGGGGAGCAGAAGTAAGGGTAGACCAAAAGAGACATGGA
The DNA here is from genome assembly GCA_009760885.1 of Achatina immaculata. Taxonomy (NCBI): domain Eukaryota; kingdom Metazoa; phylum Mollusca; class Gastropoda; order Stylommatophora; family Achatinidae; genus Lissachatina; species Lissachatina immaculata. The sequence continues at coordinate 23,075,215 of CM019692.1, read as the reverse complement.
GAAGAACAACAGAAAGGATGTTGAGCAATAGAGGGCTCACCTGGGCAAGAGCAGAAAAAAAGGCAAAGGACAGGCATTTGTGGAAAACCCTTGCGGAAGCCCCATGTGCCCTGGGCACTTAAGGTTCAGAGAGAGAGAGAGAGAGAGAGAGAGAGAGAGAGAGAGATGTTTAAGTACTGATAAACATGACTACACTGACAGCAAAGAACTATGTAACAAAGGAGTTTTACCGCGCTTTGAAGAGACATAAAAACCAAAAAACAAGCCCGTATGAAGTCACCATCACCACCACCATCACCATCACCACCACCACCATCACCACCACCACCATCACCACCACCACCACCACCATCATCGTCATCATCATCATCATCATGTGCCGGACGGCGTAGGCAGTCATACTCCTCCACAAATCTCGATCCTTGACATTTCTAAGTAACTCTTTTTCTGATTTCTTTCCATGCCACAATGTCAGGACCTTCTAAGATCTGTCCCTCTGTCGTCCTCTGCCTCTCCTGCCTTCTGTTTTGTCCATTGTTATAATGTTTTCAAGTTTCTCTCTTTTCATCACATGCCGCCAAGAATGATGATTGCCTTTTTTTATCTTATCTGTGTTATTATACTACGTTTTTCATTAGCTTGTCTCAAACACTCCTCATTAGTTACTTTAGCAGTCCATATGACAATCATCATTGTTCTCAGGAACCACATCTCTTTTGCCTTCGATGATTTACTGATTTTCCTTCCAACAGTTCATGATTCACATCCCTATAGCAAAACAGGCTCAGCATAACACTGTATTACTTTCTTTCTCACACTCTACGACAAGGACTTATTGCACAAGATGGTTTTCAATTTCTAAAGCTCTTGAAGGATATTTTACTCTCCTCTTAACTTCCCGCATAGCATAGAGAAGGGTTATACGTGTAAATGAGATTTATTCGCGAAGCCCACCATAAGCCCAGGAATCCCTAGGTATTTGACGTAAATCTGATAAAAGGATATAGAACTATATCGTTGTCCTGGCAGTTATCTTCCAGGAAGACACAGGGGAGTTAAATCTATCGAAGCGAATGTTTGTTGCATCACTGGCTATAAGAATGGGAGTTGTAATAATAGAAGGGAAAAAAAGAGCATAGGTCGTTGGTTTGGAGAAAGATGAAAAGATTTCATTATGTTATTTTTTTCTGTGTTTTGTACAGGAGCATCTAAATCACACGGAGGAAGAAAACAAGAGAAAATGATGATTTTTACTGAATTTTCTCTTTGTCTTTTGTTTGCACTTGTTCATCAATTTCTTTCTTTCTTTCTTCTTTTGTTTTTCTTTTTTTTGTGTTTCTTTACACTCATCTTTTTTACTGTGTTGTTTTTCTTTTTTCTTTTGTATTTTTACCTTTCCTTTCACATTTATTTCTTTCTCTACCGTTTCTTTTTCTTTCTTTCTCCTTTTTCTTCTGTAGCATTGCATGTATTTAAATTATTCGTTTCCAAGTGTTAAAATCTTTTATTAAACTTATAGTACTTTCTAGCGGTTATTTTTTTTCTCTCTGAATGTAGTTTTTACATTCTAACTTCCAGAGAACTATATTTCTTTATTCTGGAAAATAAATTTGAGTGTCTATATTCCGTCAGTAACATAAAGATGAATTTAAATTTAAATACTTGCTTCAGTGTTGATGTATCTACCGCTATCCGTTTTAAACTGGCATTACCATAAGGCTTTGTCATCTTCTCTCTACCCGAAGTCATTGAGTTTTTTATTTTGATTGTTGTTTTTGTTGCTTATAAATGTTTATCGTCTGTTTCTTCCCCTTAATGTATCAGTTTTCTATGTCTGCACAGAAATCTGTGTCAGCTTCCAGAATTATCTTACTCACTTCTTGGAACCAAAAGTATGGAATAGATTGGTCAATATCCTGGAAATCTCGACTGATAGGTGAATCTACTTCACGAAAGATTGAACTCTAGCTCAGAAAGTTTGGAAATGCTACTCATATGATTGATGACTGGTCTGCAGAATGTGCCTGGGAATGTAATCTCGACTACTGATGCATTCATCACTTTGGCGGTCTGCCTGATTATTTGTCTGTCCTGAGGTAATTTTCTCATTTTTAATGTCCTCCTGGTTACCTTTTTTCCCCCTTTGGCTTTCATTACAGACACTTCTCGTTTTACGAACGTTGTATTTACGTACAGCCTTAGATACAAAAAACCTACCTATCTTTGAAGAGAAAACCTCTGAAAATTAGTATTCCTTTAACTTTGACAACCGGAACTTGTGCCATATTACCATTAGCTGAAGTCTGCTCCGAGCTACGGATTATAAACCTGTTTCCTGGTATAATAAAGAATATCCCAAGAGATAAACAATATCCGACGAGTCTGTTTATTGATCACGACATTTGCAGAATTGAACTATTATTGGCATTATAATCGTTGTACTTTTCTGACACTCTTCTCACGCATTAATATTCATTCGTTATTATTTAATTCTAACATGAACATAAATATCGTTCTACTTTTTCCTCTTGAAGTTTGTTTTGTTTTGAGATTTTCAAGTTATTTGTTGTTTTTTTTTTGTGCACATTAATATAATTTTGTTTCGTCATTTCTCATAAACAATATAATGAAAAACTGTTTTCTGGTCGAGACCAGAGATTCAGAAGGTACTAGTTATCTTCTTCTTCGTATGCATTTAGCGATAATGCGTGGTAACCTGATTTTTGCGATGCGCCTTCTGGCTAGGTACCTCCGACTTCAGCACCTTTCCTTTCTAAGGCAGAGTGTTGTCTTTCTCGGACTGCCATGAAAACGGTGGTGTAGGCTAGACTGGCCAAAACTTTGTTTTCCAGCCCCTAATGGCTATAATTAACTGGGCTGATATCAGTCATGATATACCTTTATTTACACGCACATATATCACAGTCTATTTTCCCCACATCGATTTTATTTATATAAACACACATCTAAAACTGTCAGCATCATTAAGGATCTCTACAGTGGATATTCTTGTGCAGTCAGCACAGAAGAAAGAATGAGCGAATGGTTCTAGATTGAAGCAGGCGTGAAACAAGGATGTATACTATCTCCCTTGCTTTTTGGAATTGCCATACACTTCATAATGAAAAAATGTTGCACAGGTAAAACAGGCATCGAGTGGGTAATGGGACCCAACTAGAAGATCTTGATTCTGCAGATGACATAACTCTTATCAGTAACAATGTGAATTCCATGCAATAAAAAACATATTCTATCTTCACTGGCTAGCAAAATAGGACTTGAAATTAACAAGGAGAAAACAAAAATAATGAAACTTCCCATTAATCAAAACGGAAAAATATACGTAGAAGGGACAGCTGTTGAAGATGTCAATCAATTTGCATACCTTGGCAGCTACGTAGAGCAGGATGGTGACACTAGAAATGAAGTTAGAATTAGAATTTCAAAAGCACAATTGACCTTCAAGGACCTTGAGAACATATGACACTAGAAAGTTATAAGCACAAAAACCAAGCTAGGATCATTCAATTCAAATAGTATTCACCCTCATTTATGCATGCGAACGCTGGAAATCAACTAAAGAAATAAACAACAAATTAGACTCCTCTGAAAACAAATGCCTAAAGAAAATACTCGGCATAATGTGAGACGAATTGAAGAATAACGCAAAGATAAGACAGATGAGTGAACAACAACCTGTCTCATGAGTGATCAGAAAAAGGAGATGGACATGTATGGGTCACATGATAAGAAGAAACAGTCAGAGAATCCCAAAACAAACTTTCAAGTGCAACACAACAGGCCGAAGAAAAAGAGGCAGACCACGTGAAACTCTAAAAAGGACGTTGTTAAGAGAGGCTAAATTAGGAAACATAAAATCCCTTGATGAGGCCCAAGAGCTCACTGTAAACGGGAAAACTTGGCGAACTACCATGCGAGCCTTGTGTGACATTTAACGGCACGGGATAGAATGATATCTAATTTAGTAACGCACATAATGCATCTTTTATTGTGTGATCCACATTAACGTGAAAAACCCGCTGAAACTTCAGACCATCTGATATATATAGTCAGTAATAGTTTTCTTTTTAGTTCAGAGGTCATTATTGCCGTTATATTTACATTTGCCTTATATGGCTGCCTAAGGAAGATCACGTGTTGGTCGAGAACAGGTTATTTCCTATAGTGCTTCAGACATGTGTTTCTTTTAACTAAGTTTATCAAATGTAAGCTACTTTAGCTTAAGAAAGCCCTGATGTTTCAAGATGTAATATTTATTCTATCCAGATCTAATGTAGGTCTTTATTTTTGTTTCCAACTTTCAGGACAGTGGCTGCATAATTTAGCCTGCAGTTATATTTCCTGGGTGTTTAGAGCTTTTGGATTTAGAAACACACAGACATATGCTTATTCAGATCCACAGATGATTTGATGTTTTAGAAGTACTTGGATACTTTCGACAGATGATTTAGGACTTAGAATATGTTTCGAAATTTATAGAAGTATTTTAGATTAATGGTTGTTCATGGCTTAGGGGTCTTTCTATTTGTGAAAACATTTGGCAGTAGTCTGTTTCACGATTTAACTGTTTTACATAAGAGTGTCTAGGTAAACTTGGGGACAGGATTTCCCTTTGGACAACAAAACCCGTTGTCCCTGAAAAAGATCCTTAATATATCAAATTTTTGTTATTCTTATCATTTATGTGGTGGTGTGGGAGAGAGGCCACGACACAGGACGGCTCGTGTAAAAATAGATCAGATACATTAGTTCCCAAAGAAGGTTTAGGCAAAGAATACGAGAAGATGGCTGCTTATGGGACAAAATCTTAACTTCTCTAAGCAGTCACAAGTTGTCCTCTTCTTTCTACCTAATTCGAGCTCTTTCTAAAAATCTCATCTGGCATCTCGGCACAGCGCACTCTTCAAAGCTCGCTCCACAGCACAAACAAGATGACCGAGAGGCAAGATGATCATCCTCCAGAAAAACGTTGCCCCACTGCCTCTAATTAGTCTCTCAGTTCAGGTGAACAAAATGCCCAGACAATATTTCAGACGCTTAAAGATAATTATCTGCATTCATTTACACGTCTAAACCTGACCTAGAACAGCGAACTAGAATTTAATTAACTTCTGGAAACTAACAGCAGAACTTAATTACATTTATATATCTAGACTAGACATAGAAGAGCGAACTACAATGTCATTAACTCCTGGAAATAAATATCAGAGCAACATTATATTTATAAATCTAGTCTAGACATTATGACACTGAAACCAATAGCAAAGGTTCTTTACATTCTAAAACTACAACGAAGAAAACCCTTGCATAAATCGGTTGCAGGTTTAATAATATGGAGGTAATGATTTAGCACAACAATAACCTGGAAGTAATGATTTAGCGTAACAGTCTATTTATACGACGTCTGGTCACTGCTTCCCTCCAAACGTCTACAGAAACCTTAGTTCTCTTGCTACTGTCTCGCCTCTTGTGCTCTCGCTGTCTTCTCGTTTACGCTAGAGTTAAGAATTGGGCTGTATGGTCGAGAGACAGAAACGTGGGTGAAGAAGATTTATGTCTAAGAAAGTTCGTATATTAACGCTTGAATGAGGAATTAATACACTTAATCATGAGTAATTCCGTTTTAAAATCCTCTGTTGTTGCACCACAGGCACAGCACATCTGTTTTAATTATACCGATGTCAACAGTGCATATGCTGTATTTAGTGGCGGTATTTGTAATATCCGGCTTTTATACCACTTAGTTGCCCTTTATTTCCAATATTTGTAATACCTAGCTTTTATACCACTTAGTGGCCCTTTATTTCCAATATTTGTAATATCCGGCTTTTATACCACTCAGTTGCCCTTTATTTCCAATATTTGTAATACCCAGCTTTTATACCACTTAGTTGCCCTTTATTTCCAATATTTGTAATACCCAGCTTTTATACCACTTAGTTGCCCTTTATTTCCAATATTTGTAATACCCGGCTTTTATACCACTTAGTTGCCCTTTATTTCCAATATTTGTAATACCCAGCTTTTATACCACTTAGTTGCCCTTTATTTCCAATATTTGTAATACCCAGCTTTTATACCACTTAGTTGCCCTTTATTTCCAATATTTGCAATACCTAGCTTTTATACCACTTAGTTGCCCTTTATTTCCAATATTTGTAATATCCGGCTTTTATACCACTTAGTTGCCCTTTATTTCCAATATTTGTAATACCCAGCTTTTATACCACTTAGTTGCCCTTTATTTCCAATATTTGTAATACCCAGCTTTTATACCACTTAGTTGCCCTTTATTTCCAATATTTGTAATACCGCTTTTATACCACTTAGTTGCCCTTTATTTCCAATATTTGTAATACCCAGCTTTTATACCACTTAGTTGCCCTTTATTTCCAATATTTGTAATACCCGGCTTTTATACCACTTAGTTGCCCTTTATTTCCAATTTCTGTTGTGCTGGCTTTTATAAAACTTAGTTCTTATTTAATTTTTAGCTTCTGTTGTATTGGTTTTTATAACACTTAGCTGATCTTTATTTCCCGTTTCTTTTGTATTGACTTTTATAACATTTAGCTGCTTTTTATTTCCAGTTTCTCTTGTATTGGCTTCTATAACAGTTAGCTACTCTTTATTTCCAGTTTCTCTTGTATTATCTGTTCTCTTCATATCAAAATCCACAAATTGATGTCACAGACGTATTTTTGTGCACTGATGCTACATTAATAAATAATAACATTACACAGACATCTATTTCATGAAAACCATCAGACATTTAACTTCGCATTAGCTGCCTTTCAGTTTTTTCAGCGCTCAAAAAGAACACTCGGTGTAAAATTTTCAATGTGCTTATAAAAATACAACAACAACAACAACAGCCCACTTTCTATTTCCGAGCATTGTTTATCTCCTGTCGCGTACCCTCAAAACAACATCTGTAATATTTCCTGTTGTTTCTACGTCATGTTTAAGCTTTTTTTATGTTGGCTTGTGGGGGGGGGGGGGGAGTGTGGGAAGTCTACTCCGAGCTACGGATTATAAACCTGTTTCCTGGCATAATAAAGAATATCCCAAGAGATAAACAATATCCGACGAGTCTGTTTATTGATCACGACATTTGCAGAATTGAACTATTATTGCCATTATAATCGTTGTACTTTTCTGACAGTCTTCTCACGCATTCATATTCATTCGTTATTATTTAATTCTAACATGAACATAAATATCGTTCTACTTTTTCCTCTTGAAGTTTGTTTTGCTTTGTTTTGTTTTGAGATTTTCAAGTTATTTGTTTTGTTTTTTTTGCACATTAATATAATTTTGTTTCGTCATTTCTCATAAACAATATAATGAAAAACTGTTTTCTGGTCGCGAGACCAGAAATTCGGAAGGTACTGGTTATCTTCTTCTTCGAACGCATTTAGCGATAATGCGTGGTAACCTGATTTTTGCGATACGCCTTCTGGCTAGGTACCTCCAACTTCAGCACCTTTCCTTTCTAAGGCAGAGTGTTGTCTTGCTCGGACTGCCACGCAGACAGTGGAGTAGACTGGCCTGGCCAAAACTTTGTTTTCCAGCGTCTGGTGGCTGTAATTAAGCCCCTTCTCCACATCAGGCTCAACGGGTTTAAGACAGTTCCACAGAGACACCCCGACTTTGGGATGAGGAAACCGATGATGCTTCAGTGATATCCATCCCCCACCACCTATAGTCTGCTGGCTCTGTTTTATTTACATCATTCTGATAGCCATCATTCTGATAACCATCAATCTTCAAAAGTTATAAGCACAAAAATCAAGTTAAGACTATTCAATTCAAATGTAATATCCACCCTCATTTATGCATGCGAAAGCTGGAAAACAACTAAAGACATAGAAAAGAAATTAGACTCTTTTGAAAACAAATGCCTAAGGAAAATACTCGGTATCAAGTGGAATGAATTCAAGAACAATGCAAAGATAAGACAGATGACTGAACAAAAACCAGTCTCATGGGTGATGAGGAAAAGGAGATGGACATATGTTGGTCACTTGATGAGAAGAAATGATCAGAGAATCCCAAAACAAGCTATCAAGTGGAACACAACAGGCCGAAGAAAAAGAGGCAGACCGCGTGAAACTCTGAAGAGGACATTATTAAGAGAGGCCAAATTAACAGGCATAAAATCCTTTGATGAGATTGAAAGACTCGCCGAAGACAGGAAAAATTGGCGAACTACTTTGCGAGCCCTATGTGACGTTTAACGGCACGGGAAGGATATAAGATATAATATGATAAGATAGCCATTGTTGTAGAGACCCATAGGCTTGTCAGGTCCTGGATTCACATCAGACTCTCTTCATCCCTGCCAGCGATCTCCATGTCCCCATCCTTCCACCTTCTTGACGTTACATTTTAAAAAATAACAGTTACAACTAGTGTTGATTGCTACAGATTTCTGGGCTACAGAAGAATATCAGAGATTTTAAGCAATCAGATCTATGCTCCCTGTCTCACAAAGACTATGTTAAGATACGTGTGTTCTTAAAACAGCTGTTCCCAGTGGCGCACTGGTTATCAAACATATTGCCTTTATGCAGCCTTCACAAACTGGGAAAATGTGTGCTGTAATGCCACACAGGCTAGAAAGTGTCCACACAGGCTAGAAAGTGTCCACACAGGCTAGAAAGTGTCCACACAGACTAGAAAGTGTCCACACAGGCTAGAAAGTGTCCACACAGGCTAGAAAGTGTCCACACAGGCTAGAAAGTGTCCACACAGACTAGAAAGTGTCCATACATACGCCACGGGTTAAAGAAAAATGGCATAAATTGGATCCTCTGCAGGAAAGTAGTATCTTATAGAAATGGATTTGGTGCAGAGCGTTCATCATTCCTGGTTACTTTGGCTTTGTTAAATGCACAAGATCTCTAGCATGATTTTAATTGCTATTTTAAATAAGGACTCCATGTTTCATTGTTTGTGAATGTTCACCAAAAGAAAAAAAAGATATAGACAACGCGACACTGTAATGAGATTTCTTCTTCTTCGTCTGAGTTGTCCTCAAAACGGCGTCGGTTGGGTTGTGTTGCCCTTGTGCGCCTTTCGGCCCAACACATCCGGCTTCGACTCGGCGCAGTTTTGGGACCGGGTTCGTCTTCCTATTTGCGATCCCTATTCGCGTAGCCAGAATACTATTTCCGGGAGCGCCAGTGAGGGATAGATAAGCCGGCTATGGTTCGTCAACCCTGTAGCAACCAGGCAATTATGGGTTGCAGAACGCTGTCTCACACAGCGCGATCACTGCATCATCGCCCCACAATGAAATTTGGTATCATTCTTCTTCAGAATTCCAGTAACATTGCAAAATTAACTGTTTTATAGTTTTGGTGAGGGATTACAAGAAACAGTACCTCTAGAACCTATTTCCCTTCTTGCTGACAAACTACAGCTGATAGATCAATAACATAAATTGATATAGCAGACTTGAAACAACGAACAAAAAGAAAAACTTTAATATGTCCATAATAAGAAAAAGAGTATTACCTAATACATTCATTTAAGAATATTATATCCTGCAGTACTGTTCTGGGACACTGACATATATTGATGCAGTAATGAGATAAATACAAAGATTAGCAGGCCCTGCTCTAGATAACAAGAACTGCTCATAAAACAATTACAAAGGGGAATAACTGTTCAGAAACACAGCTGTATACCGGAACAAACAAAAAAAAAAAACGGAATTTTTTACTCGGGCGAAACAAAGATTCCAACACTGGCCCGCAGAGAATACATACCAAGTCTTGTTAGCACATATCGGACATTCAGATCGTGGAAGCTCATCATTTATTTATTAGAGAACAAATGATAAAGTTCCAGCTCAGAAATTGAGCCCTGTTCATTGCCACTGAAGCAACAGGATATAGCATTATTGTGCTCATAAAGATAGTCCCATAGCAAATGCCGTAGGGGATGAAGCGTTAGAGACCTCATTATGCTGGGCCATCAGCGTATGAGGTAGGGTGGCCAGTTCCTTTCCTCGCTCCCTTTCCCTCCTAGATTTTCTCTGGTACCCGTTTTACGAGGCTGGGTTGGTCGGAAAAAAATCCCGCTCAGCTGGGGATTCGAACCCTCGACCATTCGGTTGCTAGACGAGTGCTCTAACCACTAAGCTAGGAGGTCCCCACTGTGCTCATATTTTCCCTGAAAAGTAGGCGCAATAAAAATCCGTTTGGTCTCTGCAGGTCTGACCAGTTTCTCTATGCCATCTCAAGAAAAAGTCGTGTGCCAGTTTCATAGCAAGTTTAACTATGGGCATCTCAGATGTCTTTTCACAAACTGATACAGGCTGATCTCTAAACTGCTTGGAAATTTGCTTTTAAGAAGAGGAAGTTTGACAGAGAGAGATAGAGAGAGAGATACACACACACACACTCAGACACACACACATACATACATTTGTTGTTCATATCATTCAACCATATCTGTCTTGCTGTTCTTTTCATTATGACTGCCTCTCTGCAGACTTCATCGAACCAGTTCTTTTTTTTTTAGTTATGGTCTTGACACCCAGGCATTCTTCCGCTGTGTTCTTTATAATGATTTTTATATCTTCCCATCTGTCATCAATGCTTTTATTTTCTTCATTCCCTCTTGTGTTTATCTTATGGTTTAGCTCTTTTCTGAATTTTTCTTTAATGTCTTCTCTTTGTAAAGCTTTTATTTAATTTACTATAAAAATTCTTCTATAGTCTGAGTTTTAATTTAGCTCCAACAAGATAATGGTCGGTGCTGCATTCAGTCCCTCTGTAACTTGTGATCTGAAGTATGTTTGTTGTGTGCTTGGTATCAATTAAAACATGGTCTATGCGGTTGCATGTTAGATTATCGGGGGATTTCCATGTTTGTTTATGTTTGTTCATATTCTGAAAATGTGTGCTGCTTATTCTCATTCCATAAGCTTCTGCCATATTTATTAGTCTTCATCCATTATCATTAGATGTTTCAACAACAAAACAAATGATGAGAAGTAAAACACACAATGAAAAGAAGCTCAAAAGGTTATTCGACAACAAAAACGACAATATATGAAAGACATGGTAAGCGAGATGCAGACATGCCATCAAAATAAGAAAAGCAGGGAATTCTATACAGAATTGCGAACAGTAAAGCAAGAATATAAACAACCTCTGCAGAGCTTGAATGATAGTAATGGAAGCATTATACATAATGAAGAGAAAATCTGTATAAGATCTAAAGAATATTTTGAAAAACTACTAAACTGTGAAGAGCCTGTAAGCACATTACCATGCGAAGAAATACAGACTTGTGAACCTGAAATAGAGGAACCAGACTTAGAAGAAGTCATCTACAGTATCATGCTTCTACGAAACAAGGAAGCAACTGGTTCAGATGGAATTCCTGCAGAATTGATTAAGGAAGGAGATCTAAATCTACATGAACAGATATGTGCACGAATACAACAAATATGGAGAGAAGAAAAACTCCCTAGGTAATGTAGAGAATCATTACTGATCCCAGTATTTAAAAAAAGCAATAAGAGCAATTGTGAAAACTACAGAGAAATATCCTTACTACAAACAAGCTACAGAATACTATCTATTATACTTTTAAATAGATTAAAACCATACAGCGAGAACATACTGGGAAACTATCAAGCAGGTTTTAGGAAGAATAGATCAACTATAGACGAAATATTTTATCTACGTCAAAGAGCAGAAAAGTACTGGGGATATGGAAAAGAAGTACATAACATCTTCATTGATTTCAAGAAAGCTTTTGACAGCATAGATAGAAGCAGCTTATGGAAAATTATGAAAGAATTTAGATACCTAATAAATTAGTCATTTTGACAAGAATATGTATTCATTCATTCATTTATTTGCATGTCCTTTGAGGAACTTTGTCTCACTAACAGCACTCCTGTAGGCCTCTCGGTTGTGAGCAAGATGGACTGCTGCTGATGCATCCATTTGCAGATCATCAACGATGTGTTGCAATCATCTTCGCCTTGGTCACCCTCTCTTTATTTTTCCCATTATGTACCCTTCCAAGGCAGTTTTCTCTAGATTATCATGACGTTTAATGTGTCCAAAATATTTAAGTTTTCTCTCTTTCTCTTTACTAGCCAGTCTTCTTCAATATTAAGAGAATATGTTTGAAGGATAAAAAAATATAGTAATATATAAAGTAAGTAAGTCAGAAACCTTCTCTATAAGAACTGGTTTAAAACAGAGTGATACATTATCTCCGTTACTGTTCAACCTAGTACTAGAAAAGGTAATCAGAAAAGTGAAAGAAGAATGCAGTACAGAAGAACAAGCTAAAATACTAGGATATGCTTATGACATCGACCTAGTGTGGGAAACTGCAAGAAATCATCAATACTAAAAGTGGGCTTGACCATTAACCAAGATAAGACAGAGTATATGAGGATATCAAAAGACCAGAGGAGGAATGATCGAGATTATATAAATATTTGAGATATGATCATTAGGAAAGCAGAAATATTATTATTAGGAAAGCAGAAATATGATTATTACGAAAGCAGAAACATACAAATATCTAGTCACAATCTTAAACAGAAGCAACATAGTAAGCGAAGAAATTAAAAGCAGAGTACAGCCATGGAATAAAATATACTTCGTCTTGCAAAACCTGTTAAAATCAAGATCCTGTTCCAAAGCACTAAATAACAATCTACAAAACTAAGACCAGGTGCCATGTATGGATCAGAAACGTGGAGTACAACAAAGATGAACAACAATTGCAGATCTTTGAGAACAAGATCCTAAGAAGAATCTCTAGGCCCACAAAGGATACCAACAGCGGAGACTGGAGAGCTAGAAAGAGAAACACTGAACTGAGCAGCTTATTTAAATCCCAACGAATTATAAATGTCTTGAAACTGAACAGACCATGCTTGGTTGGGCCATGTAGAAAGAATGAAAGAGAACAGACAAATGAAAATTATGTACGCACAAGGGATGAGGGAAACAGGACCAAGACAGAGATGGAAAGATAATATAGAAGAGGATATAAAAGGAATTGATGTCACCAACTGGAGAGAGAAGATTAGGAATAGAGAGAAATGGAGGCGAACTTTATCTGCAGCAATGAGCCTTAATGGCTGGGAAAGCTTATATATATATATCCGTTTATTCACAAATTTGTCCTCGTGAATCGGTGTTTATTGGAGGCTGATTGGTGTCTATTCAAGGCGGATGTTTATTCACAAATTTGTCCTCGTGAATCGGTGTTTATTGGAGGCTGATTGGTGTCTATTCAAGGCGGATGTTTATTCACAAATTTGAAATTACGTTCTGCAGCGTCGGTATGTGCCTATACCACACGGCTTTTCATAGAAATGCAGAGGCAGTGTGCAGTGACCAACGTTTCCCCTAAAGGTATGCAGTCTGTGTGCAAAATGTTCAGCTCATGTGCAAACAAATATTGTGTGTGCAAATGTGTGTAGTAACTATATATATATATATATAAGACTTGTCTGTAGATTTAATAACAGAATACACCTGCAGTACTTTTCAACAGTGGAAGTTCATCTGTATAAAATAGGAAAAAAGTAGGAGCAGCTTTATTACTTAACGGTTACAAAGTTGTGACGTTTCGGCGTGAGCCTTAATCATACAAAAACATACAGGACGAAGAAATAGAGAGAGGAGATAAAGTATAGATTCACATGAATACTATTTAAAAAAACATTTTTAAAGAGTACTTAGCTGTAAATTGCAAGGTGTGGCTTGTCCGGCGGTGTGTGTCAGGAATGGATCTAGTGGGACGTGGAGACTGTTTAAATAGAGACCTGTGACATATGGTCAGTGGGTTGTAACTGGGGGTGGTGGATGGGGAACCGGGGAGGGGGAGAGAGTGACGCAATACCGACCTAGCTAGGACAAATTGAAACAGATTATTGGGGAAGAGGGGTTGCAGAGAAAATAGCGGGGTTGCAGAGTGATGCTGTGAGGAAGTTTGAAAAGTAAGAAGGGGTGGATTTAGTGGAGAGGTACTATAATGATTGAAGAAGATGATGTTACGTGTAACTAAACAGCGAGTTTAACCCATGTGGTTCCAGCGTCCCATAATTTTGAATGCAGCGGTTCTCAAGTGCCAGGCGGCTTGTGTCATCTGCGTTACATTGTTTAACGGCTATTACCAGAAAATCAGATTTGCCTCTGTGGTTGGGGCCATTGAAATGATTTGGGACTGGTTTCGAAGCATGCTGGGCGATGTCGTACAGATGTTTTTGCATGCGGTCCCCTAATCTGAGGCCAGTCTCACCGATATATGTTATCCTGCATCTTTTGCAAACGATGACATATATCACATTTCGGGACTCGCATGTGAATCCCTCATGAAGAGTGAGGATAGTTTTGGGAAAGGTGATTGTTTTTGTTTCCCAAACTACGGGGCAGGTAACGCAGCGGGGGCGGTTACATTTTCTGGTGCCAACATATGTAAGGCTCTGCTTCAAGTGGCTGTGGACGAGGATGTCCTTAAGGTTTGGCTCACATTTGTATGCCAATAGGGTTAGATCAGAGAAAATGTCACGAGTGTCGGAGTCGAGTTGGATTATCAGCAGATGACGATAAAGAATTGTTTTAACCATCTGACAATGCGGGTGGAAAGGCAGTACTAACTTAACTCTGTCAGATGGAGTAACAGGCTTTTTTCTGAATACTACTTTGCGGCTCACTAGTTGGATACGGTTGAAGGCTTTACGAAGGACCTTTTCTGGGTAGTGGCGATGACGGAAAAATTCTAATAACTTGTTGGACTGATCTATAAAGTCCAAATTATCCTGACATATGCGGCGAAGACGGAGGAGTTGGGAATATTGGATGGAGTTCTTACAGGCTTCAGGATGGGAAGAGGTATAAAGCAAATAGGTGTGACTATCGGTGGGCTTGTAAAATACAGAGGTGACAAGCCTGTTTGTGGCAATGGAAATTTTAATGTCTAAAAAATTAACAGACTTGTCAGAGATTTCATAAGTGAATTTTATGTTGTATTGAGTGTATTGGCGAATTCAATAAATTTTTTAAGGTCTTCATGTGGCATACTTGTAATTCCAATGCCATCATCGATGTACCTTTTATAGAATTCTGGAAATCTGCCAGTGTAGATTTCCCATAATTTGACTCCCAGAAAGCCCATAAATAGACATGTATAACTGGGACCCATTTTCGTTCCCATGGCAACACCACTGATTTGCTCGATGTATTCGCCGTTGAATTCGAAAGAATTTAGGTTTAGTACTAGCTCTGTAAGTCTGATTATGGTCTCAGTGTCAGTTGTGAGGTGAGGGTCTTTGTCGAGAAAGTAGCGGAGTGCTAAAAGTCCATCCTCATGGGGGATAGAAGTGTATAGGGAGCAGACATCAAGGAGAAAGATGTGATAGGTGTGGTGTTGAGAGAGTGTGATCGTATCAAAAGTTTTTAAGGCGTGGTTGGTATATTTCAAAAAGGAGGGTTGTTTGTGTACTAGAGGCTGGAAGATGCTATCTAAAAAGTCAGAAATATGCTCAGTGGGGCATGAACAAGCTGATACAATGGGGCGTCCAGGGTTACCTGGTTTGTGGATTTTAGGAAGAAGATAGAAGGTAGGTGTGCCTAAACAGCTGTCCTTAACGTGAAGAGAAACAGCTTGGGGTGGGAGGCCACCTTCTGTGGTTAGGTCTTTAATGGTTGCTTCCACTATGTCATTATTTGAACGGGTAGCATCGTTTTTCGCTGGGGCATAGAATTTTGTATTGCTGAATTGGGACATTCCTTCCGCGATATATACATCTTTTTTCCAAACTACGAGATTGTTGGTTTTATCTGCTGGTTTAATCACGATATCGCGTCGACTCCTAAGGGTAGGACAATGCCCTGGACTCTCCCTTATTTAGGTTAAAATGTCGAATTTTTGGTGGTTTGAGGTTAAGAATCTCACGCCACGTCGTATAAAGATCTAAAGCTTGGGAAGCCCCGGGGGAAGGTGTCCAGCTATATTTATGGTGGTCGTAACGTGCAAATGGGTTATCGGGGTCTTGTGTGGGTTGGTTGGACTCTTTGTTGGCAAAGTGATATTTAAACCGCAGTCGACGGTGGAACTGTTTAACATCGCGGAGTAAAAAATAGCAATCACACCGACGGCGGATAGGGATAAATTTAAGACCCTTGGCGAGAACTAGTTTTTCATCATCAGAAAGGGGCAAGTGGGGGGGGGGAATACAGACTACATTAGAGGCTGGAGGAGGATGAGAAGGAGGTGGGGTATCATATAAGGATGGGGGTGCGAGTACTTGAATATGCTGTGTAATCTGGGAAGGTAGTTCAGGGGGTGTTACAAGTGTCTGATGGTCAAGTGAGACAGAAGTCTGTTGGTCAGGTGTAGCGGAAGAGGGGGGCTGAATGGAAGGTGGTTCACCTCTAGAAGTAGAAGAGACCGGTTGTGGTAGAAGTCGGTTAAGTTTATGTTCTTTGCCAGAGACATAGAACTGGTAAAGCTGGCGATTTGTGACGTGTATAATGTGTTTGATAAGAAGAAAGAGAACACGGTTGTCTGATGTGTAGGAGTGAAGGCGGCGTTCAAGGTTATCTTTGACCCGATCGAGGTTGGACAACAGGCGTCTGTGATTCTGAATGATACAGCTCATTCTGAGCCCCGAGCAATTTTTCTCGATATTATCCAGAAGTCTTTGTTCAACTACGTGGAGTGCCGGCCGCGGGGTGAAAAGATGACGAGAAACCTTTAGGAATTGTTTTGTGGCGCAGACAGTAGTTCAGAAAGTGGAGGTGGGAGGCGAATCTCGTCTTCTTGTAGATTGTGAAATCTAGTTTATAGATCAGTCCAACAAGTTATTAGAATTTTTCCGTCATCGCCACTACCCAGAAAAGGTCCTTCGTAAAGCCTTCAACCGTATCCAACTAGTGAGCCGCAAAGAAGTATTCAGAAAAAAGCCTGTTACTCCATCTGACAGAGTTAAGTTAGTACTGCCTTTCCACCCGCACGGTCAGATGGTTAAAACAATTCTTTATCGTCATCTGCTGATAATCCAACTCGACTCCGACACTCGTGACATTTTCTCTGATCCAACCCTACTGGCATACAAATGTGAGCCAAACCTTAAGGACATTGTCGTCCACAGCCACTTGAAGCAGAGCCTTACATATGTTGGCACCAGAAAATGTAACCGCCCCCGCTGCGTTACCTGCCCCGTAGTTTGGGAAACAAAAACAATCACCTTTCCCAAAACTATCCTCACTCTTCATGAGGGATTCACATGCGAGTCCCGAAATGTGATATATGTCATCGTTTGCAAAAGATGCAGGATAACATATATCGGTGAGACTGGCCTCAGATTAGGGGACCGCATGCAAAAACATCTGTACGACATCGCCCAGCATGCTTCGAAACCAGTCCCAAATCATTTCAATGGCCCCAACCACAGAGGCAAATCTGATTTTCCGGTAACAGCCGTTAAACAATGTAACGCAGATGACACAAGCCGCCTGGCACTTGAGAACCGCTGCATTCAAAATTAGATCCATTCCTGACACACACCGCCGGACAAGCCACACCTTGCAATTTACAGCTAAGTACTCTTAAAAAAATTTTTTTTTAAATAGTATTCATGTGAATCTATACTTTATCTCCTCTCTCTACTTCTCCGTCCTGTATGTTTTTGTATGATTAAGGCTCACGCCGAAACGTCACAACTTTGTAATCGTTAAATAATAAAGCTGCTCCTACTTTTTTCCTATTTTATACATTCTGGTATCACAGCTTTACTGCATTGCTTCGTGTATAGTTGAATACTTATACACTAATTACTGGAAGTTCATCTGCCCGTTTATTTTAATGACCCTCTATTCTCTGTGTGCCCACTTGACTCGTCATGATTCTGCTACAGTACTACCGAAGCTAAGCCATACAAGACCAGTTGAAACATCCGATCCGAAAGCCATATCTCAACAAGGAAGGAACAGTAAAGGACAAACATGTACCGTCTTTATATTTTTTTAAAATCGCAATTATAGCCCGGGAGCAACATCTGGAAACTGGAAAATAAAAGTAGCAGTTTCTTTGTTCTTTTTTGCGCGGGTCCAAAACTTATGTGCGCGGTATGATTTTTTTTCTGTGCGCGGCCGCGCAGACGTGCATCTTAGAGGGAACAGTGGTAGTGACCCGGCGCTTGTTTCAGACTCGGCGTTTATTTAAGTATATATTTATGTATGTATATATGCAAAGAGCAAAAGGAAAAGAGCCAGCCATGGACTTTAACTATAGACTAAGACTGTGGTAGGTATTCAAATAAGAAAACAAACAAAATAGTTTATATTTTATATATTTGATGTTGCGCCTATTTCTGTGTTATCATAGGCTTGTTTCTGTTCAGAGTATTACGGGATTAGATCGGCACCAAAGAATTTCTAACACAAGCACCTTCTGGAGCATGTTCCATGGCCATATTGACGGTTTCGTTGTCTTCTCTCTACTAGACTGTCGTTTGTCTTACTAGAGCCATGCTCAATAGGAGTTTTACTGTAAAGTTTCTTTCTTTCACATCTAAGCTGAGTTTCTAGTTTGTTTTCCCCCTAGGTTTAATCAGGCAGAACATTATTTACTGTAGAGAACTAAACCTCAGCACAACTTCTCATATAGACAGAAGCGCTCTCGCTTTGTATAGACAGACAAGTGTTCCCTTTCTATATAGACAGAGAAATGTTCCATTTCTATACAGACAGAGAAGCGCTCTCGCTTTGTATAGACAGACAAGTGTTCCCTTTCTATATAGACAGAGAAGTGTTCCCTTTCTATATAGACAGAGAAGTGTTCCCTTTCTATATAGACAGAGAAGTGTTCCCTTTCTATATAGACAGAGAAGTGTTCCCTTTCTATATAGACAGAGAAGTGTTCCCTTTCTATATAGACAGAGAAGTGTTCCCTCTCTATATAGACAGAGAAGTGCTGCACTCAGTATATACAGAGAAGTGCTGCCCCTCTATATAGACAGAGAAGTGCTGCCCCTCTATATAGACAGAGAAGTGCTGCCCCTCTATATAGACAGAGAAGTGCTGCCCCTCTATATAGACAGAGAAGTGCCCCCCCCCCCATATAGACATAAGTGCTCCTTCCTCTTACGTCTGGCACATTTTAAGTGTATTTTAAACTTCTGATGTTCTAATGGGAGTGAAGCCCTCTGGGCCATGCCCAAAGATTACCAACAATCCTCGCAGTTTGTTCATTGGCGATATTCGTACGTATAACCTGGTAAATCGGCTCTCTCAGCCCGTGATCATACCTGCTTCCTTATATTACATTTCAATGGCGGAAACCATGGTGGTGGTTGTTTTTTTTTTTCGTTTTTTTTCTGTAATGTTTAAAATGGTAAATTAAACATAAATTGAGAAATTATTTTGTCCTGTCTTGTCTTTTCTTGTCTTGTTTTGTCTTGTCTTTTCTTGTCTTGTTTTGACTTGTCTTGTCTTTTCTTGACGTGTCTTGTCTTGTCTTGACTTGTTTTGTCTCGTCTTGTTTTGTCTTGTCTTGGTCTTCTTCCTCATATATCTTTCCATGCTGAGTATCAAAAGGGCTTCCTGATAGGGCTCGGCAGTTTGGCTTCATGTAAGAGAGTATTAAGACATCAGCTAACATCTCCGTCCACCTTTAGCTGTGGCTGCCTCTCCTTCTGTCTCCCACCATTCTTAACACCAATGTTTTCTGGGACACACCGCCTGGTGGTAATCTTATACCTTGACTAAGCTATTTGACTTCTTTCTGGATGTGGTGGCATAGCTGGCTTTACTAAACTCTTGCACTGTTATTGTCATTGCTGATTTTGCCTCTAGATAAGCTCAGAGTTTATCTCGTGATGATTTTCATTTCTTTTTTTTTTTTTCATAACCATCTCTGTCCATGTTTGGCACTGACAGGAAAAAAAATGTATTTCGGAGGAAAATTATGCTGTTCAGTGCTTTTTCTTATATTAGTTGTGATCCTTTGTTTTTCAGTACAGGTGCCATTTGTTCAAATTTAGGTATCAAATCTACCGGTGGACGATTTTGTTCTCCTTTGATATTTGAAATGCTTTCACTTGTTTCAAAGACTGACTTGCCTAGGAAGATCTTCTGTCGGATTTCTTCTCTGGCACGCATCAAGACTTCAGTCTTCTTTTATCACTGATTTTCATGTTGTGGTTTCTGTACGCCATTGCAAAGTTATCCATGCTCTGCTGTTAGCAGTTCTCTCTTTGACAGTTAGGAAATGAAGCTGTGTAAAACAAGGATGGAATTGCAGAAAAGAGGATGTTCTCTAAGTATACTAGTAAATACGTGTATTTTGTTTTCTGTTGTAATTTGTGAATTTAGAAGTTTCCTTAAAAGTAATTTTCCACATCTCTCTCTCTCTCTCTCTCCCTCCCTCCCCTTAACCTTAAGTGCTCAGGGCACATGGGGCTTCCGCAAGGGTTTTCCACAAACACCTGTCATTTGCCTTTTTTCTGCTCTTGCCCAGGTGAGCCCTCTATTGCTCAACATCCTTTCTGTTGTTCTTCTCCATGTCTCTTTGGTCTACACTTACTTCTGCTCCTACTTTTTCCACATGCCAAAACGTTATTATTTGGAAAAATGAAAAAAAAAACATTATAATATAGAAATGTGAAGCAAATTTTTACAGAAAATAACAATTGTTCCAAAACAGTCTGCATGGAAAAATCCAACTTTTTGAAGAGCTCCTGACTAATGCAGTTGTATTGCGTGTTAAGGGCAATAACCCTAATAACGATTATATATTTTGTCTTCTGCAGGTCCAAGATCAGTGTATCTTTGTTGGTTCTGAGGATTGTTATTTATTGTTATTGTTGGAGCAGCTGAATATAGACACTCTGTGTTTTGGGAACATTTCTCAGATGATCACTGTGGAAAATGCTTTATTGAGCTTTGCAACATTTACTTTTTAAGCTATGGAAGAAGTACGTTAATGAGCTCTGAAAGAAAATTAAATTGCTATAATGAGCTTTGAGACAAAATTGGTTTAATGAAGTTTGAAGGAAAAAAAAATTGTTTTGATATAATAGTAGAAAATTACTTAGAAGATTCTGGAAAAGTAGCCTGGCAAAAAAAAAACAAAAAACAAAACGTGTTTTTGAGGAGTCTTGAAAATATTACTTTAATGTGCTTTAGGATTAAGTTTCATTTGCCGGTTTGTAATCCAAGTATTCTTAGATGCTAGAATGTGAACACAAATGTTGGCAAGAAACGGGAAAAAATGCAGACAAGTCGCTTTAAAGAGAATGAGTGAGAAAAAGAAACAGAATTAATGAGAGCATAAACAGAAGCTGCTGATTTTTAGATCAGATGAGCAACAACCTGATTATGGAAGAAACAAAAGTCATGAGATAAAGAAGACAACAGTCATGAGATAAAGAAGACAATAGTCATGAGATAAAGAAGACAATAATCATGAGATAAAGAAAATAATAGTCATGAGATAAAGAAAACAATAGTCATGAGATAAAGAACAGCATAAAATCACTGACACATGAGGGAAGAAACAGCATACATGTCACTCAGGTATGAGAGAAAGAACAGACAGCTCATAAATCACTCAGGTATGAGAGAAAGAACAGACAGCTCATAAATCACTCGGGTATGAGAGAAAGAATAGCACATAAATCACTCAGGTATAAGAGAAGGAACAGCATGTATATCACTCGGGTATAAGGGAAACAATAGCACATAAATCACTCAGGTATGAGAGAATGAGCACCACATAAATCACTCAGCTGTGAGAGAAAGAGCAGCATATAAATCACTCAGGTACGGGAGAACGAACAGCGCATGAATCACTCTGGTATAAGAGAAAGAGTAGCATATAAATCACTCAGGTATGAGAGAAAGAAAAACACATAAATCACTCAGGTATGAGAGAAAGAAAAACACATAAATCACTCAGGTATGAGAGAAAGAAAAACACATAAATCACTCAGGTATGAGAGAAAGAAAAACACATAAATCACTCAGGTATGAGAGAAAGAAAAACACATAAATCACTCAGGTATGAGAGAAAGAAAAACACATAAATCACTCAGGTATGAGAGAAAGAAAAACACATAAATCACTCAGGTATGAGAGAAAGAAAAACACATAAATCACTCAGGTATGAGAGAAAGAAAAACACATAAATCACTCAGGTATGAGAGAAAGAAAAACACATAAATCACTCAGGTATGAGAGAAAAAAATAGCATATAAATCACTCCGCCATGAATCTATAATTCGTTGTGTGAAACTCTCATTTCTTGCAGCGGAAGCTTTAGTTCTTCTCCTGGAACAGTCAGTCAGTCAGTGAGTCATGCGCATTTCGCCTGCGGAACTTTGCCTCCCTAACAGCACTCCTGTAGGCCTCTCGGTTGTAACCAAGATGCTCTGCTGCTGATGCAACCATTCGCAGATTATCAACGATGTCTTGCAGCCGTCTTCGCCTTGGTCTTCCTCTCTTTCATTTCCCCATTATGTATCCTTCCCTGACGGTCTTCTTTAAAATTATCATGACGTTTAATGTGTCCAAAATATTTACGTTTTCTCTATTTAATCCTCTTTATTAGTCAACCTTCTTCAATATTAAGTTCTTGTAGTATGGACATATTTGTTCTTTTTTTGTGTCCATGATATTTGAAGGAATCTTCTGTAGCATTTACATTCAAAGGCATTTATGTGTTTCTCAGCTGTTTTGTTAAGTGTCCAGGTCTCTCACGAAGCTCTATGTAAATATTAAAATATTAGTTCCTGTCATGAAACTCTCAGTCCATGTTAATGAAATTCTTGATTCTCGCCATGAAACTCTTACTTCAAGTCATGAAACTCTTAATTCGTGTTTAAAAGCTGCCATTTCGTTCCATGATTCTTGTCCTGATGCTCCAAGTTCTTTTCATGAAGCTTCTAGTTATTTGTTAAGTCGTCCTCAGTTCATATAATGACATTTCGATTTTTTGTCGTAAAGCTGACAGCTCCTGTCATGATAATCTTAGTTCTTGTGGTAATCTTAGTTTTTGTCATGATAATCTTCGTTCTTGTGGTAATCTTAGTTTTTGTCATGATAATCTTGGTTCTGGTGGTAATCTTACTTTTTGTCATGATAATCTTAGTTCTGGTGGTAATCTTACTTTTTGTCATGATAATCTTGGTTCTGGTGGTAATCTTAGTTTTTGTCATGATAATCTTAGTTCTCGTGGTAATCTTAGTTTTTGTCATGATAATCTTAGTTCTCGTGGTAATCTTAGTTTTTGTCATTGTGAAGAAGCCGGGCTTGATCTTCTGAACGCGGCCGCTTTTGAAGCTCAGGTATTCGATCCTTCGCAGTTCTCTGTACGGGGGGAGCGTTCTAATTATCACGTGAGAGTTGAGCAGGTAAAGCGTAAAAATGTGTTAGGTGAGATCAGTCTTCGTGAGGCTGTACGGCCGGCAGCACATGTCTACTGCGGGAGCGATCGTATGTGATATCGTGCAGTGGTTTATACAGTTTGTCCTAAGTCAAGTGATTGTACATATACAGAACTGTCAGCAATGATCTTAGGGTGCTGTTCGGGCCGCCTCATGTGTTGTGGAAGTCAGTTATTCGTAAGTTGTCGTTAAGTCCGAAGTAAAGTTTTGTTAAGTGTGCATGGGAAGCTGTGTTTTAGTGTTCTGGTAGTTACTAACGTTTCTGCCTAGTTTGTGGTTAA
The DNA here is from genome assembly GCA_009760885.1 of Achatina immaculata. Classification (NCBI taxonomy): domain Eukaryota; kingdom Metazoa; phylum Mollusca; class Gastropoda; order Stylommatophora; family Achatinidae; genus Lissachatina; species Lissachatina immaculata. Next base: position 23,051,470 of record CM019692.1, on the reverse strand, counting down.
GAAGATTGAAAAGTTCATTGTTTTATTTACATTTTTTATTATGCTTGAAATTGCGTTGTTATATTACGAGACGATTAATGACATAAAGTTGTGTTGTCTAAGCGTAAGTGCGCGCACTTGTTTCATGTTAAATCAGTTTTTTCACGCTGTACGGCTCATAACTGATAAGTTATATGTTCATTGATATGTGTTGGTTTTTATAGTGAGCAAAAAATATGTGTAAGTAACTGTTCGCATCACAATCATTCTTTTCATAATTGGTGTATTTATGGTATATGTTGGGTGCAGGCAAGGTAGTCCGGGAATGGGGCATGTGTCAGGGAGTTTTATCATCTGTTCTTGAAGGAAATAGGAAGGGGGGGGATGAGTTAAATGTCAAGTAGCGACCAGACATAAGACGGAAGGACTGTTGTTAAATAGGCAGTGGTCAGCTGTACCTAGAGGAGCAGCGAACTTGTGAAGGAGGAGGATAAGGCATTTGGAGCCGTAGTGCCTAGTGCCAGGTTGATACCTTGTGGAATTATATTAGAAGAGATGTTGTGAATGAGGCACGTGCACTGCACGTTGTACTTGGTAGATTCTCGAGAATGAATGTGATACTTGTATTTATGCAGTGATTTCTCTGTGATGTTAAGTAGTGCTAAATAAATCATTTTCTCTTGTGTTTTGGTATATTAGGTTTCATCTGTGTTAATGTGATGTTGGCGGTGACTGAGATGTATGCTAGTAGTTATGGAGTGATAAAATAGGAGGGGTTAGCAGATCAAGGACACTAACTATGAAAGCAAAGAATCTGGGTGGAATCTGTCGGAAGCGTGCGGAAATGGAGGATACACCATGCATTGGTGTAAAGTGGGCACCCTTTTCTTTTTCTGAAGGCAGCAATTTATCCGAGCTCCCGCTATTAAAGAACATGAAGGGGGCTGTAAGAAATAGTGATTTCCGTAACAACGCGACATTGTCAGTAAACCTTCAGTTATGCACAAACATGAACAATTATTTAAGAAAGAAGAGAGAAAATGTTTTTTTTTAACATCATAATAAACTTAGTTCTCGTGGTAGTCTTAGTTTTTTTTGTGTGTGTCTTAATCTTAGTTTTTGTGGTGATCTTAATTTTTGTGATGATAATCTTAGTTCTCATCATGCAGCTCTCTATGATTTTCGTGGATTTCTCAGTTCTTGTCTTGAAAGTTTCAGTTCTTATCGTGAAACTCTTAAGGTTATTCTATCACTTTTATAGTTTTTTTTTTCTTCCATCCTTTCTCTCAAAGTTAACATGACATGTTAGCTTCCACACGTTACTGGCCTTGATGTTTTCATCTTTTGTTTTCTTCTAAACTTTCTCTCAAAGTTAACATGACATGTTAGCTTCCACACGTTACTGGCCTTAATGTTTTCATCGTTTGTTTTCTTCTAAACTTTCTCTCAAAGTTAACATGACATCTTAGCCTCCACAGGTTACTGCCCTTGATGTTTTCATCGTTTGTTTTCTTCCATGTGGCAGAGTAATTTAGATCTTTGCATAAAAAAACTGTTAACTTTGTATTCTCCCCTCCTTCCCTATCTCGCCGCAACGCATCGGTTAAACGCGTTGAAAGCAAATGTTTTAGACAGTGACGAAAACAACAAACAAAACTAACTGATACTCCTCATTAGTAAGAGTACTTTCGACTATTTGCACAGCAAACACTGTTTTGCGCAGTTCATTGCTTTTGCCTATTTCAACGTCTCTAGATAATCTTGTATTCTGCGATTTACAAAGTCTCTTGTAGTCATTTTTACAAATGCAAATGACTCTGCACTTTTGTACGAGCAGCACATTTACAAAGACAGCACATTTACAAAGACAGCACTTACCTTCACTGGACTACTATTCAGTGACGAATAGGAGTTTGAATACGAATAATCCAACAGTGATCTTTCTTCTTCATCATAATATGTCAATGATAAGTGCAAATTAGCAGACATTAAACTTTAAAAAGTATTGCGTAATACTAGATTCCCTAAAAAAATAATACCGAAACATTAAAAAGTATTGCGTAATACTATATTCCCTTATAAAAAAAAACCGAAACTTTAAAAATACAAAAGTGCCGGATTAGGTGCACGCAGCTACGAAAATACATTTTTACGATGTAAGTTGTGAAAAAAAATATTTTTATGTATGTTTCCAGAGAGATGTTCTGAAGAAGAATGATGAGAATACCACAGACAGAAACAAATGAGAAGGCTTCAAGTGAACTGCGTAAAAGAGAAATTATGTCAAAATTAAGAACACGCCAGCCCAAATATTTGTAGGACATGTTTTGATAAGAGGCACGGTGGAATACCTAGTGAATACAGGAAAAGTGGAGGGACAAAGGTATAGAGGAAGACAGAGAAACAAGATACTTGACGGACTAAAAGAGTAGCACAGAGAACGGTCCAACGCACGTTTTATAGAAAGAACAAAGGATAGACGGTAGTGGACATCAGTGACGACTAACGTCTGACTAGCATCGATCAGGGAGGGAGGTTGACTGATTGATTGATTGATCTTTATTTCAAAAGGGTTAAGAATTGGGCACGCAGGCCCGTCTGACATTCTGCCCTTTACCATACATCTTTCACTCTATTCCAGACATTCTACAAATATGCTGTTCATGTAACAAATATAACTAACATTGAAGCTGAGAGACATAACATGTAACATTTACGTTTCGCTCTTATCCATTCACTCAGTACAGAAGTAACTACATACATATATAAATGACTATCTACTAAACACAAATTTCGGGACTATTCAGAATAAATAATTAACTGTATTCGGTGTCTGTAAGAGCAGTCTAAAACAACTTTTAAGTTTTATGATTCACGGAGGCATGTAGTCGACATCAAATAGATATAGGTAAAGTTTGTAGTTGTAGGAAGGAGTATAATTTATATATTTTTTTATACAGGATGGGAGGGTATTCCAATGATGAGCAGCAGAATAAGTAAAGCTTTTCTTGTAAAGATCAAGTCTAGGTTTTGCTGCGTTGGCTGCACTTTGGGCTAAATTTAAACAGGTTCCATAGATAAGGCGGGGCATTCCGTGAAAGAATTTGATGTACTAACTTGGCTTTGTTGAAGAAGAATCTGTTCTTTAGAGGCACTATTTTGATACGTTTGTACTGGTTAGTTGTTTGTGCTTGATCTTTGTCACTAATAAGCTTTACTGCTCGCATTTGGAGTGAGCAAAGCCTCTTTGTATTTGACACTGAGCAACCGCCCATATTGTTGAGCAGTAGCCTGAATGTGTTTGTATATGTGATATATAGTATGTCTTCCATGTGTCTTGATCGATGAAGTGCTTAATTTTGGCTAACTGGTATACTTTTTATCCAATGAGATTTGTTAGACCCTGCACATGAGAGTTCCAGGTCAGATGTTGGTCAATAATAATAATAAGATCTAGTGTTTTGTGCTCGCTAACGTTTTCTATCTGTGATGTTTCCGTGCGGAGCCGAAGTGTTGTTTTTGTTGAGTTTTGTAGTTTCTGTCTTGTTGTTATGAGCATATATTTTTTTATCGGTGTTTATAATCATGCCATTGTTTTTGCACCATCTAATTAAATTGTATAACTCGACCTGAAGACTTGATTCTAGATTAATACAATCGTAGTCACTGGTGCAGACTGCAATCATCGGCAAGAGAGAGGAAGACCAAGACGAAGATGGCTGAAAGAGAATTTTGGTCTTCCTCAAGAGAGAGAGAGAAAGAGAGAGAGAGAGAGAGAGAGAGAGAGATTTTGCCAGATCCACTATCCCGAAAATATCTAACATTTCGTAAAAGAAGAATAACATTTCTTGGTATGTCACAATTAACTGATTCTGTTTGTCAAAAACAAAAATCTAGTCCAAGCCATATTCAGCTTAGTGTGTAAATTTCATCCTTGATCGAGGGAGTAGTAGACAAATCTCTCCATTTTCACAATAGTCTGTTGCCACGCAACTCATAAACTGAACACCCACGGGAGCTTACTGTGACAAAAAAAAAAAAACACTGAGAGAAAAATTACTTCGTTTAATTCTGAATGTACAGTCAGTCAGTCATTTGCATATCCACTGCAGAACTTCGCCTCCCTAACAGCTCTCCTATAGGCCTCTCGGTTGTAAGCAGCATGCCCTGCTACTGATGCATTCATTTGCAGATTATTAACGATGTCTTGCAGCCATCTTCGTCTTGGTCTTCCTCTCTTTGTTTTTAACATTATGCCCCCTTCCAAGAAGGTCTTCTCTAAATTCTCATGACATTTAATGTGTCCAAAGTTTTCTCTGTTTAATCCTCTTTACTAGCCATCCTTCTTCAATATCTGAATCCACAGGGTAAAATAATTTATCAGTGCGTAAAGAAAACTCAAGAACCAAGAAGGGATATAAATATATCGCCGCACTTTTCATTGAGCTTTCGATATGCCGGTGTCCTTCCCACGTACAGGTTGATAATCCCTGCTCTTGCACTTATCCTCTTGGAAACAAGTAACAAGTAAGAAATTTCGGACAACGGTGGAATGTTTTGATTTTTTTTCCAAGAACGCGGGTTTAACCTTGCCGAATTCTCTTTGTGACCTACATTCTAGGACGTTGATACAGAGGTAATTAAGAAGGTAATACATTTTTCAAACAGCCACATTTTCTGTACTCGTTTCCTTCACCTGTTCTATGAGAAACTCAGTTCAGCTTTGAAGTGATGAGCAAAGTGCCCCACCTACTTCGTGTTCGCAAACATCTTTTTTTAAAAAAAACTTAGAACGTTAACTTTGTTGGTTGACTTCTCCTTCTCTTTCTTAACTCTACTGCCAGTGTCTGTTTAGTTCTGTAAGGACAGAGAATGAACATACCCACGTACTTTACTTTCAAAAGGGTGGAGACATTGGCATCAAGGCGCACTTAACATTCTGTCTTTAGACAGACAGGCAGGCATGCAGGCAGGCAGACAGACAGACATACGGTTATATATAGACAGACAGACGGACGGAAGGACAGACAGACAGACAGACCTAGTATCTTTGAGAAAGTTTTAAAATGAAATTGCTTCCCTTGTTCAGCCCTTAACGAAGGCTTCAAGAACAGTTATGTGTTAGAATCAACCATGAAGATGTTAATATTTGAACTCTTTGGTGCAATTTTCAAGTCCTAAAAATTATTTGAATGACTGACTAAAGTGCTTTTTTAATGTTTCAAAACACACTTAATCTCATTTTTATGAACACAAAATCTAGAAAACATGGACTGAAACGAAAATGAACTGTACATGAATTTGTGTTCAACAGCAGGGACAAGAATGTCTTTATGATAGACACGATGTTCAAGACCCTAAGTTACTTTGTCGAGCTTCTGCTGGTAACAGGTTGATTTAAAACAGCCTCCACAAATGGTTGGGCATGGTACGTTATCTAAAGTGGGAGAAGGAGCTGACACAGAAGCTTGTATCTCCTATTATAATAAGGCTGACAGACAGTTTAAAGATGTAAAGAGTGGATTTCTTCACCTTTATCGTCGTATGCTTTAAAGCACCATTCAGTCCATCTTTCAGCTGTCTTTTCGTCATTGTCACCTCTCGCCTTCTCATACCTTATATAAGTCTGTCAGTCCATCCTTCAGCTGTCTCTTCGTCATTGTCACAGTTCGCCTTCTCATAGTTTATATAAAATCAGCCAAATCATCCAGTTCTGTTGTTGGATCTGGGCAAGCAGAGGCTTTGCCAGAGTTCCCATATTTTGTTTTGGATCGCTGATTGCAAACACAAGACAAAACGTTAGTAAGATAAAAGTGAAATATTCAGAACAAAACAAAAATAAACTAGCCCATCAAGCCTATGAAAGGGTCTATAAATTCTGTAATACATTTCTATTCCGCTTCTTGTTTTGTTTTGTTTTTTTTTCTAACAGAGACTAGGCCATGGTAAAATACGAACTGTACATTTGTTCTGGCTGCTACACACTCTAGGCTGCCATCCTGCGTACATCTACTCATTCAACTGATAGTCAGCATATTCCTTTATCTATCAATCTGATCAGTTCGCCTGTGTGTTTACTTCTGTGAGGTCTGCTCATGTTTATATCAGTCCGCACGTCCTCTTTTCCACCATGCCTGTCTGTCTTTTATATCTGTCTGTCCAATCAATGTCAGCCAGTCTAGTTGCCTGTCTGCACGCTTAATTTTCTCCACGATTGCCTGCCTATCAATTTGTCTCTTGGAGTGGTCACGTGTGAGCGTCGATGGAACCAATTCATTAAGTCCTGTTGTCCATAAAATCCCGAGATTTTTCAAGGGTAGAACATACAAACGGGAGTTACAGAACCCGATCAGGAACTTCAATATGCCAGGGTTCGAGATCGCTGCAAGTACTGGAGTCGCTGAAATCTAACGTAAACTGTACACGCTCGTGTACTCTCTGCACCGCGGTGTCGTACTTTGCGGTTTTCATTAAGTTCTCATGGCAGAGTTTCGCGGCGTTGTCTACAAGGCGAGCTCCTTACCCCCTTGATGCCAATACTTTCTTGGAGTGCCGATAGTAAATTTGAACGGTTAACCTTAGGCAGTGGAATAAGGCAATTTCGTTTTTGTTTTTTTTTAAAGCTTATTTCAGAAGAACTTTAAAAGTATTCATTGGTGTATACTTAATCTTTTATATGAGATTTTATTTTAAAGGAACTATTGAGAATTATGTAGAAAATACATTAGAAACTGTTGAGAATTGTGTATCGGTGTAGAAAATACATTAGGAACTGTTGAGAATTGTATATCGGTGTAGAAAATACATTAGGAACTGTTGAGAATTGTATATCGGTGTAGAAAATACATTAGGAGCTGTTGAGAATTGTATATCGGTGTAGAAAATACATTTAGAGCAAGCACCAGATCTAGATCTCTGGTGTTTTCCTAGGTTACAAAACTTGAGAGTGGTGTAAGTTTTGTTTAGTTAGTTTAGAACAGAAATGAATCATACCTACTTTGTTGAGAGAGTGTCATGATGTAAAAATGACAGTTTTATGTGAAAGGATAAATCCTCAGTGCATTTTGTCCAACCGTTCCAGCTGTGTTCCTTCTTTACATGCGGACATATAGCAGTAGGCAAATGTGTAGTTTGTTTAATTGTGGAAAATAGCAACAGAAGACAAGAGTTCAAAATTTTCCATCACTTGATTTATTAGTTAACATTAAGATTATATTTTACATGTTAAAAACATGAGAGGTGAGGTATTTTCCCTGGGGCCGTCTAGTAATCTTCAGTATTATCGTGTGTCGACTATTGCATTACTCTAGAAATTTGTAATACTCGAAAACGTGAAAACGAAAGGACACGTTATCGCAAAGCTGCTCTCTTTGAAAGTTACATGAAAAAAAACAACAAACAAAAACATGTTCGACTACCGTGAACTGCATAAATGGCTTACAATAATTTATTTTGTTCTATAGTTCGTAATTTTAAACTTCTGCAGATGCTAAAAGTAAACATCACATCATTTCCCGCTATGTCAAAGTGGCCGTATTGAATGATAACAAAAAATGTTTGTGTGTCATGGACGCTGTCTGACAGTTTAAGAGTTGAGTTTGTTGTGAGGCACTTAGCTGCTTTTTTCTTTCATATATTAGAAGCACTTCAAAGCAGTTGTTGCGTATATACCTTTTTTTTCTTTTTTCTTCCTTATCCTAATGACATAGGTTCAAAGAATTTAAATTAAAATCATTATCATCCGCATGCTCTTAAATATCTAGAAGATATCTATGGTATTGCAAAGAACAGAAAACATAAATTAGTATAAATGAGCTTCTATAAGGTGAATTATTTTGGTGCAACTTCAACTCCATTTATAACGTCAGTGTTAATCTTTAATGTTAGAAAATAATGTTGCGTTAAAGATGAAGAGCTATCTGTGGTAAAGATGAAGCAGTTTTTTTTAAAGTAAGTAATAATGAAGGTATTCTGCTTTTCTGTTAATTATTCACTCACTCGATCGCCATGTATTACCTCCGCAATTCAATTGTACTAGATGTATGGCTGCTCTTCTCCAAGCCGAGGTATAATCAATTCCACTTTCAGGTAAGATCCCTGGATTGTTTGCGGTGATCTTTATTCTGTGGTAAGATTAGTTTATGATATGCTCTCTATTCTGTGGTATTCTTAGTTTATGATATGCTCTCTATTCTGTGCTATGCTTAGTTTATGATATGTTCTCTATTCTGTGGTATTCTTAGTTTATGATATGCTCTCTATTCTGTGGTATTCTTAGTTTATGATATGCTCTCTATTCTGTGCTATGCTTAGTTTATGATATGCTCTTTATTCTGTGGTATTCCTAGTTTATGTTATGCTCTCTATTCTGTGGTATGCTTAGTTTATGATTATCCGGTTTTAAAGTTTCTTTTTATCTGAATATTCTTTCGTATTTTTTCCTTTCTTTTTGTTCCCATTGGCTGCTTTATTGGAAACGACACAACACCTTCAGGAATGAGGTTACCAGCTCATATATAAACCGCACACATGGAGTTTTCTGGAATGCACTTTCTTAAAGCAAGAATGATGAAGTGATGAATGTTATGTAGAAAACGTGTGTTTTGCTAATAAGACTAGGCGCGCATAGATATGTTTGTGAAACCGAAGATCTGAAAAGGATGCTAGAAATTGAATGCATGAAAAACATGCCTGAGTCATACATGATAAATAAAGAAAACTAGTAACATGACATGAGGTAAGAATCGACCTTTGAAAAAGGCATTTGCTGAAATACTGGATTGCTGTATGTTATCTATTTATACATGCTCATCTTACTTTCTGCTACTCACGTTCTTGCCTACTTTCCTTGCTCTCTATATCTGCTTTTGTAAAACTTACAGATACATCTCTGTCTACTTCTAAGAATCAGTGGACGCTGTTGTGTTGACATTAAATATTATGTTCGCGCAAGTGAAGATATTTGCAAATTTCAGATATTTTTGAAAGAATTTTTAAACCGTTGACTTCAATGAAGACCCAAATTCATGGAAAAGAGTTCCATGTCGGATTATTTTCCTTTCATTCACTAACAGCCGTTAAGCGCGGTGTAATCTAATGTGCTTTCTTGTTCAGACAGTCTTCAGAAGAGATTTTTCCCCCTGAGTAGAACTTGTCGCGTAACTGTTTAATCAGCTGAATCGATGGTCTAGCCAAGGTAACAGAAATGGAATCTGTTACCATTAGTATCAAACCCCCCGCGTTCTAACCATACAGCCACTTCAGCTGTCTTTCAGATGATTACACAAATCCTAGTTTCCGTGCCATTAAGGCATAGAGGAAAAGGAGGGGAGGTGGTGAGGTGTTAGGCCGATATTTCCAAAATATTCGTCACATGAAAATGGCCGCATTTACTTTCCCAGGTACCCATTTTTAGAGGTTGGTTGGAAGTCGGGGTCTTTATGGTGTGATGTTACCAGAAAAAAAAATCCCTAAATCTTTCAGATAGTTGCTTGTTTTATTCTTGGTGTACAGCTTCTGTGGGTAACTCTTGTGTCGAATGATGCTATTCTTATGGATGATAGCGATAGCAGCTTGCCTGTTGTTTGCTTTCTTCTTGTTCTGATGTGTTAAGACCTATACAAGAAACAAAAATCGGTGGATGTAAATCCAGTTTGCTTTAGCATCAGTGTTACTGTTAGTTTCAGCATTAATTGGACCGCAGAAATACGTTATATATGTCATAGTTTGGAGATAAGTGAGCTTAATTGTGAAAAATAAGTTTCTTTCCAACGCATTTCTCGGTCCTTGATGTTACGAGTTGACCCCTTCCCCTTTTCGAAGAATAAAAGAAAACAAATTAATCATCTTTTGATGTATGAAAATAGTCGAAAATGAATTACAAATATTCTAAATGGCAAGCTGTTCCTGATTAAATGCAGAGAATACTTAATAACGTTGAAACTTAATATTTCTTTTGACAAAATCCTACTCTTACTTTCTTGCGTGTGTTGCATGCTGACCTGACATGGGCATTACATTCCATACTTTGTTTTGTTTCGTATTATTTTCACAACTGTCACGAATTACTCTTTGTTACCTTTGAAAAGCTAGACTGAATAAACACATGTGCTCGGATGAATGTGTACAATCGTTGGAAGTCATTATCTTCTTGTTCTGATGGTCCGGGACAACAACAACAACAACACACACACACACAAAAACGGACACATATTTTTTTTCAGTAGAGGTAAAAGTAAAAGTGCAGCCGCAAGCATGTGAAAATTGTTAGGACTTCATTGTGACAAAGTTAGAAACAAGCATTTGCTTGACAGCTGGCACTACTGAAATCTTGAAACAATGAACTCACGTGTCGTTTTTGTTACGTCTAAAAGCTTACTGGAGGCATTTTTAAAAAAATGAAAATACGTCTTTTTTTGTAAAAAAAAAAAAAACCTTGTCTTATGGCAGTCAGTGTTACATCCGTTTGAGTTTTTAAAAAATGAAATCCTTCTTCTGAAAATTGCAACGCCTTTGATTTATTAAGGTACTTATATATAAAATTTGCAATATAAATCTCAATCACTTGTACAGCCATTTTAGTTTTAGGACTACTTGTGTTTGGTAAGCCGATATTATGCCTAATTGTGTACAGGTATATGCATTTCCAGCTCTCCAATCTCAAGTGATACGAATTTGTACCTTAGTACACCGCGCTTAGACCTAAATTCAGAAGAATATTGCGATTACTTTTTGCGACTATTGGAAGTCTGAAGAATCCACATCTTTGGTGTCACATTACGCATTGTAGTTTGGTAAAGAGAATCATAATGTCATTTCGTTTCTTCTTCTTAAGCTATTTGTGAAGAGTTGGTGCTTGCATAGTCATACGCACTTGAACATTCACTTTAGCATATCCAGGAGTTCATAAACTTCAAACGACTGTAGACACCAAATGGATGTCCCCAAATCCGTTCGCTAAAACTATCATCATCATCATCATCATCATCATGTGCCGTGCCGACTGGCGTTGGCTATTATGCTAAGAGTACACGATCCTTCATGCAAGCCATCAGCTCAGTTGGTGATCTCCTCCCACGCCATCCCGTCAGACTGTCCAGTATCATTTCTCTTGTTCTTCCTCTTGATCTTATTCCCTCTATTTGTTCTTGTGTTATAATATTTTCAATGCCCACTCATCTCATTGCATGCCCTATGAAAGTACATTGTCTCTCTCTCTCTCTCTCTTATCCTTTTTGACAGGATTTTTTTATCTCTCCAGCTCTTCTTATACATTCTTCATTAGTTATTTTTGCTGTCCAGGGGATTCGCAACATTCTTCTAATAAACCACATTTCTGCTGCTTCCAATGATTTTTGTGCAGACCTGCCTATTTGTCCATGATTCACTTCCATATAACAAGATAGCTTTATCATCAGCAGTTATGTAGCAGCATGACTTAAAATTTAAAAAAAATGCACAGAACGCAGAGGCATCATAGACAACGACTTCGAGCATGCGGCTGGAGGCTGAGGTAGTGGCCAAAGCTATAGCTTTGCCTAGTTCGGCAGGACGAAACACACGGTGTGGTGGTGATGGACTCTTAAAGCATGCTTCGCAAGACAGAAAGGGGTTTTGCGGACATGCTGGAGTGGAAGGCAATGCGGTAGCCAGGACATGAGGGTGTGGGAGGCAATGAGGTAGCCAGTACATGCCGGGGTGAGAGGCAATGAGGTAGCCAGGACATGGGGGAGTGGGAGGCAATGAGGTATCCAGGACATACGGGGGTGGGAGGCAATGAGGTAGCCGATCACGTCGTTCGTAACGCTATCGCAAAAGGTGTGATTCCCATGGAAAGGTCAGATAAGCTGAAGTCAGTGGGGGGAAGAAACTAGGCCAGGAAGAGGAAAATGGATGTGCTGATAATATATATCTACAGAGGACGAAGGAAAGAGGTGTGAGGATGGGGTAAGCAAGACCCGGATGGCTGACTGGTAGAATTCCAAGTTGCCCAAACCATCAACTGACTGGCACAGCTGGTTTCATACTCCTCGGTGGTTACTAAAACAGAGAGCAGAAGATGTATAGGTTTGCCCTGAGAACGGGTGATGCTGATTCCTAGATTCAAGATTCAATGACTTCCCAAAAAAATGACAGTATCTTGGCTGTACTTTACACACAGATAGCTAGGAACAGAATAACTGAAACAAAGTTCTAATCTAACAATGATTTTTAAACATACTGCTCCAGGAATAAATCCTGCATCCTTATCATCTGGTTCCTTGTTATACTCCAGGTTAAGAACCTCTGGTCAATACACATAACATATTTGTACTAATTTAGATAGAATGTCTGGAACAGAGTGAAAGTTGTTTGATTACGGGGGACTCTCATCCTTCCGAAAATTAAGTTTGTTTCTTCGAGTCTCCTGGATGTAAATGATTTCCCTGGTAAATAGAAATGTAACCATATTATTTGCTTCCTATAATCGTCACTAATTTCTCATATCATAACATCATTACGCTTGTGTCAGTGCACATTAACCATTAATAGCCTATACAAGGAGTATGTAGTTACAAGAAGGCGAAGATAACATAATTATACGAAGCGGAACTCTTATGCACCGTAGCAACAGCGGGGATTACACTTTGATTGCATGTACAAGTATGTTCACTTTCGTGTTGCAAGAACTGTGCGAGTATTCTTCGGTTCTTTATTTTCAGAAAAGATCCTAGCCTACTCATTTTGCTGGTAAAGGTTTTGTTTTTGCCAGAAAATGGCAAGTTTCTCCACGCGATTCATCTGTCTAAATTGGGTTTTTTTTTTTTTGGATATTGGATAGTGCTAATGTTCTGCCAGTTACTGACATACTTACCCGTTCACGTTTCCTGCGCTGAGTCTGTTCTGCCTGTCACTTAGATATCGAGACTGTTTTCTCTCAAGATCTATATCTGGACATTTGGTATCAGCAAATGAAGATGGACAACTTCCATTCCGCAAGAAGGACTATACGAGTAGTGGCTATGGGAGTGGTCAATTAATCTAAGGAAACCTTGAATACTTGCATAATATACGGGCAAACATTGGAATCTGAATTAATAGATCGTTATAAATACGAATTCTGGTGTACGTAATAACTCTATATAGAATAGCATTTATTTATGATAGTGGAAGCACAACTCACTATTTTATAGCACTAAGATGGACACCACAGGGGAGCAGAAGTAAGGGTAGACCAAAAGAGACATGGAGAAGAACAACAGAAAGGATGTTGAGCAATAGAGGGCTCACCTGGGCAAGAGCAGAAAAAAAGGCGAAGGACAGGCATTTGTGGAAAACCCTTGCGGAAGCCCCATGTGCCCTGGGCACTTAAGGTTCAGAGAGAGAGAGAGAGAGTGGAAGCACTAGGAGTAGGTATAACTACAGGGGAAGTAATAACAATAATAGCAGTTGCAGTGACGCTGGCAAGCGGTAATGTGGTTGCAGTCCACGTGTGCTGTACTCGGGTAAGGTCAAATGCGAGTATTTATGGGTCTGAGTTCCGTCAATAACCTTTATTTTCCTTTCTGCAACTAATCTTCTGACAAGTCTGTGTATGTGTGTGTGTATGTCTCGTAAATAGCGTTAACCTAGTGCACTTCGCATTGCAGAAAGATATTCTAGGCACTAGAATTATAACTGATGTGCTGTGGTGGTATTAATAGTAGCAAGTGTGGCAGTTATATATATATATATGTCAGATGAAGAATAGTCCATATACGAGTTGGTACTTGTAGAAAGGCTGCAATCTTCTAGACTGTTAGGCAACTTTCGAGCGAAGACGCTGTCCGATTTGGCAAGCCAGTGACCCATAGGTGACATGCTGCGTCAGGGCTGGCCAACCATGGTCGATCAAGACCCTGCACCGCCTCTCTGTTGTTACGTTATTACGCCCAGTAACAGGCCTAGTCTGGATAGTGGGTCAGGTAGAACTCCTGTTTTCTTACTGTTAAGATATACTGGGGGGTACGGTGTTGAAAGGCCCTTATTTCCACCACTGTCGGCACATGAAAGTCTGATCACGCCTGGCCGCATTTACTTTCCTTGATTTATCTCGTACCCATTTTTAGATGCTGGATGGACCAGCGGGGGCAGGGAGCGCCATAATCCCCATGGTGGTGGAGTCTGCTAAAGAAGTACTACACACCCTCTGTTTTTTTTAGCTCCAGTCAGAGACTGAAGAAAATATCCGCCGTCATCCATTCCCGGACCTAGACGATGCTGTGCTACCTATGGGAGATAGAAGAAGAAGAAGAAGGAGAAGGAGGAGGAGGAGGAGGAGAAGAGGAGGAGGAGGAGGAGAAGAAGAGGAGGAGGAGGAGGAGAGAGAGGAGGAGGAGGAGGAGGAGGAGGAGGAGGAGAGGAGGAGAAGAGGAGGAGGAGAAGAAGAGGAGGAGGAGAAGAAGAGGAGGAGGAGAAGAGGAGGAGGAGGAGGAGGAGAAGAAGAAGAAGAGGAGGAGGAGGAGGAGAAGAAGCTGGGGAACTCACAAAACAGAGCTTGTAACCTCAGAGCATCTCGGAGAAAGACTGCGAGAAAGATTCGGAGAAACACTTGATGACTGTGGAAGCTGCGAACAAAGGAGAGAGATGGATTGGTTTAAGAAAACAAGCGAAATGAAATAAATAAAAGAATCTATCTTCGGCTGCTATAAAGCAAACAGTGCGAAACGAATTTAGGAATGGTGAGGCAGAAAGAAAAGTCGACTAACGGGAGCCACAATATAATCAACAACGTGCATTATGCAAGCGTAGTTGCTATAGCAACAGTAACAAGTTTGTTTTTCTTTGCTAGTAATACAGTTATAGTTGAAGGCCGTCTGTTATCTGTTGCTTTTATTACAGTCGGGAACAAAAAATTACGACTCTAATATTTTAAAATGGTTCCTGCCAAACATTATTGATCTTCAGATGGGATGTTTGAAGAATACAGCGACAATATAGGCAACACCCCTGGGGCAAGATGACTCCAGTATAAACGTTCATAATAGACAATATTGCTTAGTTCCGCGGTTTCGCGTCCAGATTATTTTTTTTAATAAACCCAAACAATAAAAAAAACTTGGCAACAAAAACTTGACAGCAACGAAACTAAATATTAATCTGTGGAACAGAAAGTGAAAATGTTCAGTTCAGTTTTGGATTTTAATATATTGTAACATCCAGACAGGAGACATTAAACGCTGGAACAAGTTCAAGTCATGAACTAGATAGACGTCTTCGTCTTACGTGGTCCTGCGCCATACATCGCATTGTTTCTGGAGCTAGTTTTCCGCTTCAGATAGGTAAGTTGCTCGTTGTGATTGTGGACGTTTTGTTGGTGCCTGCTTTGTTGTAGCTCTTCACCATTTACGTGCTAGAAAGAACTAGGGCGAAGGTGCTGTCCAGTCTGACAATCAGGGACTCATAGCTGATATGACACCATCAGGGTTAGTGACCCGTTGGTGATATGACAGCATCAGGGTTAGTGACCCGTAGGTGATATGACAGCATCAGGGTTAGTGACCCGTTGGTGATATGACAGCATCAGGGTTAGTGACCCGTAGGTGATATGACAGCATCAGGGTTAGTGACCCGTAGGTGATATGACAGCATCAGGGTTAGTGACCCGTAGGTGATATGACAGCATCAAGGTTAGTGACCCATAGGTGATATGACAGCATCAGGGTTAGTGACCCGTAGGTGATATGACAGCATCAAGGTTAGCGACCCATAGGTGATATGACAGCATCAGGGTTAGCGACCCGTAGGTGATATGACAGCATCAGGGTTAGCGACCCATAGCTGATATGACAGCATCAGGGTTAGCGACCCACAGCTGATATGACAGCATCAGGGTTAGCGACCCACAGCTGATATGACAGCATCAGGGTTAGCGACCCATAGCTGATATGACAGTATCAGGGTTAGAGAATTAAAGCTTACCAAGACCCACCTCTTCGTTGGTGCATCCAGTAACAGGCTTAGCCTGACCAGCGGAGTCGAGAATCACCATAGTCCCCGTGGTGGTGGTGGTGGAGTCTGTTAAAGAAGCATTCACGCCTCCTGCTTTTTAGCTGTACTCCGGGACTGAGAAAATATCTGCCATAACCCGCCCTCAAGCAAATACGATGTTGTGCCTCAACACCTTCACAGCATCGGCTGCAAAGAGCACCAGCTGGAGTTACAGGAAGAAGAAGAAGAAGAAGAAGAAGAAGAAGAAGAAGAATTGTAGTTCTCTTTCATCCATCATAAGTTTGTAGTTTTTCTTCCTTTTTCTTTTTATACGCAGTTTTCTAGTGACAAAGAAAGTTTTACTTATGCCTGTAGTCGGACACTAGGAAGCCAGACAGAAGTGACTTTCAGCATAATATAACAGATAACAAGCACTGAGTTCACGTATGTGAACATTTTCTTTTTTGTTTCTAAATCAGAAAAATTTTTTAAAAAACGCATTCACACACATACTGAAAATACCTGTACTGCGAGCGCGCAGCAAAAGTACTCCATAAAACACACGTACAGGACAAAGAAATAGAGAAACAAGGGTAACCTATAAGTTCACATGAATGACATACAACTAATAAGAATGGAGGGAAACATTATGAAAAAGGGAATGTCTAGCTGTGACTTGCACGAAGCTGCGTCCGAGAGTGCGGGTGGTGGAGTGTAGTTATTGTTTAAACGATGACTTGAGAGGTTTTGGTATCACAGCTTTACTGCAGCAGCTTTGTGTACATTTATATATTTAGTCTTATACATTAGTTGCCTGGGTAACTGAGTGGTTATACGCTCTGTTTTTACAAATCCAGTGGCATCGGGTTCAAGTCTCAGCAATGGGATTTCTTTCTGGTACACGCCAAAAAAAGTCCCAGGATCCACACAGCCTCTAAAAAATGCCAGCAGGCGTGATACTGACCATCTCACTCTTTCATGTGCGGAAGGTCTTTGAAATACGGTCCTAACACCGTATCCCCAATATGCCTTAATGCACGGAAAAGGGAATTTTATCTTTTTTTTAAAACATACTTATACCCCAATACAATTCGTCTGTTACTATACGAAAACTGATGAAACCTTTTGTAGGCCGAAATAGCGTAAGAGAGGAAGCAGTTTTCCTGTTTTCGCCTTTTTTTCGTTCATAGAAGAGGTAATAGTCTTCAGATTACTTTCACTTAGCGCAAACATGTACTGCACTAACTGCACATCTTTCGTAAAAGCAGAGTTGCGTAAAGAAAATTGTCGAAAATCGCGAGATACATTTATTTATACCTACAATTATTTTTTAAAAAATGAATTGTTGTAAATACGCATCCAAACATGGCCACTTAACAAATCACTAGAAAAGAGAATAACAGCGTTTGAAATGAAATGTTACAGAAGGGCACTTAGAATATCACGGATAGAACGAAAATCAAATAAAGAGATATTGATGGGATTAGGTGTCGCGGAAAACTGACTATGTTAACACCGTACAAATTAGAAAGCTGAGACACTTCGGCCATACAAGAGACACAACAGCTTGGAGAGGCTGATAAGAGAAGACATAGTGCCCGGCAAAAGGGAAAAGGGACAGCTTCGCCACAGATGGACTCAGGACATCACGGAAAGTCTGGATGTGTCACTTCAAGACGCCAGTCAACTTACGCAAGACCGCATAGCATTCAGGGAGAATGTGAGATTGACAGCGTTCTGGAAAGGACACGTCACATGAATGAATGAATTGCCTTAAAGCTTCTATACAAACAGTAGATTATTTTAAAAAATTAAAAGCAACCTTTTTTCCTAAATGAAAATCACAGTTTAGACTTTCATTTTATTCATTTAGTAACAAACAAGACGGAAAATAGGAAATAAGATAAAATGGGGATTTATTTTTTATATGCTGAGATCAGTCTCCCTAATATATGTTATACTATCCCTTTCCATAACTTTTTTTTATAACCAAGAAATCCTGTTATACACAGTGACACCTGCACGTAGAGTGGAAAACGAAATTGATCAGTTTTATCAAATCTATCCTCATATTCCATGAGAGAGCTTCACTTGCAAGACTTGGATCATAGTTAATGTCTTTATCTGAAAAAAAATCTTAGAGTAACATATACTGGAAAGACTAGTTTTAGATTTGGTGACTGCGTTTAAGAACAAAAATATCTTCGAATAATATATAGTGGAGAGACTAATTTTAGATTTTGTGACTGCGTTTAAGAACAAAAAAGTCTTAGAGTAGCATACAGTAGAGAGACTAGTTTTAGATTTGGTGACTGTGTTTAACAGAAAAAAAGTTTTATAGTAACATACAGTGGGGAGGGGGACTAGTTTTAGATTTGGTTTTTTCTGCAAGAACTTAATATCGATGAAGGATTGCTAGTAAAGAAGATTAAACGGAGAAAACCTAACCATTTTGGACATATTAAACGTCATGAGAATTTAGACAATACAATTTTGGAAGGGTGCATAATGGGAAAAAGAAAGAGAGGAAGACCAAGGTGAAGATGGCTGCAAGACATCGGTGAAAATCTGCGAATCGGTGCATTAGCAGCAGGGCATCTTGCTTACAACCGAGAGGCCTACAGGAGAGCTGTTCAGGAGGCAAAGTTCCGCAATGGACATGCAAATGACTGACTGACTGACTGCGTTTAACACCAAAAAAAAAAAAAACCACTTCTGTGACATCTCCTAGAATTCCTCCTATCCGCCCAATGGATAAGGCGGACTCCCACGTCACTCACTGCTGTCAATAAATGTCACACTAATTCCAGATATCCCTGAGTAGTTGAAAACTGCCTTATATGTGACTTCGGAATCCTGAAACCAGGCACATTAAATTTCAGTTTAAGCTGGGGAAACTCCCTAAGCCTGTCTGCTACCTGTCCATTTCTACGTGCAAAGTCTACTTTAGATCCTTATTCCAGTTAAAGCTGTCTGTTCTATCCATCTCTAGCTTGACTGGATAACACCTCCCCCTCCCCCACACTGGCATCTCCATCCTTGTTTTTCACTCTCAGACTATTAGAATGTCTCACAAAACCCAACCTACATATAAAGATTTTCTCCATGTACTTTGTTTCGTTACAGCCGTCCATAAGTCAACAGGAAAATTCAAATGTATTAGGTTTTTCCTTCTTTTTGTTTCATTTCTATTTGTTGTAGAACTTTTCGTTTTTCTAATCTGTAAATTAATTTGTTTCCCCTCCTGCATGTTAATATATGAATGAAGACGAAAGTCAGAACGAGGCAGATGTGTCTTTCTTTAAAGAATAAATCTGTTTCCACCATGAATAACTTCTAACCCATGTACAGGGTTCTCACAAAATGGATCGGTTGGATGAAGAAAATAGAAACTTTCTCGTTACAAGAACCTGAAACCCCAGTCCGTCGATGACTGACGTCGCTGAGATTGCCTCCCCTTAACATACATTTTTAAGGTCTCATTTCTTTTCACACTCCTGTCATTTACCGGCTCTTGTTCATTGTCCAGAGTACGCAAGCTGCGTGGATCTTCTCCTAGAGCACCACTCTGTAGATCCCAGCTTCCCAAACATATTTAAATCTTTTCTAATACAGCCCCGAGAAGTGCTATATCCCTTCAACGACACAGCGTCTCATTTTAATCGCCCTCAGCGTAGCTGATTCTGCATTGAGCATTAACAAACTTTGAACCAGAGAATATTTCAAATCCACTCAAATCTTCATATCATCAAACAAAACATTGATATTTCATTCTTAAAAGCTTCAGATATGGGGATTATGTAAAATTCTTTATAAATAAATAAATGTAGAAAAACCAGAAATAGCAAAAGAGATGGATTTTACAGGACGATGTGCTGAATACAATGGATCTGTTTAGCTACGAGCTATATACGTGAACGTGATTTGCTGGATGTGTCACAATCTGACACGAAACTGGATGTCTGAAATAAAATGAGTTCCTTTCTTTTCTCTACATTTATGACCCTCGTCAGGGGCCGTGTTCAGCAAGGAAGCTTTTGTTTGCGATGTGCCCTTCTTTAATTCTTGACATTGATGCTCTCGTTTATTAGTTATGTCGTGCTGACATTGCCTATTGCTCGTCTTTTATCGTTGCTACTCAAGCTTCTGTGTTTGGCTCCAAAAGTCGCGGTTGCTTGCCAGTTATGCGCAGCCAATGAAAGCTTCGAAATAAATGTGCATTTGATAATTATAAACTCAACGCCTGGCGAGCATAATGTAAAATAACCACTTTATTTCTTTTTTTTTCTTCTTCTATCTTGCGCTATTTCTCCGATGATTAATCTAGCTTCAGACACGAACTTTAGTCTCAAGGGCTGTTAAAATTACTAAACAACTGTTTGCGAAGAGGAATCGGTTTGAGGGCCCCTGCTGAGGCCCAGACTATAGCAAGCAGCAAGACTCTCATAAACTACTTTTTCTACAATCATTGGTAAACTGTTACAAGGAAGGAGGTTACTGGAGTGGATAATAGGTCTATTCACAAGATGATGTTTCCGCTTTTAATGCCCTGTCTGGAGTGTGAAAATTCATGTATTCATGCCTCTGTCATATAAAGGCAACCTATCAAGCCTCTGTCATATAAAGGCAACCTATCAAGCCTCTATCATATAAAGGCAACCTATCAAGTTCTTCTGAATAATCTCAGACTGTCATTTGTCTGTATAGTATTTGGAGACGGTCATTTTGACCTAGGAATATTATACTTCGGGAGTTCTTAACAAGATGGTGGGGTATGGGAACCACATGATGGGGTATGGGAACTAGATGAAGGAGGTGTGGGAACCACATGATGGGTACATGGGAACCAGATGTCTGGGGTATAGGAACCACATGACGGATATACGGGGACCAGATGAAAGGGGTATAGGAACCAGGCAAAGGGATATGGGAACCAGGTGAAAGGGGTATAGGAACCAGGCAAAGGGATATGGAAACCTGATGATACTGTATGGGAATCAGGTGATGGTGGTATGGGAGCCAGATGATAGGAGTGTGTGAATCACATGATAGGGGTATGGAAAGCCGATGACAGAGATATGAGAGGCATATGATAGAATATGAGAGGCAGATGATAGACATATGAGAGGCAGATTATATATATATATATATGAGAGGCAGATTATAGATATATGGAAAGCCGATGACAGAGATATGAGAGGCATATGATAGACATATGAGAGGCAGATGATAGACTATGAGAGGCAGATTATATATATATATATATGAGAGGCAGATTATAGAGATATGAGAAGCAGGTGATAGAGATATGAGAGGCAGGTGATAGAGATATGAGAGGCAGATGATAGACGGAGTGGGGGGCTGTACCAGATTATATAAATTTTGAAACCAGGTGATGAGAATGTGGAGCACGATCTGAATATTTTTAAAAATATTTTCTTGTTAGATCTGAATGTTTTGTATGTGTTTTTTTCCTTGCGGCTGTGATGTGTCTAGACATCCACATGTCAAATAAAACCAAGCTGTTGACATCTTCGACGGTCATGCTAGCATCTAACAGAACTGGTGATGATGATTTCCACATTCTAGTTAAGGGAGTACATGGACATATTGAGAAAGGGGGGGGGGGGGGAGAAGAGGAAGGGTCTGTAATAGTACAAAGGTTGAGAACACCTGCTACCGTGGATCATGTGTTTCGGGTTTATCTGCCCCGTTTTTCTAAAATTATTTTTGGGCGTGCTTTTTTTACGAGTAGATTTAAATCGGCGGTTTGTATACAATCCTCGCTGCTTTCTCACCCTCTAACATACCACTGGACACCAAGAAACTGCTAACAGTATGTTTATACCGACCTTGTGCTACCAACGGCAGATATGGACACTAACTCAGAAGCAAGGAAATAAAATATCTACTCCGGGGAGGGGGGGGGAGTAGACTAAACTGGTGCAACGAAAACCACAGTGTCACGCTTCTGTGACCCACCGAGAATATAGGCCCAAGCCCCACGATGCTCTGAGCCTCCATCCTAAATGAGACTATCGCGAGAACCACAGGAGTAAATTCGGTAGGATCACGGGGCGATCTTGATGGTAGAAGCGAATGAAGAAGAAGAAGAACAAGAAGAAAATATCTGCATGCGGCATGAGGTGCCTAGGAAAAGCAGTAAACGTCACTAGGATGGACAAGATAAGAAATGACGACATACGACAAATTGGAAGAAATCACATCGTACCTGCAGTATATAGAAAAACAACAAAGAATTAAGTGGTTTGGTTACTTAACGAGAATGCCACATATACAGCCAAGTCGCAACGGCCTTCAACCAAAGAACTACAGGACTACAAATAAAGAGGAAGACCCCCGAAAAAAAAAAGATGGATAGATGGAGTTGAAGAAAACACTCATAAATTGAGGCATAAACATCACTGAGGCCAATCATGTGGCCCAAAAGACGCTAACTGTATCTCCCCTGGACACCTCATGGTAACAGAGGAAGGATAAACGTATGTAAATTTTGTATACAACGACTTGTTTCTTTATGGATCAAAATCCTCACGTGAGACGGAGTTTCCGGCGGGAAGACAGGGAGCTGTATGGTAACAGCAACAATCTTATCTATAACAGATAAGAGAACTGAATAATTAAACAAGCTGAAAGGCACTACACCAGAAACCTCTCTCTCTCTCTCTCTGTGTCTCGTTCATGTTTACCGTGGAAACGATCAACGGTTGTCATCGAAACTGACAGAATCTGGTAAACATTCTTCTAGAAGATTAGAAACAAAGAAGTTCTGTTGCAAATGGAAGGTTATACGCTGAAAGAGACCACATTGTGCAGAGAAGATAATGCATTAGCAGAGAATTCAGGAAAAAAATGCTTCCCCTGGGAACAATTGTATTAAGAACACATTTATCTTAACATAGTCTTTCTGAGACAGGGGGCATAGATCTGTTTGCTTAAAAACTCTGACCGACTTCTGTAACCCAGAAACCTGTAGCAACCAACACTAATTATAATTGTTATTTTGTAAAATGTAATGTCAGGTTGGTGGACGGATGGGGACATGGAGATCGCCGACGGGGATGAGGAAAATCTGGTGTGAAACCAATGAATCCAGGACGTGACAAGCCTATGGGCCTTTACAACAATGGTTATCATAATGATGTAAACAAAACAGAGCCAGCAGACTATAGGTGGCAGGAAATGGATATCTTTGAGACACTCATCAGATTCCTCATCCCAAAGTCGGAGTGTCTCTGTGGAACTGTCTCAAAGCCGTCTGGACAGCCAGCGTTACATGCTGGGTCCAACGTGAAGAAGGGGCTTCAGTACAGCTACCAGAGGCTGGAAAACAAAGTTTTGGCCAGGCCAGAATACACCAGTCTTCATGGCAGTCTGAGCAAGACCACAATCTGCCCTAGCAAGGAAAGGTGCTGAAGATGGAGGTACCCGGCCAAAGGGCGCATCGCAAAAATCTGGGTACCATGCACCATCGCCAATGTGCATACAAAGTGAAAGAAGAAGAAGAAGAAAAAGAAGAAGAAAAAGAAGAAACGCTAGAGAGACACTGAATCCAAGATATATTAGAAAGCAGTATGACACATGGGTATCAAGAGCATTAATTAACCAACATAAAAATGATATCGGATAAATGAGAATGCTTTGGTCTTTCTTCATTACTATCATTTTCGCATCTGAGAAATGACCATTATTCAGTTTAATTAAAACATATAAATAATAGGACAGAGGCCAGAAAAAAGTAAATAATAAGATAAGCACATAAATGGGAACATTTGCTATAACAATCTAATATTTCCACCAAATGTCAATAGTGTTTTTAAAAAAGCCAAAACAACAAATAAACACACACACACACAGAAAACTGAAAACGACGCTATCAGAAATTGTTCTGACACGAAGTTGGAGCAGAAAATGTATCTAGAGTATCATCATCATCATCATCATCATCATCATCATCGCCTTTCACTCCCTTGAGAGCATAGGCCACGGATAAAGGCTCTCCAGCTAGCCCTGTTCTTGAAATTATTCTCTGCTTCCTTCCATGTGTATCCCTTGTCTCTGAGCACTGTCATAATTTCTCTTCTCCAAGTAAGTCTAGGTCTTCCTCGTTTTCTGTTTGCTTGAGGATTCTATGTCAGTGCCTGTCTTGCTATGCTGGTGTCGGGTTTTCTCAGAGCGTGGCCAATCCACCTCCACTTCCTAGACATGATTTGTAGGTTCATAGGTTCTTGTCCTGCCCTTTCCCAGACCTCCTCGTTCCTGATCTTGTCCTGCCATTTAATGTTTAAAATCCTCCTCAAGCAGTAGTTCATGAATGTTTGTATCGTCTGTTGTACTGTCTTGGTCATAACCCATGTATCCGAACCATATAGCAGGACAGTCTTTACGTTTGTATTGAAAAACCTAAGTTTGGTTCCTGTTGTGATGTTCTTAGATGCCCATATTTTATTAAGTTGGATAAATCTGTCCTGGCCTTGGTTATTCTAGCTTTAACATCCTTTTCTGTTCCCCCCGTATTTATTCACTAGAGTATAGTAAGGGGGACATGAAAAAGTAACTGACCGAGAAAAATGGAGAAAATAAACAATGTTGTAGAAGCCCAGCTACAGGTATCGGAGTGTCTCCTCCTAGAGAGATCAAAATAGACAGCTGTCCAGATGGTACAGAAGACAGTAGACAGGGAAAAGACTCCAGGTGGTAAAGTATGTTGAACTTTAGCTGAAGAAATGGCTGACAGGTGCTGCCGCGGGGAATGTCTTGTCTTGTACCATAAGCATCGGATAGGATATAAAGGGAAGAAATCATTTTACTTTCTGATGACCGTTATTGTCGTTGCGATGTATACATTTTGCTGTGTAGGTGGTTGCTAACGTAGGCAAGAAACTCTCTGTTGTAGAGAGAAAAAGAACAACACACCTCCTCGGATCATCGGAGAAGTATCGTTGCTGTTACCATAAAATACTGTACATGTCTTTGTGTAGATTGTTGCTGCCACTACATCATGCACATCTTTGTGTAGGTCAATGCTGCCACTACATCATGCATATCTTTGTGTAGGTCGGTGCTGCCACTACATCATGCATATCTTTGTGTAGGTCGGTGCTGCCACTACATCATGCATATCTTTGTGTAGGTCGGTGCTGCCACTACATCATGCATATCTTTGTGTAGGTCAATGCTGCCACTACATCCTGCATATCTTTGTGTAGGTCGGTGCTGCCACTACATCATGCATATCTTTGTGTAGGTCGGTGCTGCCACTATATCGTGTATATCTTTGTGTAGGTCGGTGCTGCCACTACATCCTGCATATCTTTGTGTAGGTCGGTGCTGCCACTACATCATGCATATCTTTGTGTAGGTCGGTGCTGCCACTATATCGTGTATATCTTTGTGTAGGTCGGTGCTGCCACTACATCGTGTATATCTTTGTGTAGGTCGGTGCTGCCACTACATCATGCATATCTTTGTGTAGGTCAATGCTGCCACTACATCCTGCATATCTTTGTGTAGGTCGGTGCTGCCACTACATCATGCATATCTTTGTGTAGGTCGGTGCTGCCACTATATCGTGTATATCTTTGTGTAGGTCGGTGCTGCCACTACATCCTGCATATCTTTGTGTAGGTCGGTGCTGCCACTACATCATGCATATCTTTGTGTAGGTCGGTGCTGCCACTATATCGTGTATATCTTTGTGTAGGTCGGTGCTGCCACTACATCGTGTATATCTTTGTGTAGGTCGGTGCTGCCACTACATCATGCATATCTTTGTGTAGATTGTTGCTGTCATTACATCATGCATATCTTTGTGTAGATTGTTGCTGTCACTACATCATGCATATCTTTGTGTAGATTGTTGCTGTCACTACATCATGCATATCTTTGTGTAGATTGTTGCTGTCACTACATCATGCATATCTTTGTGTAGATTGTTGCTGTCACTACATCATGCATATCTTTGTGTAGATTGTTGCTGTCACTACATTATGCATATCTTTGTGTAGGTCGGTGCTGTCACTACATCCTGCATATCTTTGTGTAGATTGTTGCTGTCATTACATCAGTCATATCTTTGTGTAGGTCGGTGCTGTCACTACATGATGCATATCTTTGTGTAGACTGTTGCTGTCATTACATCATGAATATCTTTGTGTAGACTGTTGCTGTCATTACATCATGCATATCTTTGTGCAGACTGTTGCTGTCATTACATCATTCATATCTTTGTGTAGACTATTACTGTCATTACATCATGCATATCTTTGTGTAGACTGTTGCTGTAATTACATCATGCATATCTTTGTGTAGGTCGGTGCTGCCACTACATCATGCATATCTTTGTGTAGACTGTTGCTGTCACTACATCATGCATATCTTTGTGTAGACTGTTACTGTCACTATATCATGCATATCTTTGTGTAGGTCGGTGCTGTCACTACATCATGCATATCTTTGTGTAGGTCGGTGCTGTCACTACATCAAGCATATCTTTGTGTAGGTCAGTGCTGTCACTACATCATGCATATCTTTGTGTAGGTCAATGCTGCCACTACATCATGCATATCTTTGTGTAGGTCGGTGCTGTCACTACATCCTGCATATCTTTGTGTAGGTCAATGCTGCCACTACATCATGCATATCTTTGTGTAGGTCAATGCTGCCACTACATCCTGCATATCTTTGTGTAGGTCAATGCTGCCACTACATCATGCATATCTCTGTGTAGGTCGGTGCTGTCACTACATCCTGCATATCTTTGTGTAGGTCAATGCTGCCACTACATCATGCATATCTTTGTGTAGGTCAATGCTGCCACTACATCATGCATATCTTTGTGTAGGTCGGTGCTGCCACTACAACATGCATATATTTGTGTAGATTGTTGCTGTCATTACATCATGCATATCTTTGTGTAGATTGTTGCTGTCATTACATCATGCATATCTTTGTGTAGGTCGGTGCTGTCACTACATCATGCATATCTTTGTGTAGACTGTTGCTGTCATTACATCATGCATATCTTTGTGTAGACTGTTGCTGTCATTACATCATTCATATCTTTGTGTAGACTGTTGCTGTCATTACATCATACATATCTTTGTGTAGACTGGTGCTGCCACTACATCATGCATATCTTTGTGTAGGTCGGTGCTGTCACTACATCATACATATCTTTGTGTAGGTCGGTGCTGCCACTACATCATGCATATCTTTGTGTAGGTCTGTGCTGTCACTACATCATGCATATATTTGTGTAGGTCGGTACTGCCACTACATCATGCATATCGTTGTGTAGATCGTTAAGGGCGAGGCAACAATCACTTACCGATCTATATGTTGCCAGACCAGTATAATAAACAATCTGTATGTCGTCACACCACTATAACAAGCAGTCTGTTTCTCTTCACATCACTGTAACAATCTCATGGTTTGCCCATTGCAAATTTTGATCAGCCAAATCCTATTTTGAACGTATTAATCTTTTCGCCAAACATAAACCAATCACATTTAAGTTGAGCACGTATGACGCAGTTGTTCTTTCCTGACGATTCATTTATTCAGAGAAAACGTATAAAACTCAGTCTAACTAATTGGGCGTTATTCCTGGACAATCTGAGGAAAAAACTGAAGACGCTCTATGAAAAGCTGCCAGAACAGGGGGGAAAAAACTAGTTAAAATCATAGGGACAAAAAAGACTGACGATAAACTTTAGTGGACGTGTCTCGAGACAACTGAAGTCAGAGAATCTGACAAGAGCCGAGAAAGCTTCAGGCGAAGAAAATCGTGAGACCAGGAGAGAAAAATATCTGAACTTGATAACCACGTGGCACAGAAGAAGAAAGAAGCTCATCTGATTGGAAATACAAAGTACTGGAAAAAAAATGAAGAGTCTTTATCGTCAATGTCTGGTCATGTTTCAACAGATGAATAGGGGAAAAAAATGTTATTTCTCAGTTCAGATGAATTATTATGAGATCTTATTTCTCAGTTCAGATGAATTACTATGAGGTCTTATTTCTCAGTTCAGATGAATTACTATGAGATCTTATTTCTCAGTTCAGATGAATTACCATGAGATCTTATTTCTCAGTTCAGATCAATTACTGTGAGGTCTTATTTCTCAGTTCAGATGAATTACTATGAGATCTTATTTCTCAGTTCAGATCAATTACTGTGAGGTCTTATTTCTCAGTTCAGATGAATTACTATGAGACGCGCTGCTTCTGCACACAAGTGTAAGAATCCGCTCCGAGCTCGCTGTGTTTTCTGTCTATTCCCTTGAAATTGTTTTGGTTTTTCATGAATCCTTACTCTCTTAGGACTATTGTCCTCCCGTCGTATTTTAAGTGTTCCAGATGGTCAAATACGTAGGCATTCCACGGCAGTCACTCTATGCCCTTTCTGCAGACTTCTCACTCACACGGGAATGTGAAATTATTTCTACAGCGCGAGAAAACATTAAAGAGAAGAAGAAGAAGAAGAAGAAAAAAAAACCAACTAATAAAAATGTACGAATAAAATGAATGTGAATCAGAGAAGAAAGAGATTCCCAGGCGTAAAGAGTTGCACTTTAAAAGATATTTGAGAAACTAGCAGAGCTACATTTCTAACTTCAGATCACGGTAATAAGAGAAATCTGCCATATCGTATAAGAGCAGAGTGTTTACATTCTTCCTTGTTCATCCACTATCGCTATACCCATATAATTTCAACTCTGTATGTGCACTGTGTAAGGCCATAGACATTTACGTATATTGTTTATCTCGGGTTCAGGTCGTCGTATGTTGTTTACTTTGTGATGTTTTCACTGTAAATACGCCACTGAAAATGGCGTCATACTTCAAAGGCATGACATAAAGAAGAAAACGCACACACAAACACAACACAAGAAGAGGAACAGAGAAATGCAAACGTATTCATGAGATTCATTACTAGGAACACGATTATAACAGAAAACGTAAAATTACTCATTACTAGAAACACGATTATAATAGAAAACGTAAAATTACTCATGACTAGAAACACGATTATAATAGAAAACGTAAAATTACTCATTACTAGGAATACGATTATAATAGAAAACGAAACAATTATATATTACTAGGAACACGACTATAATAGAAAATGAAAAATTACTCATTACTAAGAATACGACTATAATAGAAAACGTAAAATAAGATCAACGTTTAGTTTAGATATATAGCCAGGGTTTAGGTTATTTTTTACGTATGTTGACCTACACAACCAGACTTCGTCACAGGGGTCTGGAGCATTGACAGAAGTTACAAAACTGCCATAGAAACCTGCTAAAACACTGAGAACATTATGATCTTATCAACATGAGTTAACACATGAACTCTGCTGAATTAAAAAAAAGGAAAAGGATGATGAGGAAAATAAGATAAGGAAGGGTTTTTTATGTTTTTTTTTTCCCGTCCGGTAGAGACTTGCTGAGGAAGGCATTGTCTGGCATTCTGCTCCTTTATCTCGTAACCTGGACACGGACAAACTCAGCCTCAGCCTAGTACAAGCGCACTGTGCACATAACAAGCTTTAATATTTAAAGCTCATAAAACTTCTATATTCCACACATATTCAACTATGAAACGTCTGTACTTCACACAAATCCGCATGTCCAGCCACAAAACATCTACATTCCACGTATATCCATGTGTTCAAGGACAAAACTAATACATTCTACATATATCCACATGTTCAAGGGGCAAAACCTCTACATTCCACACATATCCACATGTTCAGTGACAAAAACTCCACATTCCACACACGTTCAGTGACAAAACGTCTACATTCCACATATATCAACATGTTAAAGGACAAAACTTCTACATTCCACTGGTATTCACATGTTCCACGATAAAACAAACATCTAAGCCCAACTCCTGTCCGTATTATTCACAAAAGAAACATTTACTTCTTCATTCTTCAGTCTCCCTGCTTGTGTTCTCTGCAGCCGATGCGGTGAAGATGCTAAGGAACAGTATAATGTAGGATAGGGAGTAGGCCATGGCAGCTAATTCTTCAGCCCCTGAGTCCAACTAAAAATGCAGATGGTGTGCAAATAGTTCCTTAGCAGACTCCAGCACCATGGGGACTATGGCGATCCCTGTCCCATTAGCCATGTCAAGCCTATTACTGGGGCTACCAACAGGGATTTCAGACTGGGTCATGGTCAGCTATGTTTCACCAACTCTGACGCCAGCAAATCACCTATTAATAGCTTACTGCCAAAAGCTGACATGGTCTTCGCAAAACGTTTACATTCCACTCCTATTCACATGTTCAGAGACAAAACGTTTACATTCCGCTCCTAATCACATATTCAAAGACAAAACATGTACATTATCTCTCTCTCTCTCTCTCTGAACCTTAAGTGTCCAGGGTACATGGGGCTTCCGCAAGGGTTTTCTACAAATGCCTGTCCTTTGCCTTTTTTTCTGCTCTTGCCCAGGTGAGCCCTCTATTGCTCAACATCCTCTCTGTTGTTCTTCTCCATGTCTCTTTTGGTCTACCCTTACTTCTGCTCCCCTGTGGTGTCCATCTTAGTGCTGTTTTTGGTAGTGAGTTATCAGTCATTCGGAGCACATGTCCCAACAATCGCTAGCGTCTTTCCTCAATAATTGCTGTCAGTGGCTTTATCTGCATCTCTGCCAACAAGATGTTATTTCTTATGGTGTTTGGCCAAATTATTTTTCTAATTCTTCGTAAACATTTAGTCTGGAAAGAATTCAACTTGTTTTCTATGGTTTTGGTGATTTTCTAGCATTCACTTCCATAGAGTAGTACACTTAGAACATTACTCTTAAATATACTGGGTTTCGTATTCATGTTATATTTCCATATAGTCTGCAGCACTGCAAAAGCCTGGTTTGCTCTAGTAAGCCTGCTGTTGATGTCCTCTGTGCTGTCTCCGTTTTCTACTATTCTACTGCCAATGTATACAAATTCGTTGACTTCCTCCACTAACTTGTTATCTACTCTGAGTACATTTCTAATGTTCACATTTTGCTTCATTAACTTTGTCTTTCCTACGTTAATCTTTAGTCCTATGTTGTTTGCATTCGGAGTTAGCTTGTTTATTTTATCTTGCATTTCTTTGTGGCTGCTTGATAGCAGACAAATGTCGTCCGCAAAGTATGTACATTATACTCGTATTTATTTGTCCAACGATAAAATTTTTACCTTCAATTCTTGTCCACATAGGAAAGATAAATAAAGAGCAATTTTAAAAGAGAGAGAGAGAGAGAGAGAGAGAGAGAATAAACTTTTAAAAAGGAAGGAAAAAATGAAGAGGAAATAAAGAAATTAAAAAAAAACACCACACGAAGGAGCAATAAAAGTTCTTCTACAATCTGGAACTCGGTTTCGCGGCGCAGACAAGCGGTCTCTGTGTGCTTCCTGAAGTTATCATTTTACAAGCCCCATAAAAGATGAGGGTAAGATTTGTAAGATGTTATAAATCCGGACAATATAAAGAGTGGAAAGCAATTATTGCTTACAGTTATTAGGCGCTGGCCAAATCGCACTCACGCATCACAGGCGGACAGATCAGCATTCATCACCGTTAAACGGTCAGAGAGTTGGCCGGGTAACACTGCACGCAACGACGCTCGGTCCCGCTGACCGACGCTGGAGCAAGAACACAACCGCTCTTGTCAGCAAACCCGAAGCTGGCCAGCGTGCAGGGGCGTATTTAGGAGGGGGTTCAAGATGATGAAAATGGCACTGTCTGGAAGTTTTCAAAAGAAGTGCTGTGGTGGTACTGGTAGGGTTACTACATTGTAAAACCTTAAAATGAGGACAAATAGCTTGTGACATTCGAGCTTTAGCGTTGTCCTTGTCAACTGTAGATTCAGGCCTGCCGAAATTTTCACTTCCTAATACAAAACTGCTGATACGTCCATTTCCTAACACAGGACTGCTGAAACTTTCACTTCCTAATACAGGATTGCTGAAACTTTCACTTCCTAACACAAGACTTCCAAAACTTTCACTTCCTAACACACACAATGCTGAAACTTTCACTTCCTAACACAAGACTTTCAAAACATTCACTTCTTAACACAAGACTTCCAAAACTTTCACTTGATAACACACAAAATGCTGAACTTTTCACTTCCGAACATACAAAATGCTGCAACTTTCACTTCCTAACCCTATCTAACATAACCGACCAACCACCATCAACTAACCGAAACTGACTAACCGCGGGCTGGCTATAACTCTGCTTGCCCACTTTTAACTCTTCACTGCCTAATCTGACTAACTTGATTCTAATTCCACTGACCCTTTCTCTAAAACAGAGCCAAAAGCCCAGCAGAGCGCAGAAAACGTTCCAAGGAGCGGCTTTCAGTGTCGAAAGCAGAAAATGTGTCCTGGAAACAAGAGTCTGCTTAGTTCTTATATTAGTTTCGCTGCTGATCTCTTCGTTCTCAAGCACCAATCTTTATAACTGCCCCCCCCCCCACAACTAAAAAGTACTCTTTTTTTTTAATGACCAGTTTCTGTTACGAAGTTTTATCTATTTCATTTCGAGATTTCTAAGAGTCCGAGCTCCCCATTGTTTCGAGATTACTATGATTCTTTGAAAAATTGTTACTAATCTCTAAAACATAATCTATGCATGTCAGATTATAGTAATCCAACATTTAATCCGTCACCCTACTTCAGACACACCCCCCCTCCCCTCCCCGCGATTTAATTTAGGTCGTGCCCTGGATGTTGGAGATCACTTGTCTAGACATTAGGGGGTGTCACTTAAAACAGAGTAAAGGGGCACATAGGCTAATTCACCACATCACCTCTTACAACACCGTTTAGATGTGAGAAGGGCCAAACTGAATGATTTAAACAAGAAGTCATTGACATTTTGCCCGCGCTATCAATAACGGCATTGTTATAAGTATGTAGCAGTGTAATGTGAGGAGCATCTTGTTTAGGTAATTAAGGTGCGAACAGGATCACAGAGTTATAAAGAACCATAAGAGTGCGCAGCAGGATGTCGTAACACTCTATACCAGGCAACAGTTTAGACATAAGCAGGTCAGACTGAAAGATTTAGATAACAAGCCACTGAACATAATGGTAACAACGGTATTAGAAAAAGCGTTTAGTTATCGCTGGTTTGTGTGAACAACAAAAGTGTGGGGTTATATAGGGCTCCAGGTGTAATTTAGTTGGGAGTTAGTCACATAGAAAGTGTAAGTAATGGGCTCCACTGTTCAAGAGGTTTGCGAATAGCCAGAAGCATTTTTTTGTCCTCTAAAGAACTTCATTTCTGTTACTTCAAATGTCTCGTTTGTTTGTTTGTTTATTCGCCCTGTACAGCATCGAAATACTGTTAGTTTTAGCAGCATTGCTTGAAACTTCTGTTGTTGTATACTACAGCCTTACTGTAATATACACCTACAGTTAGATAGAAATCAAACATGGTACTTAAACCTACTA
Source organism: Achatina immaculata (assembly GCA_009760885.1). Lineage (NCBI taxonomy): Eukaryota > Metazoa > Mollusca > Gastropoda > Stylommatophora > Achatinidae > Lissachatina > Lissachatina immaculata. The sequence continues at coordinate 23,018,052 of CM019692.1, read as the reverse complement.
TTAATAAAGGATTTCAATCAAGTGAGAATGAGGGTTCTGAAGTGATATATCTCTCTTTTTTTTGGAGATAATTTCAGCAAGGTATCTTAGTAAAATAAATAATTTCAGTAGAGCTATCCCAGTAAAATAAATAATTTCAGTAGAGCTATCCCAGTAAAATAAATAATTTCAGTAGAGCTCTCCCAGTAAAATAAATAATTTCAGTAGAGCTATCCCAGTAAAATAAATACAGCCCTGAATTTAAAATAATATATCTTCCTTGTGTACTTTTTGTTCTTTAATTTAAATATTAAAAAGGGTACTTGCCACCCAAAGTAAGTTTTACGGTGCTTGCAGGCAGCAGGCACTCTACAGCCAATTCTGCCCTAGCCAAAAATGACTCTAAAGTCACTCCTGTTGCGAATGCTTCGTAAAATATTCAACATTTCCCTGTGCTATTTTCCGATCCACATCCAACTCCAGGGAGTTTGAGCTTGGCAAAGGAAGTCCGGAGACTGTTTTGGTCCTCTGTGGGCTATATTTAATTAATTCTTCTTTTCCCATTTCCTCCTCCATCAACGCCATGGAAATCGATTTACCGGATCGGGGAAGTGTATCCCTGTGGCCAGCGCTGAGACTTTACGTCTATTCATTACCCATAGGTAGTTTTCTGTACAACAGAAGCAACTGAACATAACGCTCTTATATATGGCGCCATAACGGCTGCACATTGCGTAGAGTCTGAAACTCGAGCGTTGGCAAGCTATCGATAAATCACCATCCGGCCCAACATCCTGGGTAGAGCATTCGAATCGCCTCCTGGAATTAAAAAAAAAATATGTCAGGAAAGCGACCAAGTTGTGAAAAAAAAATCGATCATAATCGTGACAAAAGATCTGGAATTGCACATTCTGGCTTCTAAAACGACACTCTTTTAGTTTTCTCTTTTTTTTTCAGCCCCGAATTATCTAACCAGATAATCTCTACTTTATCTGTTTCTCTCTGTTTATGTGGTCGTCAAGTTGAGATTTGAGTCATTATTTCATTCCTTTTTAATTTACATTCACGTCAGTTCAGCAGCTCTGTAGAGTAGTTCGAATAAACACATCAAAAAGGGGAACAAAGAACATATGACACCCATTGATTTACTGATTAGTAAGGATTTTTCAGGTGAGAAAATCAAGTTTTCGTTACATTGATGGTCTGTATGACATCTCTGCGTGAGAAATATCCTCGTGTCAAGTTCCGACAAAGTAACAAATGTTAGGCCGCAGGTCCTGTATGAGGAGAGTTCCAGCCATCGCGTTGCTCTGAGTTCCTCTGTTTTAAAGGAAGGCCCTCATGGAATTTCAGGAGGTTTCGCGGTGGATGAAAACAGAATGTCCAATCAATATGCTAAGCGGGAAGAGGGTAGAAGATTAGTTTTTTTTTTTTTTTGCACTGGCGTCCAAAATTCCTGCCAGAGGCTCTAGTTAGTAGCGGTATATTTCTAACTATATTTTCTAACTATATTTTCTATATAGGATGCTCACCTGGGCAAGAGCAGAAAAAAAGGCGAAGGACAGGCATTTGTGGAAAACCCTTGCGGAAGCCCCATGTGCCCTGGGCACTTAAGGTTCAGATATATATATATATATATATATATATATATATATATATATTTTCTATAAAACAAGTTTGAGTTTTTCAAAATCATCTTACATCTCGCTGCATAAGAAATTAACAGTAAAAAAAAACATTGCTGATATAAGCTAATGAACGAATAAATTTCAATATAAAACTATAGGAGCAAAATTTAAAGAGAAAAAACCCCACATATTGTGTTATATGAGTTCGTTCAGCTGGTGTTTTCTTTACATAGTAAGAAATAAGAAATGCAGACGAGGTAAAGGACGTTACAGAAGAGAGGAAGTTCGCAGTGGATTAAAATTGCTCATTAATGATATATCACATCTTTTATGAAGACAGACTGCCCCGTGACACATAGCAATTAATATCAAGATATTTTTTTTAAAGCGGCAATTAACAAGTAATCTTCAAGCTAAGCCCGAGCATCTTTTGCTAATGGGCCCACAGACTAAATGATGGCATATAATTATCCCCGTGATCGTTGATAAAGAGTTGATGATAGTTCGGTTCAATGTTTTGCACGGAGATGTATCAGAATTATTTCAACTATTTTGTCACGAAATCGATTTTGACAAGTGACACTTTAAAATAAGAAAATGGGCACATTTTAAGATGGAGAGTGACTACATTATTTTGATTGTCACAGCAAATTATCCCATAACCGCCCGTCGTCCATCACATTGGCCACCTCCATGCAATACAATCGTCCTTCACATTTACCATCTTCATGCTAGATAACCATTCATTACATTCGCCATCTTCGTCCAGAAACTTCCGCCCGTCTCTCTCTTCCCTCCTTCGACTACACGCTGAGGTCATAATCTCTAGTTTCTTTTAAACTTTCCCCCGCAAAGAACACGGGCCATTCTCTAACAAAATCAGCCTGGTATATTTGTAGACTACATCCTGAATTATTCATTCACTTAATCCTCTGTACTCTCAGTGGAGCATAAGGCATCAAAAAGGTTCTCCATCCAATCCTGTCTAGAGCAAGTCGAAATACCTCTAAAACCATGTCTTTCCAGCTCCATCTAGTTCTTCCTGCATTGTGCGTGTCCACGTCCCCAATGGCCTGCCCCTCTTTCTTTCCCTTGAGGTGTCCAGGTCAAGGCGGTATAGGGGTGTCTTGTTCTTTCCATTCGTAGTATGTGACCCGGTCATTTCCATCTTCGTCTTTTTTACCTCTTCAGTGATGTTCTTAATGCCTCTTCGTTTAGTTATTTTCTCGCTTGTCAGGTGTTCTTCCCAGTGCATTCTTGGAATTTCCCTGAGACATCTTCCGTCACATCCTCTAGGTCTACTTTCAGTTCTCTGATTGGTTTTCCGCGTTTCGGGGGAATTATGACTCAGAACAAACTATTTGATTAATCAGACTATCTGCAGAACAAACTATTTGATTAATCAGACTATCTGCGGAACAAACTGTTTGATTAATCAGACTATCTGCGGAACAAACTGTTTGATTAATCAGACTATCTGATCTCTTTATAAAATTGCTGCGACTCTTTCTATACGCACACAGAGAAGACAAATGACTGATACGAAAAATATTGTCTGGAAAGTATCAATAAGACCAATATCATACGTTTCTCAACTCACTTTTGGCAATAATTTTCATCTTAGTGCTGCTGTAATATAGGCAGGAAAAAGGAACTATTAAACCTAAGATTGTTTTCAACACCAGAAGCATTAAAAAAAAGGGTCAGGGACTGGTCAGTTCAGGGGTGCGCAACTCTGAGTAAAATCGGTACCGAATGATTCAGTATGTAAAGGATATGTGAGAGAAGTTTAATCGGTCGGGATCTGTACATTCAGCACTTAGGAAAGTGCCAGCGATCGGAGGAGATCATGTTCTCATTTAAGCACGAATGAGTATGTTCTTCTTCGATGGATATATAATGTGTGTGTTAGGTGCAGATGAAGCTACTGACAACAATTATTGAGGAAAGACGCTGGCGATGGTTCGGACATGTGCTCCGAATGACTGACAACTAAGATGGACACCACAGGGGAACAGAAGTAAGGGTAGACCAAAAGAGACATGGAGAAGAACAACAGAAAGGATGTTGAGCACTAGATGGCTCACCTGGGCAAGAGCAGAAAAAAGGCGAAGGACAGGCATTTGTGGAAAACCCTTGCGGAAGCCCCATGTGCCCTGGGCACTTAAGGTTCAGAGAGAGAGTGTGTTAGGTTAGTTATGGTTTATATTCTGTGATGTGGACGTATGCATGTTAATGCTCTCGATTCATCCGATCCACACCGACCCACTCAGGTATGATTGTGATAGATAAACGGTACAGGAATAACCATAGATCTGTTATAGTATATATGTCCTATGTAAGATCTTGATATTTTGTTAATACAGTGATGGTATATATGCACATAAAATATGAATTTTTGAATTTCATGTTTATGGATTTTGTATACATTTCATGCCACTTAGTTCCTTTGATTACAATCATACATTCACTTACTAAAGATAATAGTGTGAGATTGTGTACAGGGCGATTGTGTTTTAATCATGTTAATTGTGAACAGGGCGATTGTGTTTTAATCATGTTAACCCTATAATATGTGCAAGGTGTTAAATGATTTAAGTTATTCCACTGTTTGTGTTTTTATAAAGGAATAAGAAAAATGTTTAAAGAAATGGATAAAGGTTGATTTTATCGTCCACATTATAAATTGATTATCTTTTGATGAAGAATCTTTATTTGTGGTTTTGTTGTTGTTGTTGTTGTAATATTTTGATTTTCAAACACCTGACCATTGAAATACTCAAACAATATAAAAAAATAATGGAAATTTATTATTTTAAAAATAATTCTACACTGCTGTAAGTTATGTTTTGAATACAAACATATGCATAAAACACACACACACAGAGACAGAGAGAGAGAGAGAGAGAGAGAGAGAGACAGAGGTGCAAGGGCGCAAGTTAAATTAAAAAAAACTGCGGTCTGCATTTGTTTCCCTTATCTTTTTATGCCGTTGTTCATGATGTAATATTTCCCGTTTTCATAAATTTCTCCTAAACGATTTGCTGATATTACTTTAACATGTTTATAAACTTTCATCGCTTCCATCTTTTCCGTTTCTTGAGAACATTCATGACGTGGCCGTCCAGGAGACAGATGCAGCCATCAGACCAAGGCAATTTATTAGTGGGCCTGCGGTGAGATAGCACGCTTTGCACAAGTCCGATAGCGCGATTGTCTTGATAGTTGCCTTTTTGTGAATAGCAGACCAGCCTGGCAATGTTGCTATCAGCACGTGCGGTCGTGTACCTGCCACTGGTATCTGGCATTGTTTCTTCATTCTTCTTCTCTCCCCTGTCTGGAGGCGGTGGGCGGGCGGGGGGTGAGAGGAGCAGGTTAACCTCATTGCCAGGTAGAATAATAATTTTGAGTGCTTTCAGACAATTTAAAAAAAACTGTTTAATGTACGATGGCACAATATTCTCAGGAAAGATAAGGGTCATTATTTATTTTTTTCTGTATGTATACAATATTTGTCAGGTTGTTATGGAACTTTGTACATCATGTGCACGTGTTTATGTGGGCTTTTTTTTTTGTTTTGTTTCATTTCTCTGAGCACAGACATTCAGAGGTGCATTTCAATAGTCAACTCACTTTTCGTCAGAACATATTTTGATGCTCACACATTTATTGATTGTTGTAAGATGATTTACATATATATCGGTTTACCTACAAGTATGGAGCAGAAAGACGCATGAAAATGAAAGCGTTACAAAGTTATGTACAGAAATCTCTTTCGCTTTTCCGGCGACATAGAAATAGACGATAGTCTGCCTTCTTGGTTATCGATAATAGGCTACAGGGCTTTCCCCATTCTGGCTTTCCTCCTCCTCTCCCTTCTTCTTCTTCTTCGTCTTATAGTTTCTCTTCCTTCTTCTTCCGTTTTCAGATGTCGACTTGTATACTTTTGAGGTAACTGGTGATCATGTAGAGGGCGTGGACAAGCCCTTATAGTTTGTTTTGGAGTGGTGTAGTTCCTAAATGAAGCCATTGAGGCAGTTTTATTATCATACACACACGAGGTTTTTTTTTTTTTTGTTTAACTGTTTTCCTAGCTGCAGCAAGGTACGATTACCTGTGTCTGAAGTATTTTTTAAATGACAATACGAATATCATGCTGTACAGGCTATCTGGTTTAAAAGTTCCAAAATTTGAAATACTTTTTTTGGGGGGGGGGGGGGGAGGGGAATTCATCTAATTCATTTATTTAAAAAAACAACAAAACCTTACCACTGTTACGAAAATAATCAGTTTATGTATTTGAGGGAAGAAAAAAAATATACTTCTCAGCTTCTTCACGTTCTGGTAGCAGGAGAGATCACTACATCATGTCAGGATGATTGATGACTGGACTTTTGTACATTTGCTTATCTTTCATCTCTCACATATACACACACACACAGCTCGCTAGTGCCTGAACAGAATTTTAAATTCTGGATGGGAAACTTCCATTTTTCACTCTGACCATCCCACTGTTCTGTCCAGAAATCTGGGCGCAGGTGCCTGTAGACCTTTTTGAAGTACTCGCAGGGAGTATAATCATCACCGTTGACTTTCTCGGAGTATAATCATCACCGCTGATTTTCTGGGAGCGGAAATAGTCTACATAATTCTGCCAGCAAATTCTTGGTCCGATTCTCATTTGGGAATCGTGCATCAAAGGGAGGTCCCCATATTTGTGACTTTTTCTCTTCTTTTTTTTTATTTATGGCAGACATTTTTCTTATCTTGACCTTGCCCCTCGGCGGAAACAACGATCTGAAAGACAGTTTAACGTAATTTTATTATATTTTGACTAAAAAAGCGTTTGGAGAAAAATCTAATTTCTACGTGTTGCACTGTCTTACGATGTTTCTTATTAAACGCTTATCCATTTTATCAGTAACACAATAATTGGTGTATAAGTATACAACTATACACTAAACACTGCAGTAAAGCTGTGATACTAGAATGTATAAAATCGTGCGTCACTCTCTCTCCCCTCCCCGGTTCCCCATCCACCACCCCCAGTTACAACCCACCGACCACATGTCACAGGTCTCTATTTAAACAATTTCCACGTCCTACCAGATCCATTCCTGACACACACCGCCAGACAAGCCACACCTTGCAATTTACAGCTAAGTACTCCTTTAAAAAAAATTTTTTTTAAACAGTATTCATGTAAATCTATACTTTATCTCCTCTCCCTATTTCTTCGTCCTGTATGTTTTTGTATGATTAAGGCTCACGCCGAAACGTCACAACTTTGTAATCGTTAAGTAATAAAGCTGCTCCTACTTTTTTCCGATTTTATACATCCATTTTATCAGCAGCGATTGCTTTTAGCACTGAAGATATTTTTTGTTTACTGGTTTTTTTTTCCCCTTCCATTTTTATGGAAACACTCTAAGGTTTGAGTTTTATTGCAAAAAAAAAATTATTGCGAAATTTATTGCCGTTTATACACATCTTTTTTTTGTTGTTGTAAAAGTTCTGTGAGTCATGTACTATTTTAAGTTATCGCATTCCACGAAGAAAATCAAGCAGTGACGGTGCGCGGTCTATTTTGGTTTTAGTTGTCGAAAATAACAAACATTTCAGATTTCAAATCGTGCGCCTGACGTAATGTGTCTGCTGTATCCATGGCAACAAAGTTACGTGATGTCTGCGTGTTTTGAACATTAAAACTGGGACTACCATTTGTAAATTCTTTGTACTTTACTTGCTACTAATAAAATTTTGCTATAATTTCAAGGAGAAAAAAAAAGAACCAATTTATTTCTTCTTATAATAAATGGAGCTTGTAACATGAACACGGTGAAATGAACTTTATGGAATGAAAATCGGTTAAGAGACCATAAATGTTTATAATTCTCTAGGCTGCATGGTTTGTTCTTAAGTTTACGGAAAGTTCTTTATGCTCAAGGGGTAATAACCCAACAAGAACTGTAATCACAGTTTTTCCGAACTTCATTCCGTGCTCTTTATCAAACAACAAAAAATTTTTTTTTATGATTCTGATTCGCAACAAGTCCTTCATTCATGTGGGGGCTATTTACCTCTTCATCTTAAAACTCTTGTTCAGATTTTCGCCAATGAACTACGACAGTTATGCTAAGCATTTGGAGCAGTGGTAAAGTGTGCGGACAGCAAGCAATATTTTGCAGGTTGAGTCTGCGTTTGTAGGGTAGATGATCCTGATAAGGGAGATTCTATCCCACACACTTCGCATGAAAATACAACTGATCATCGCTGTAACACTTCCGGTCAAAGGATTTAAAAAGTTTATTCCTGGTATATCTTTTATTTATTTAATAGTCTGGATCAGGGACTACCACCAACTGGTGTGCACCAAAGGGTATGCAGGTGTGTTTCCCTGCGTCTGTACCCGGTTTAAAATAATGAAATCTGCTCATGAAAGCACAGAAACCCCACCTTGTTCAGTATGCAGTGAATTCAATAAAACTATGGCAATTTTTCGTCTGATTGTGTAGAACAAAGGGGTCCGTCACCTTACTTATTTAACTTGTTTACTGAAAATATAATGAGAAATGTTAGAAAAGATGTAGACAAAGAATATTTACGATGCCATAACAACTGGAGGTTATGAAATACCAGAGATTAGATATGCTGATGACACAGTATTACTGTCCACAACACAAAAAGGAATGGAAAAACTAATTATGTCAGTCCGTAAGAATAGTGAGGAGCAAAACCTCTATCTTAATGCAAAGAAAACTAAATTGATGACAACTGACAAAACAAACAAGGCAGCTGATATATGTATCAATGAGGAAAAATTGGAAGAAGTGGAGAGTTTTGAATATCTTGTATCACTGCTAACTAATAATGGAGATACAATGAGGGAAATTAAAAGGAAGACATCTATCGTTCTTCAGAAAGTAAAACAACTAAAGAATCTTTGGAGAGGAACAGACAGAACTACAAAAATAAGATTTTTAGGGCATGCATTTTTCCCATCGCAACATATGCCTGTGAGACCTGGACACTTAACAAAACAGCTGAGAAACACATAAATGCCTTTGAATGTAAATGCTACAGAAGAGTTCTTCAAATATCATGGACACAAAAAAGAACAAATATATCCATACTACAACAACATAATATTGAAGAAGGCTAGCTAGTAAAGACGATTAAAGAGCGAAAACTTAAATATTTTTGACACATTAAACATCATGATAATCTAGAGAAAACCGTCTTGGAAGGGTACATAATGGGAAAAAGAAAGAGAGGAAGACCAAGGCGAGGATGGCGACAAGACATCGGTGATGATCTGCAAATGGATGCATCAGCAGCAGGCCATCTTGCTCACAACCGAGAGGTCTACAGGAGTTCTGTTTGGGAGGCAAAGTTCCGCAAGGGACATGCAAATGAATGAATGAATGAATGTGTAGAACAAACAGATAAACAAACAAACAAAAACACATCTAGCCGCATTCTCTGTGTTTGATGACGTTAACAGTAACATTTTTCTTCACACTCTTTCCCCATCTTCTTTAATAATTTTCTATCAACGAACTGTCACATCTGTATATTGGCTATCTTCTCTCCTGTGGATATGTTCTCGAACTTTCTTACTTTCTATTCTGAAAATATGGTTTTCGCTTCAGAAAATGTTTCTGATTTCAGAAAAATCATGCATTTTTAAAATGATTTAGCCACCCAAACTGTCGTACTGAAATAAGAAAAGAGAGAATTTAATAGGCAAAAAGCTTTATTGCTTTGATTAACCGTCATATTGATTCAAGCAGTTTCTATCGTTAACTTCTCACAAATGTTAGTTCACCACTAATGCTAGCTCGCTTGCTCTCTCTCTCTCTCTCTCTCTCTCTCTCTCTCTCTGCTGTGATTTGTTCTGCTCTCCAACATCTCGCATCCCCTCTCGGCCTAAGATTTATTCCTCTCAATAATTTCTCACACGAGAGACGTTAACGAAGGGAAACAATCCTCTAATGTCTTGCAGCACAAGAGATCCTTCTTACAGGAAAAAGAACAAAAATTTTTTTGAAAAGATTATTGAGACTTTTCTTTCCTCACTTAAGTAAAAGTCTGAGTCTAGTCCTATGATCAGGTCAGTTCGTTCACCTCTGAATTCAAGTCTTAAAAGATTTCCATATTCGCGAACACTGGGTATACTTTTAATAATCATTGAAAACATCATTTTTATGTTTGTATCGAAAAAAAAGTTCAGCTTCCTTGGGTAAAATCGTTGGCCTACGCTGACGACACAATCTTCTTCCCCTCCAATATATCCTCTATCAGGAATATTCTAGACATAATTACAGAGTTCAGACAAGGCAGCGGGGCCAAAATAAACATCCAAAAATCACACATAATGGGTTTAGGCAAGTGGGTCAACAAAATAGACTTCCCATTCACATTAATTCAGGTCAATAAAATCAAACTATACGGAATTTTATTTACAGCTACGCCTTCCAATAACACCAAAGCAAGATGGCAAAATATCTTTGGAAAGATAAAAATCGACTGGAAATATACAAATATAAAACCACCACCATATTCGGCAGAAGTGTCGCAGTCAACACCTGCGTCATACCACAGCTCATATACACCGCAAATATCTTTCCCTTGCCTAAACAGTCACTTAAGGAAGTCAATTCCATGATTAGCGACTTTATTTTCCGACACACAATACACAGCATCCAACGGAAAACCTTGATGCAAGATAAGAACAGAGGGGGCATCTCCCTACAAGACATATCCACAAAGATCCAGGCACTCGGAATTAAATATATGGGACAAATCATCCAACAGCCACACAAACATACACTAGCCCACTACTACGTTGGGCTAAGGCTAATCAAACTTTGTAAATTAAACAACGTACATCCCCATCACTTTGGCACTATACCGCTCTTCTACAGACAATGCATACAAAGTGTAGCTGGACAGGAACAGATATCTGGTCCGGAAACAGGAGCCACCATTACAGGACAGAATAAAGAGATGATACAAATACTTCATCACTGACTACACACAATCATTTCAAAACCTACACAAGCAAGGAATCACGCCAAGTGCACGAGAGATAACATACAGACTGTTGTTCAGCATAACACCGACCACACAAGGGACCGCCCGCAGATCCAATAGACTGATCAGATGTAGACTATGTAGAACAAACACACAGGAAACCGAAGAGCACATCTTCTTTGAGTGCAAAACTGTTTCTTTAGCCTTAAAACTTTTGACTCACGAGATAACAACAAGAACAACGCAGGCAGTAGACATGTATAGAGCAATCATGTTGAACACCATCCTTCGAACAGCAGCAGACAGCCATAAACAGTCCATCATAATCCTAGCAGAATTCAGATCTCTTATCTGGTCATGCCGGAATAAGGCCATGTTTGATAACAAAGTTTTTACGCCAGACATTTTTCTGTCTATCTTCCAAAACAAATTGTTACGGCTTTCTGCTAGTTTTTAACACCTATGTGGAATATTGAAGTCCTTTTTGGTTTTTGTGTGTGTATGTGTGTTTTGACAACGACGCAGTTTTAGTTTCAAAACGTTGGTTATTATATAAGCCTGTTTGTATATAACTATGCACTCAGATGTCCATATCAACCAAATCACTATCATCTCATGTTTTGATACAGCCCACCATTTCATTATTTCACTTCACGGGCAATCATCCTCAGCTCACGGCACTTGTACATGATTTGTTATTGTTATCTGGAAGATAAATAAACGTATAAAAAATAAACCTGATTATATAAACTGATATGTTCAGTGGCCTCAAGAGATACAACTGTATGTCGAAATCGAGTTGGGTAGCCACATCTAAGTCAGCTAGTTTTTCCCAGCTTACATGAAAATATGAAAAGTAGTATTTGTAAAGTAAAGGTGGCTTTAGTGTATTTAATTAGGCTCAGCCTTTAGAAATGCTCGTATATGTTTTAAAGAAAGGAAATGTTAAGTTTAGTGAGATAAATTATCCAAATATTGTTATAAAAACCCCGCTGGTCGCTAGTTTGACACCCAAGATATATGACAACCATAAGAACTCATCACGGGAAATAAATGAGTAAGAATGTAGTGTACGTTACTATTCTAATTTCTCGCATTTATCTCAAGCTTCTAACCTACTATGAACTGCTAGAACCTTTTTTTTTGTATAAAAAATGAAATACAGTCTCATAGCTTTATTCCATAGTTCAGAATTCGTAATTCATAAACGCTAAGAGCAAGTATCGAACCATCTCCCGGCACAATATGGCGTCAGTGATATTTGTCTTTATAACAAAAGATGTTCGTGCGCTATGGCTGTAGTCTGGTAGAATTTTACTGGTCAAAAGCAATGTGCATCTTTCACAAAGACCTAGTACCAAACCACACGAAACTCGTGGGAAGGACCCATTTCTTTGTCTCAGGGGCTGAGAATATGAAATAGAGCGTAGAAGAAAAAGAAGAAGAAGAAGGAAAGAAAAAAACAGCATTATTTTCAAAATCTAAAGAATTGGGCACGTCGGCTCGTCTGACAATCTGTCGTTCGTCTCTTAATTTTCAGTCTGTCGCAGATTTTCAGCAGCAGTTTAAAAAAGTAGAGCATACACACAGAAAGAAAGAATCAAATACGGAATGAAAAACTTGTATGTTGAACCTCTTAGCTACACATAGGAGGAGAAGAAGAAGAAGAAGAAGAAATAATAATGCGAGACAATTGAAAAAATCAACAAAGAAAAAAACTCATAGAAAACAAAGATTTATTTCTATGAATGACAGCTAAGCTCTATCTCTTCTACATTTCTTGGTAGCTGTATAGCCAAGATTGCTTGGTAGCTGTATAGCCAAGATTGCTTGGTAGCTGTATAGCCAAGATTGCTTGGTAGCTGTATAGCCAAGATTGCTTGGTAGCTGTATAACTAAGATTGCTTGATAGCTGTATAGCCAATTGTGCTTGCTAACTGTATAGCCAAGACTGCTTGCTAACTGTATAGCCAAAAGTGCTTGCTAGCTGTATAGCCAAGATTGTTTGCTAGCTGTATATCCAAAATTGCTTTTCAGCTATATGATCAAGATTGTTTGGTAGCTCTATGATCAATATTGCCTGGCAGCTGTATAGCCAAACAAAATATAATAACATATAAAATAAAAACAAACAAACAAAAAAGGTTTGCTTTGATCGCCTCAAGCAAGATTAGACAACAAAATACACTTGGATTTACAAGAAAATGAGAATCATTCGTTCCTGTGTTAAAATTCCTTCCACTCCAAGAATCAGGAAAACGATACACAAAGAAGCATCCAGAAAAATCCTTATTATGAAAAAAAAAAAGATTTGTTTACACAAATTAGCACAGACAGATCCGACGACACATATAATGAGAGTTAAAACCTTCAGAAGACAGGATCGATGTATGCCCACAGCCATCTCGTCCAATCTTGGCATTGAGAGTAACAAGAAGAGTGGATCGAAGTTAGATCCAGGGGACACAACCAAAGAAACCGGAGAGTGATGATTTCAGAGCGTGACACTGTGAAAGCCTGGAACAAAAAAAAAAAAGGTTATAAGATCCCGGGGGGGGGGGGGGGGGGTAATGAAGCTAAAGGTGACAATTTGATGAAATGTAAACACGGTGAGAGCATCAGTTTCAGGATCATGGTGACCTCAGACAAGAAGTAGCGTAGGCTGAAGGTCAGAACAATTTATGTTTTGTTTTTGTTTTTTTTTTTTACCGTCAGTGTCTGCAGCAAGTAAAAGTAGCGAATTAGGTCCAGGAAACTATTTCAGGGGAGAAGAAAGCATTTCGTGGCTGTAGGGTTAACAACAACCTTTAGGAATAAAGCTGTATGTCAGCATGACCTAAGGTCATGATAAGTTTTCGTATATGATCAGCCGGGCGTATGGTTGATTATGTGGCCAAATAACAACACAGTTATTGAACCAATGCATAAGTAACTGGACAGGACAATATCCTATGCCTTCATGACGTCCTCTGTAACAGACTGACGTGCCCCTGCAATCTAGCTAACGTGGTATGAACTTTATAATGTAGTGGAGCCAGCGACGATACTCATTTGTGTACAATCCTGGACCTTCGTTTAAGCCACAATATACCACTGCCGGAAAAATACTTTACCATCATCATCATCATCACGACATCAGGTTCAAAGAAAATTGACAGCTCGAGCAAGATAAGAAGAAAAAGTGCATAAATAAATAATTTACTTGCGAAATTAAGAACTGAACAAGCCAAGCCAAAACAGCTTTCAAACAAATGTTAAATGAGAAAAATCTTAACTCAGGAGGTACCACATATCTGTCGCTGAACTCCAGAAAGAGAGTTCTAAAACGCTACACCGAGGCTATCTTACTCCATGGAGTGAGTGACGAACAATAACCAGATCAATGGAAGGATCACTAGAGGCAACAGAGATGTGGTTTCTTATAAG